>LR738709.1:597978451-598019969 GCA_902687465.1 Secale cereale
GGGGCTAAAAACAACATTTGAATGTAGATAGTACGAGACTTAATATCGATGTTTCAATTCGGTATACATTGTAAGATTTGAACTAAGGACCACGCATATGGGTAATTATTTCGAATTCGTGCCCTACTAGGTTTCGAAAAGTTGACATTGACTCGATTTGTTGTGGTATTTTGTAGGTCATATGTTTAAATCCATCCAAAAGTTTTCTCACTACCATGGTGTTCATCATATACATATGAATTTGTATTGAAAAAGTAGCATGGATACAGTGAAATGCGAAATCCACGTTAGAATTGGAGATCGCTATGTGACACACACTCTAATTCAAATAACTAATTATGTGACACACTCTAATCCACGTTAGCGTGGATACCATGGATACCGTTTCGATTTTTTTCAAATAACTCCTCATTAATTAATTTATAGTATCTCTTTCGAATGACTAATTATTGCAAGGAAAACACGGCCATGGTAATACATATAGATTCATTTGCAAATGAAAGATGATACGTTTGCATTCTCAAATGTAGGCGCACCAGGCAGACTAGGGTCGTGTCGTGGTGGTCGCTGTGTCGGACGGACGCTTAGCACCAAGCCACCCACCCCCTCCCTCCTCCCCCATCCCCACCCAAATAAAAGGACGACGACAAAATAAGTTCGCGCTTCCACGTTTCAGATTGAAATATCGAGCGTCCCCAATTCCAGCCCTGCAAAATCTCCCTTCTCCACCGTCCCCTTCCGCGCCCAGATTGCTCAAATCCCTAATTCGCCGCCAACCCAAGCAAAGTTCGAATCGCCCCTCGTCTCGTCTCTTTCCCCATCTTTGTGCCGGACGACGACGACGAAGACGACGGTCGCGCTTCACCACCGCACCAGAGCTACCTCATCTACGCCCTCGTCCACCGCACCGGGTGGTCCACAGACAACGTCGGCCGCCCCAACCGACGTGCCTCGGAGACACTGACTTCCACCGCATCAGGTGCGCTTCACCGACGCCGTCTCCCAGCTCACTGGGGCTACTTCACCGAGCACATTGTCGCGCCTCCGCCCCCCAAGGCCGCTGGGGCTTCACCAACGGTCTCGTCCACCGCATCGTAGCGCTCCACTACCACTCAAGATCTGCATCCGTGCGCGCCCAGCCAACGCGAGCGCATCACCCTCAATGGCTCTGAAGTGACCCACACTCTAGCTAGGCAGGCATGCCTAAACGTCGGCCCGAACTAGGTATCCACACATCACTTCCTTATGCACTGTTCCAACGATGTTTGGATATCCTTTCAGTGCTCTCTTAGCTTACACGCCTATCCAACTCTGACTTTAACTCTTATTTCTTCTGGATATATCATCTGAAACAAGCAAATCCATTTTTTACCAAAGTATGATGGCGCTACGGGATCTGGTACACATCTTGCACACTCGTATAACCTTGTAAGTATCTGTCCTCCAGTACAACAGCAAGGTCGATTCCTCTTATTTGATCAGCCATTCGCCGTGTCAAAAATGCAGAGGAGGATGCGAGGAGCACAAGGCGTGCACATCCAAACAAGTGGTAACATGGACTTGTACATGGAACATCCCAAGCGCAAGCGGAGCTACAGTGAGACTACACAACGAGCTAGCGTAAGCCCCGGCATTTCATTTAATTCGTACTGGCATTCGTGTATGACTTGTGTGCAGTGGCGGATCCACGAATTCAAGTTGCCAGGGGCGAACATTTAACTTTAAAATACGAAGGCACTTGCACTCCGGAAATCAACATAACTTGAGAAATGTGAAGCTACATGCACTTTGAATGAACACTAAATGATGCAAGCACCAAAAAACACAAAATGCAACATGGTGTACAAGGACTACAAACATGGTCTGTACCTGCTTGAATTATTCGTTCTCTGGCTGAAAATATCGAAGTGTAATTGCATCTATAACCAGCGCGCAAACTGCATATTAATATATCTATCCTGCACAAGTATGCCAATAGTTTCAAACAATAGATTAGAAAAGTATTTATGCTACATTGTCATGATACGGGGACTTTCTGGTAGATGGCCTCGATGTTTCCTCAAGCCGTGAAAATGCACTATAATTTGCTTGTCATCAATGCCTGCAAATCTCTATGTCTCTCTCAACATAGCAGATCATCATTAGCAATAAATCCTTCAATGGGAGCTTGCAAAATGCTTGCATTAGATGCCTCATTAGACACTATATGTTCATCACCACGAGCATGTAAAATGTTTGCATCAAATCCTTCATTACCAGTCTGTTCATTAGACACTTCAGCCTCAAGAACAACATGAGCTTGGATGTTTACACCGGAAACTTGATTAGGTTCATCAGATTCAGTCAGTTCAGTATTGATTGGGGGAGTTATAAAATAAGTAGAATTTGGTTTCATTTTCTAATAGATTCCCTACATACAAGCAGTTTTACAACACCGTCAGGTTTAACTATTGGCCAGAAATTGAAGAGTTGAATTAGATATAATCAGGGATGTGATGTACCTACTCATTTCGCATGCTACTCTTGCAAGCTGCGACTGTCCGTTTGCGCAAGCTCGATGCCATGCCCGTGTTGCCGCCGCTGCCTCCCACGCAGGCTACACCCAGGGTTGGATCTTCATCTTCTTGTCCTTCCGTTCGCTTGAAACCCGGCGACCGCCCTCCAACGAGGGAGCGAGGAAGTGTTGTGTCGGTCTGTCCAGCGGCAGCTAGGTTAGGAGCAAACCAGACTGAAGGCTGGAGCGGATGAATTGTGATTTTTCCTGCTGTCGATCGATATGGGAGGCGCTCGTTTGGGCCGCGAGCCTGCTATAGGGCCTGCCTTGCACTTATGTTATTGGCATATCCAAATTGAAACATTTTTCTTCATTTTTTACATTGCCTGCTCGTGTGTTGGGACGAACAAAACTAGCCTGGGCCAACCTGGACGGATCAAACTAGGTGCACACTTTCGAGCAACCCGAGGCGGCCGCCCATACCAGCCCCTATGGTGGCGTCGCCCCTTTTTGCGTGTATGATGGGGGTACTGAAAAATATTCCACTGGCGCTTTTGATTTACCCACATAATGGTTGAAATGCTTGTTTCTATGAACTGAGTTTGCCAATAATGTTAAGGATGCCAGTCTTTTCATCCTATTGTAGATTGCTTAGATCTCGATATGCCAAAAGTAATCGCATGAAATATACAGTAAAAGCCAGTGTGATGTGTGTGGCTACAACTAGTCTGACTACACGTCCTCATATAACATATCAAAGACGCACCATCTTACCAGATTAACCATTCGACTTACCAAAGCAGTGTGGGAAGAAAGAATAATTGGGATTGCGTATCCAAGCAATTGATGCCATGGACTCCTTCGTTCAACCTTGTAAGGGAAAAAGAAGTTGGAGTGTGCCTGTATAAAGAACTAGTGTAAGTTCAGTTACCTGCTTCTCGAAATTTTAGTTAGCCACTTATTGCAAAATTGTTCAATTACGTTGCTTGTCTTAATTTAGTTTGCTACTGATTACATAATGCCACAGCCAGTTAATCCTATTATAGACTGCGCCTATCTATGTGTTTGATACTTACTGTTAAGAATTACCTGTTTTCATGAACTTAAATAGCTACTTGTTTGTTTAACTGCTTTGCTGCTGCAACAACGGGTTACAAATTCATCATCGAATTGAAACTCTTTAATTTCTTGTTTGCTTAACTGGTTTGCTGTTATAACTCCCAGTTGAGATGTTTTGCTAACTTCAACTTTTCTGAATCCAATCGGAACTTTAATGGAAAAACAGGTTAGCCCAAGATCAGAGAGCGAGGTCCCCATGGACGTTGTATCATCCCACAGTAGTGGCACCGGCCGAATAGTGCATTATGAATTGCCAACTGCTGATGCTCTAGAGGCTAAACTAGTGGTAGAAAGAGATTCTGCTTCTGCACTTAAATATGAAGTTGACATGTTGAGGAAGCAAACAGCACAATCAGTAGCAGTACTCAAGAGAACCATTAAATATTTGGTGGATTTCAAAACGAAGCAAGCTGAGACTGACCACGTTGTTAAGGTCCTGAAGGAAAAAAGGAAATTCAATTCCCACTTGGTAAATCATAGGTGAAATGTTCTTTCCATCGTTGAATAACCTTTGTGTTGTTTGTTCATGTAATCAATCAAACCATTTGTTTTAGACATCATGAACTAATTGTTTTTTGTTTTTTAGTTTTTGGTTTGTAATTTTATTTGAGCACAAGTCTGTATTAATTGATAAGACTTGGAGACATTTCATTTTGATTGCCGTGCCAGACCTACAAATATGCCAATCGGGCTGAATGTGCATTCAACAATAATAGTAGTATAGATGGACCATAAGTGGCACGCATCGGAAAGGGCCAAGATGCTGTAGTAGCTTGGCTAAAAAAGGATGATGTTGTAGCAAAGAAAAGTACAGCGGCCTGGCTTATGTATGTTAGTTGATATTATTGATCCATATACTCTATAAGTGTTTATATGTCTGTTAGTTCTGTACATTCTTGGTTGATTGACTCGGTATTTGAATGTTGATACATCGCTTGTGTACATATCTAAATGGGAGTACACGTTATGCTGTGTGTGACATTTGAGTTGGACATGAAGTGTTCCAAATATTCGAATTCACCTTAAACTAGATTCTAGCTTCTGAATTTGAGTATCGGCATTTGTAAACCATATTCATATATGATAGTGGAATATTTCTTTGTCATCCATTTGAAGATATATAAAAACACATAGAATGATTTATAAAGATTCATATAGGAATACAAAATGGATACTAATTTAGTTGCCAGGGTAAACGTGGATGCTTATTGTCCCGAAATTCGAAAGAAGCGGCAAAATGTCCACTCCCACGTCGGCTGCTCGAAGCCAAGTGTTTGGGAGATGGAATTTACTGTCTACCCATTACACGGACAATCCATCGGCCTGATTTCCACTGCTCTAAATAGGGGTAGGATAGTAACTTCAATTAGACGTGACACGACCGCCTCTGAGCACATTCCGACACGGTGGGCACCAAACATGGGCGGCAAAACACATTTTATTCAAACTCGTCTGAAAGACCTCTGTTTCTCCCTCCATTTCCCCATTCATACACGGTGGGCGGCAAAACAAACTCAACTCGGCCGAAATCGATGTAGGAAAATATTTTCAATAGGGGCAGGTTTATAACTTCACTCAGACATGACACAACCGCCCTATCTGTTAGCCCCGTTCATATATCGTGGGCGCCAACCACCCTCTCCTTGCCCGAAATCGCTCTGGGCACATATTGGTGAGATGCGAGATTACCGTCGTATCCCCAATCGACGAGACGTCCAAATTTTAAACGGGGGCTAAGTTCGTAACTTTCCCATATTTCAGATAGGCGCGTCCCAAAACATGGTTCCTCGTAACTCTCCCTCCATTTTTCCCATTCATACACCGTCCACGCTAGAACACCATCCCCACACCAGCCTCCGTCCGCCACCCCATCCATCGCCGCCGTCCTCCACCACATCCATCGCCGCCGTCCTCCACCACATCCATCGCCATCGTCCTCCACCATGCCGGAGTGCCTACCAAGACCGCGTCGTCCACTGCTAGAGATTGACGTTTCTCATCCACGGCGACGGACCAAGAGCCTTGCATCACGTCCTCTCGATTCATCGGCGCCGTCGTCCTCTTTGTCGAGGCCGCTCACACGACCTTCTCTTCCACCACAACAGGACTTATCCCCCGATGCACCCGTCTACCGTCGTAGATTTTCTTCAACACCACCGATAGCCATCACACCCCCGATGCCTACACGGTGCGGCAAGAGAGGTGGTACTTCATATCTCCTCAACTTTTTGATCTCAACCAGAAAAACGCTCTAAACTTGGTTACTCTACTTTCTTTTCAGCTCTTAGAATTTAGTTCTTAGTTCGAAGCAAACAATGGCTGCTAAATACCATTTCTCTAGTTTCCCCCTTTTATGATCACTATACGATCAGAATACGTGCTTCGTGTCATAATAGCACTGCTCGACCCATCAAGCTAAACAAGCTTAGTTGTTCAAATATGAATCTGATATTATTAAAACAGATTCGTTTAATTGGTTAGCTAAATGTTCCTAAATTAGTTTGGAAAATGCATGTTCACCGCTCGGGTGTGTATCTCTACAGGGTGCCCATGGTGGGCCGGCCCACCCTGGGATTTTGGGTCGTCCCAGGCCCCGATTCCCCTCTGTTTTGATGCGTGCTTCCGATCTCTACTCGCCCCCAGCCACCTGCCTCGCCGACGACTTGCGGTCCTCGAACGGCATGACTCTAGGAGGAGACGCCGAACTAACAGGAGGTCAGAAGCCGCTAGCCCAATAGCGTCGCCGCTGCCCAGGCCTGCCGTCGTGCCAACCTTCCCAGTCCGTTCAGGGCTCAGGTGTGCAGCACCTACTAAGCCAACCCAATTTATCCTGAGATAAGTCCTCAACACTCAGCAGCCACTCCTCATCACCCATTTTCTAATTGATTCATTACTCATTAGGCAGGACTGTCATTAGGGTTTGTTGTGTGCTCAGTGCTACCTACACTTAATGGTTCAGATGTATTTCGGTAATCTTTAGTACATGTAAAGTTCACCGGGTTTTCAAAATTCCGGCCCTAGGAACAGATACTAGTCATTTTGGATTGTTGGTCGTAGTGACATTGACCCAGATTACTACTGCAAGCCAGGTTTGTTGACAATTTTACTTGTCTTTCTTACTCATTCGATATAATATCCAATTATTCACGTCGATTAGTTGCAAACAATAAGTGCTAGACAAACTTCTTGATTCAGATTTTGGACGGTCTCTTACTGCAGTTACAATTCTACATACTTGTTCTAGTAAGCTCACAAGTAAATGATTGATTCACTACATATATGCTTGCCTTGTCATATTTGTTGTCAATATTCTTTTAGGGTGGACCACCCTGTTTCTAAATACTGCAACCGTAGACATGAGTGAATAGTATTTCTCTATGTGATCTCTTCCATCATGTGTGGGCAACGAGCACTGCATTGTATAGAAAGAAAGTGTCACTTCCAGCTTTTACATAGGCTTCGATCTTTTACATGGAATACAATATGCTTACTTGCTTTGTGTTGCACTACCAACACTCCACCCTTGAAGCTAAACATTATGCCACTCATAATTCCTTAGTTTATTTGTTCAACTATGAATTTCATATGATTCTAATGTTCCTACTTCAGTTTTGAAATGTGTGTCTGCCTGTTATAGAAACATAAGGGGTTTGTATTTCTGTGTGTGGTTTGGTCAGCATGGTTGGGGGTGAACTTTGCATATGCAGGGGTTTATAGGGAGACACTCTTCGAGTTGAATCCGCAATGCATTCCATAGATAATCTGACTACTTTTTATGTTTTCATGAATCTCATATTATGAACAGCATCATAATGATTATGAGCTTGCGCGCATGAAAATAATTAAGCAAAACAATGCCATGGCTGTCAAACTTGGCATTAAGGGACTGAAATCAAGTCTGGATGCAATGCAATGCAAATGCTCTCCACCTACAGATTCATGCTCAGAATATGATCCTAACAGTGATTCTAAGCTAGAGGGAGACCTAAGTCAATGTAGCTCCCTAGTGGAGGAGTCAGAGGAAGATGCCCTATCCTATTCACCCATCAAGGTGCTTGCTCTAACTTTCCAAGGTTATATTTGTCGCATATATCTTGCAACTGTTGCTTTGCATTGCTTCTACTTTGTTGAACTGTCATTAGCTTAGTTTACACATCGTGTATGTGAATACACCCTGCCTATCCATTTTCAGTACATATTCCATCTGTCATCATACCATATTTATCCAGTCAAATGTTGTTCTTGTGTATCAGACATTCAAAAGGAAGAGGGTGATTGCTGATCGTGGAGGAGCACAAGCAAAGTATTTGGAAAAGGTAGTGGCACCTGATAAATCAAATAGCCCATTAGGTGTAGTTGCAATATCACCTAACCCACAAAACACCCCAACTCTAGCAGACTCTAGCCCTACTACACTGGTCATTTCTGATGCCCCAACTCAGCAGACCCCAACTGCAGCAAACATTATGATTATGCCAGTTGACATATCACGAGCTCTACGACACAAAACCCCCATTCCAGCAAAGAGTACACCAAATCCAGTTGCCAAATCCCTTTTCAAACCAGAGAGAGCCCCAATTGCAGCAAATAGGACCCCTGTTCCATTTCTTCCCAGTTTAGAAGACAAAGCTTATATTATTGTCAGGAACTTTGTGTGCATCTTTCCTTCATGGAAAGATTATACTGCAGACATAGAACAATTTCCGGTCTTCCTCTGCAACTTACGCGTAAGTAATGTACTAATGTTATTCATAGTCATTATTGCATATGTTTCTGCTAACAGAAGACATAAGATTTCATTCTTTTAAATAGGCGAGGACCAAACTGGATTGTGAAGAAGAGCAAGGGTTGGTTGCGCTTTTCAAGCACTCGTTGATGAAGTATCGTTCCTACCTGAGGCAAGCGCACTTCGATGGCAAGCCTCTAAACGAAATTTATGTAAAGTCTCTGGTGCTACATTTATCCGACGGTGACTAGAATAATCTTGTTACACATTGGTCTCGGCTGCAGCGTAAGGTACTATCTATGATATCACATCACAATTTGAACTACATTTCTGTATTTTCCTTAACGTCTCACTTGTACGAAAACTGTTAGGAGAAGAACATTCATTCTCAAGGGACCACAGAATGTCGCAACTATACTGCACAGTGCATTCCTCTTGTGAGTACCTCTTGCCCTGTATGACCATACTTACTTTCATAGCTGTTTGATTATGTCGCATCAGTGCACATGTTAGCCTCATTATCGTCCATTTGGTGGACATTATAAGATTCGTATGGACTCTTACATAAATTTAGAATCAACCAAATGCTTTTGAAGAGGTTTAGTTCTGCAGTCCTCTTGTAAGGATTGAACGTCGTCTATCACTATACTTACATTAACAGCTACTCCCTCCGTCCCATAATATAAGAACGTTTTGTATAGTACACTAGTGTTCAAAACACTCTTGTATTATGGGAAGAGGGATTGGTTCATTGTGTAGCATTATGTATCTTATCTCCCTCGCCCACCATTTACTAAAAAAAATTAGATCTATATTTAATCTAACCAAAAAGTAGAATACACAAACAATGCCAGTGCAGAAGTGTAGCCCATTGCTCTTGTCAGTACATTTTGTTGTGTAATGCTTGTACTTCCAGGGATTGGTAGTTGATTATGTAGCATCAATCTGCATCTTATCTTCATTATCCTCTATCCCTTCCAGTATTATCATATCTATAATTACTCTCTACAAAATATCGAGTACAGGCAATGCTTATGAAGAAGATTTTGTGCTGAGATTCTTGAGTTATCCTTCCCTTGACATGGAGAAGGGCATTATAAAGCCGATGTTAACTGTTAATGTAAGTCAGGCCTTCTAAAGCCTTTATCCTCAACTGCTGTTTAATTTGCTCGTACTCCCTATCGTTTACTGCTGTTTAGTTTGTTGTTTCTAACAAAATACATGTTCGCAAGAACCGTAGGTTCTAAGTTTTACTTGTAAAACCAAATTCCATATTCATACCATGCACATTACTCAATACTCCCTATATGTATGCTTGTTTTGTGGATCTATAATCCAGTGTGTGGTGAAGCAGTCCATGTTTGCACCTTCTCATCTCCTGTTTTATCTTACTGATGTGGCTGATGATATGAACAACATGCCATGCACATTAACCAAAATAGATACAATGATTTTATTTGCCCTTCATCTATGCTTGTTATGTTGACATGGTAATCCAGTAGTGTGATAAAGCTCCCCGCATTATGAACAATGCCAAATTATGCTATTGATATTTTGAACTTACTCTTTATTTTCTAATTTGAAATTGGATGGAATTGATAGCACAGTTATCATCTTTGTTTATACACGTGCAAAACCTGTCATCTCTCTACTTTGTTTCAAGGTGATATGCCTGATGGCATGCACAAGTCTGATGAGGGCTGTGAGACAAACCCAACATATATTGAAGCAAAGAAGGCAAAACATCTTGAAGTTAGCGAGACAACCCCAAAGTCTTTGTTCTGATGCAGTGTCCAAGTTGCTTGAGACTAGCAGTCAGACAAGCTCACAGAATTCGTTGTCTGAATCAGTTCGACGTCTTCAGTCCCAAGTTCTAACAGAAAGGCATTCTACAATGCAATTTTTACTTGAAGTCCTATCTCTAAGAAAGATTGCGGAGAACACCAATGAGAACCTCATCGCTAAACAGCTACACCTGGAAGCTATGACCAAAATTCTAGGCCGGTCTCACAGCCTTGCTCAGCAGCTTGCGCAGAAATTCCCGCGCAAGGCTAACCTTTCTTGAACTGTCTTGGAAGTGGTCTCGGTTCAGTATTTTTTTTGTTACGCTACAATGGTGCCCAGTTTTTATAATCTGCTTCTTCGTTGCGCATTATGATCACCGGTGGCGAACTTCGATGCCCAGTGGATGTAATATACCATAAATCCTTTATTGTATAGTGTAGGTTTATTCTTAGTTACTATGCCGTAATTTATTTATTGTATAGAGTAGGTTTGTTCTTAATTCTTACTAGTTACTGCCATCATTCGCTATCTGAAAAAAATCAGATGTTGTCGACTGGGCCAAAACATTTGTCTCTAACGGGTCTGGTGTTTAGCGGACCACAGTTGGGCCGGCCTGCATCTTTCTTGGGCCCGAATCATTGGGGCCTTCACACTTTGCGCAAGGCCCACAACTTACACCATCCTATATTTTAGTTGGGCCTTTTGTGGACCCAGCGCTTACTTTCGCCCAGGTAGCATTGGGCCATCAACAGGCTGAATATTGTACTGGCATGTTACGGCCCAGATGAAACCATGGGCCTTTAGGAGGCCGAAATGCATATTGGGCCTCAATTTTCACTAGTCGTCGACGGGCCTTCTGCATGCTGAAATGTAGACGGGGCCTTTTTGGGCCCAGTTATATCACGGGCAGTTTCCAGGCCGAAACATATCTCGGGCTTTAGTTGGCCCACTAATATCATGGGCCTTTAAGAGGCCGAAAGCTTAGTACAAACATCAACGGGCCGAATTATGCGACAGGCCTTTAACAGGCCCAAAGTCACATTGGGCTTAACTATTGCCACCTTTATCACAGGCCGTTAGTGGGCCCGATGTCATGTCGGACCATATATGGCCCATGGGTAGCACGGGCCATTCCCAGGCCGAAAGTCACACCAGGCTGAAATGGGCCCATGTCTACATCGGGCCTCTAACAGGCCGAAAGTCACTAGGCTGTAATTGGGCCCAAATATTCGGCGAACAATTAACGGGCCTGATCTGGCTTCGGGCCGTAAATGGGACCAAATATTTGGCGAACAATTAACGGGCTAGATCTGGCTTCGGGCCGTAAATGGGCCTTTATTAAGAAGGTCGTTATTGGGCTGGCCCACTAGTACCTGAGTAAGTACTATGGGCCTTTGACTGGGCCGGCCTTTTTAACCTATATGGGCCTCTGTTGGGCCGTGCCACATGTCGACGTATCATAGGCCAAAAGACGTCATGGGCCATGCATGGGCCAGAAGTTAAAATGGGCTGGAATTTTATTGGACGACCCAGATGACGCTATTGGGCCTAATTCGGATAGGCCGTAAACGGACCCAGGGTTAGCGGGCTGTAAATGGGCTATATGCAAACATGCCATTAACAGGCTTGCCGTGGGCCGGCCCGCCACCTTTTGACCAAGTCAAACGGGCCGGCCTTTTCTCAGGAATGGGCCTCTGTTGGGCCGTGCCACGTGTCGACGTATCATAGGCGCTTTGGGTCCAATGAGTGGATGACATCTGTCCCAACGGTGAGCCGACACGTGTTTCCTCCAGCCAATGATGATTTTACACGTGGAAAATCCCCATTGGTCGGGGCTGTTAACGGGTTATCAGATCCAAAATCAGACCCGAGCTTAACGGCATTCCGTGCCACGTGCCGGTCACCCTTGACGAAAGCACTTATGTGACGCGTGATTTATCATCATGGAAGTGGACACTTCCGTGATGATAATTTTGGTAATGTCATGGAACACTTCTACTACAGCATAGGTATGACTATCTTGATTATGTCATAAGTTTGTCATGGATATACATGCATGACAGAAAACGTGACCTACTGTGGCAAACATGTATCGTCATGGAAGTGTATTTGTTTTGTAGTGGAAAGACTTGGAAAAGTGTCATGAAGGGAAGTCCACACTCAACAATATCTTGAGTGTGCAAAAATCGCCCAATGACAAAGGTGGACTTGGATTCAACTCCAACAAGAAGAAAAAGTCCAAGATCATTAACAAGAGGAAGGGCCAAGAACAACTCAAGAATTCGGCCAAGATTATTTGCGACAAGTACAAATTTGAAGGGCATCATTGTCACATCCCTACTTAGCACTTGCATTAGGACCTAGCTAGGGTGTGCATCATGTCTACTTTCAAAGAAACTGGAAATGGGATTAACAGAAACCCCAGCACCCCTCTTCTAACAACTAGGGTTTGATAAAATATTTTCCAATGTACCCAAAATGCCCTTCAAAAATGTTCATCATTTCTGCCTTGGTCTTAAACCTCTGCCAAAAATGGTGCACAATTTTCTAGGACATCCAAGGTCACTGGATTAAATCATATGGTATTTGAATTTGGGCATTTAAATGCTATAAAATATTTTAAATGCTCAAATAATCATAAACTATAATGTTTCCTACTGTTCATATTATATACAGTAGGTATGACAAGTGTTATGAGTTACAAAAATGCTTTGGCATTTTATTTAATTGAACAAAGATGCAAAAGAAATGAAACAGAAAAGAAAATAGGAAAAGGAGAGAGAGAAAAGCTTACGTGGCGCCCCACCCGGCCCACCTGCCGGCCCAGCCCAGCTGCCGCTCCAGCGAGCTGCTTGGCTCGGCTAGGCAGGCAGGCAGGTGCTCGACGGCGACCACACGGCGCGCCACGCAGCTGCCCGCCGCCCTGCTTCATCCCCTCGCCGGCCTGGAGGGATGGATCGATCGAACACGTCGCCCCCGACCTCGCAGACACCTTCCCCTCTCCCCAGTTCCTCTCCCTCGCTCTCCCCGCGCCATGGCCGACGCCGTCGTGCTCGCACCGTCGTAGAAGCCGCGCCCACCGTCGTCCCTGAGCCCCGCCTTGGTGTCCGTCGTCTCCGCCGTCCTCGACTACCTCGAACAGGCCGAGCCCCGAGCGCTCGCCCGCCCTGGAGACGCCCCCGACCTCTTCTTCCCCAACTCCGGCCGCGGAGATCCCTCTCGCCGTTCCGCTCAGCTCCGACCACCCCCGAGCTCGCTCCGGCGCCTGCTGCAACCCCTTTGAGCCCAGCTTCATCCTCCCCCTCTCTGTTGGCTCTCTTTTGCCCTGGAACGCACCGCACGAAGCTCAGCCGCACGCACCGCCGCCGTGCTCGCCGCCGGTGATGCTCCGGTGACCATTTGGTCACTGGCACCCGTCCATCACACTCACCGCAGCACGTAGATGCGAGAGGTGCTACGCACGCATCGCCTAGGCCCCTGCAGCCGCCTCTCCACACACGCCCGACGCCGGTCGCCGCCGTCGAGCTTGTTGCCGTCGTCTCCGGCCACCCCAGGTCCGGCGACCACCACCATCCGACGCGCAAGAGCAAGAGCTTTCCAACGCACTCAACCGCAGCTCGAGCCGTGCCCCACAGCCGTTTTCCGAAGCACGCCGCCGCGTTCTGCCTCGCCGGCGTCACATCGCCGGCGGGATTGACCTGTTTGACCAGGGGGTTGACCACCCCTGGGTCACTGACGTGTGGGCCTCCCTTTTACTAACTAGCTAATTTAATTAAGTTTCTGTTAAGTTAATTAGTAATTAGTTTAGTCACTGACCCGTGGGCCCAGGCCCCACTGACAACCAGTTAGCTCACTAATTAGTTTTATTAGTTAACTGTGACACTGACATGCAGGGCCCACATGTCATGTTTGACTGGACCAGCTCCTGTTGACTAGCTGACGTCAGCATGATGTCATGCTGACGCAGTAAAGGTTTTTCTGGGATTTTAGGTTTAAAAATAATTCAGGAAATTCCAGAAAATACCCAAAACTTCCAAAAATCATATAAAATCAACCATAGCTCAGATGGAAAAGATTTATATATGAAAAATGATCAGAAAAATCCAATCTTTCCAGTACACTGGTTTCATGCATGTTTGAACAAGTTAACTTGCTGTATACATCAAAAACATGGTAATGCACTTATTTAAATATTAGTTTGAACTCCAATTTGAATCCTTGATTCAAATAGGTTCAAACCCTTCTGGTTTTAGTTGCATTAGCCAACACACATGCATCTTGCCATGTCATGAGCATGCATCATATTGCTGCATTTGTTTGTTAATGATTGTATCGTCGGTATTCTCTATGTTAGGTCCTGCTCCCGAGGATACTGCTGCGTATCCAGTTGAAGAGCAGTACCCGACAACCACTTTGTCAGGCAAGCAATCATTGATCATTCCGATACAAACCCAATCTTCTCGCTCCTGCTCTCTTTTACTGCATTAAGGCAACAGCGTGTGAACTGCTACTTGCTGCGGTAGTTGAACCCTATCTCTTACATGACCTGTCATTGCCATAGTAAATAGTTGAAACCCACTAGCATGTGTAGGAGTTGATTGAGCCTTGTGATGTGTGATCCACCATGCTATTTGTTTATGTTGCCTGCTATGCTTAGAGTTATGTCTGGTCTGGTTCATCTGGGTGATGGATCAGAGTGAAATGATCATACCGATAAAGAGAGGGAAGTGTGGAACACGCTTGGTAAAGGTATCGATGAAAGGCCATGTAGGAGTACATGGTGGGTTGTTTCATTGGAATCGTCCATAGGACCCGAGATCTGTGTGTGTGATTCAAGTTACAGTTACTACCACACATTGGGCCCTGAAATATGACCACGCTCGATTTATTGACTGCCCTTGTACTCTGTCCAGGAGTTGCAACTAGTTTCTGGTGTTTGTAGTTTACTGGAGGTCGTGCACAACGCTGACCCTCGGGGTGGGTTGTGATGCGACAGGTACGTGGCACGGTGTACCGGTTGCCCGTTTGGTGACTCGGGAACCCTGTACACATCGTTTGGGGCCGTGAGCGACACCCCGGCCGGATATCCCCACGGATGGAACCCAAATAGGCGATAAACCTGGACGAGAGGCTTGAGTGGTTGGTTAGGTCGTGGTCTACACCCACGTCGGCTTTCGCTTGAAGTCTGCCGAGCACATGTCGTGTGCAGACGCTAAGTGGTGAAAACATGTGTGAAGAAGTACACCCCTGCAGGGTTACCAAACTATTCGAATAGCCGTTGTTCGCGGTACGGACTACTTGGTTACTCTTACAGTTCATAGACAAGTTGATGGATACTACTAAAAGCCTCAAGATAAGCGTGAGTGCCGTGGATGGCACTTCCGTAGGATGACGGAAGAGGATCCTTGGTAGTGTATTGATGTGGTGAGTAGAGGACTCGTGTTCGTAATAACATCTTACAATCTGTTGAGAGTTGTAGTATAGGTTAGCCAAGAGTCAAAGCTGGCTTTCTGCAATGAACTCCACTACACCCTTTGATAATGTTGCATGTATGATAGGTTCTGTGGTAAGACTTGCTGAGTACCTTTGTACTCATGTTTGCTTAATAAGCAGAGGAGAACGCTGCCCCTACTGATGGGTTCTAGATAGACGTTGACGTCGACGAGTAGCTTGACACCCAGACGGAGATCTGGAGCTTGTGAAGGGCCTTGTAGATAGTCAGGCTACACCAAGCCTGTTTTATTTTCTAAGTTGTCTGTACTCAGACATGTAGCTTCCGCTTGTGCTTGTATGACTGTATGACTTGAGTGTTGGGTCATGTGACCCCTACCTGTATGGATATGTTATGTATGGCTCTTGGAGCCTTTTAAATAAAGTACTTTGAGTCAGAGTTCTGTTGTGATGCAATGTTGTATTTGCACATATTGAGCATATTGCGTGTATGTTTGAAATGCTTGGTATGTGTGGGATCCGACACCTAGTTGTTTTCCTTTGGTAGCCTACCTTACAGGGAAATGCCTCCTAGTGATTCCAATGAGCCTTGGTAGCTTGCTACTGCTCGGAACATGTAGGCTGGCTGGCATATGTCCTTCTTCGTTCCTGTGTCTGTCCCTTAGGGGAAATGTCACGCATTGTTCCTTTAAGTCCATGTAGCTTGCTACGACTTGGGTTCATACGTTGATGACCGACACGTTCGTTGCTGGTTCATGGATGCCTGTCTCTGTAATTTAGTGCCACTTTTGGTTTATAACTAGCCATGTCGGCCCGGGTTCTTTGTCATATGGATGCTAGCGACACTGTCATATACGTGTGCCAAAATGCGCAAACGGTCCCGGGCCAGGTAAGGTGGCACTCGTGGGGTTACCGTGTGTGAGGCCGCAAAGTGATATGACGTGTTACAGCTAGATCGGTGTGACTTAGGATCGGGGTCCTGACAGCGTTGGCATCAGAGCTGGACTGCCTGTAGGTTTCTCAAGCCAAACTGGTCGATGTTGAGTCTAGAGAAATTCTTAGTTATATGTAGGGGAATTGATGGTGGAAGGGAACGTAAGGCTCTTTTACTCCTTTACCTTATGCCCTTTTGATCTGAGTCAGTCTATTCTTTCTACGGGGATTTAGGACTAGGCCTCTTATCCTTACTAGGTTCACCTGTTACTAATCCGTAGACTCTTAGGATTGTTGGTTTCAAGCCTCAGTTCGGTTTCTATCCTTTTGAGTATGATGATTGTTGAACCCGGAACCTTGATATGAAATTGTTGAGTGGCTATGCTATCATTGGAATGATGTCTCAAATCTTTGTTTGAGCATTTACAGTAGTTATGCTGCCCAATTTCTTCCAGAAACACTAATGCCTTTGCATTATTTCGTGTTTCAGATGTCTGGCCGCATCCCTCACCAAGTGGTTCGTTTGACTCGGTGCATTAATGTGCCCGGTCACACAGCCATGCTAGTCCGTGTGATGACGGAGACCGGTTATCGCTGGTATCCTGAATACACTATGGAGGAACAGTACCGGGATTTCAATCAGAGTCAGTATTTCTGCACAGTCGGGATATACCCCTCATATCCCGGAGCTAATGATCCCATCCATTGGTCTTATGGACTCGGGATTACCATCGAGATGGCAGTGCAGGATGCCGCTTATTCGATGATGACCATTCTCCGTGCTAGGCATGCCCTGTTGCTGAACACTGAGTTCTGTTACATGCCAGCCTCACTTCCCGGAGAGGAAGGCTACTACACTGGTCTGTATACTGATGCTGCTCATGAAGAGCCACTGCTTCAGACAACTGTTCAGATGTTGGAGGATAGGGACCGTGAGGTCCGTGCCCTCCAAATGGAGCTGTATAACACTCGAGCCGCCCACTGGACTACTTTGACACGGCTTGCACCTGCTGTGCACGCCGGATATCTGGACATGCGGGATTTGTACCCTGTGCGGACTCGTCTGCCTGATCGCATGGATTGGCGTGACGTTGGGGGTATTACACCTCCACGTGGGCGTCGGTTACCACCAGCATCGGGACCGAGACCACATCCATGTCCCTATGGTCCATAGCCTTGGAGTGCTCGCGAGTTTCAAGATCCATCTGTTGCACTTCCAGGCTACGGTGGTAATCTTTACGAGGATTACTACGCGAATGTCTGAGCTAGGCCGTGGTTGTAGTAGTATTGTAGTAGTTGTATTTCCACAGTCCTGCGCGTCTTGTGGAATATGACTCAGTGTGTACTGAGTTCCGGAGGTGTAGTTAAATAATGTATAGGAGCTTGGAATGCCTCTGATGGGATGTATCGACTTTCACCGCAGTTGTACTTTAGCCTTGGCTTGTACTGAACTATGTATGGTGTGTCTGACCACTGGTGTATATATAGCAGTTCCTATATTACCATGTCGTACGGATGAACATCTTTGCATTCCGTGTCATCCATTACATTCTGCACTTCTATGTCAAATTTCTTGCCATCCTTGTCTAAACCGTTGTTTTGTTTTCCTAGGATGGTCAACACTCGCAACACTCCTGCTGCTCAGGAGCAGGGTGAGGCTAGTGTGACTAGAGATGGAAATCTGCCCCAGCCACCCTCCTTGGCGGAAGTTATGCTTGAAGCAGAACGGAACAAGAGAGAGACCAACCGTCTGCTGGAACGCATAGAGCAGAACACTGGGTTCCGTCAGAGGAACGACGTGGTGTCAATCAATGACTTTATCAAGATGTGTCCACCGAAGTTCCATCACTCCACTGAACCTCTGGATGCTGATGACTGGCTACGTAGTATTACCCACAAGCTACACTCTGCCCGTGTGGCCGAAGCTGACAAGGTTACCTACGCTGCCTACCATCTTGAGGGCCCTGCCAGTCTTTGGTGGAAAACTTTGAAGCTATGTGTCCTGCTGACCAAGTCACTACCTGGGTTGAGTTCAGTGAGGCATTCCGTGAACATCACATTCCGGAAGGTCTCATGTATCGCAAGCGGGAGGAATTCTGCAATTTCACCCAGGGCCGGTTAACTGTGGATGGCTATAGCCGCGAGTTTGGCAACTTGGCACGCTATGCACCTGAGGAAGTATCCACCGATGCCAAGAAGCAGGCGAGGTTCCGCAAGGGACTCAGCCCCGAACTCCGCCGAGATCTACGTCTGCACGAGTGTACTTCCTTCCAGAAGTTGGTTAACAAGGCTATCAGTGCTGAAACAGGCCAGACCGACTTCGAGGCCACCCGCAAGCATACTCGAGACTTTGGTTCCTCATCCGGCTCTGGCTCTCACAAGCGCCGTGTGTGGGTTCCTAACACTGCTCTGCCACCCAAGTATACACCGAGGCCATCCTATGAGGCGCCTCGCCCAACTCAACAGTTTGCACCTGCCAAGACCTATGGAGGACCACCTTCCTACTTTGCTCCACGCACCACCACTGTGACATGTTTCAAGTGTGGAGAACCGGGACACTACATGCATGATTGTCCCCAGAACCAGCCAGGAAAACCCGTTGGCCGTGGTAAACCAACCGGCAAGGTGAATTGTGTCAAGCCAATCCCCACCGCACGTGGTCATGTCAACTATGTCTCTGCCGAGGAAGCTTATGAGGATCCTAACGTCGTCCTTGGTACGCTTCTCGTAAACTGCCATCCGACATCTGTTCTTTTTGATACTGGAGCATCCCATTCGTTCATATTTGAGAGCTATGCTCGATTGCACAACATGACTTTTTGTGACATGCCTACTTCCATGGTTATTCAAACTCCTGGTTCAAAGTGGCAAACCTCTAGGGTAAGCCATGGAAATGAAATCCTTGTCGATAGACTTGTTTTCCTTGCATCTCTAATCGCTCTCAAGTCCTCGGACATAAACATCATTTTGGGTATGGATTGGATGACAACTCATTACGCCAAAATTGATTGCTATACTAGGACCGTTCAACTTACACATCCATCCGGCAAGATAGTCAATGTCTTGGCCCGAATGGCTGAGCGTCAGCTCTACTCTCTTAATACCAGCCCTCTACCAGAACTCGATGATATCCCGGTAGTCCGTGACTTCCCGGATGTTTTTCCAGAAGAACTGCCAGGAGTTCCACCTGACAGAGATGTCGAGTTCGTGATAGATCTTATCCCTGGAACTGTCCCAATCTCTAGGAGACCTTATAAGATGGCACCACTAGAATTAGCTGAGCTAAAGAAACAACTCGATGAGTCCTTGCAAAAAGGTTTCATCCGTCCTAGTTCTTCCCCTTGGGCTTGCCCCGTCCTCTTCGTCAAGAAGAATGATGGAACGGAGCGGATGGTTGTAGATTACCGACCTGTCAATCTGGTCACCATAAAGAATAAGTATCCGCTCCCCAGGATCAACGACCTGTATGATCAGCTCGCTGGATCCTCAGTCTTCTCTAAGATGGATTTGAGGTTGGGTTACCATCAAATCAAAATCAAAAACGGGGACATTCCTAAAACGGCTTTCGTTACTCGTTATGGCCAATATGAGTACACCGTCATGTCCTTCGGATTAACCAATGCCCCAGCTACCTTTTCTCGGTTAATGAATTCTATATTCATGGAGTATTTGGATAAATTCGTCGTGGTATACCTCGATGATATACTCATTTTCTCCAAGAACAAGGAAGATCATGTCGAGCATTTAAGGCTGGTATTGACGAAACTTCGAGAGCACCGCCTTTATGCCAAATTCTCTAAATGTGAGTTTTGGTTGCCAGAAGTAACCTATCTAGGCCATGTGATCTCTGGCAAGGGTATTGCTGTCAATCCCGAGCGAGTTCAAGCCGTACTTGATTGGACTCCCCCTGATTCGGTCAAGCAAGTTAGGAGTTTTCTTGGCTTAGAAAGCTATTGCCAACGCTTCGTCGAGAATTTCTCCAAGGTTGCCAAACCTCTAACTGAACTCCTCAAGAAAGATAAAAAGTTTGAGTGGACCCCACAGTGCGAGTCCAGTTTTCAGGAACTGAAAAGACGCCTGACCTCTGCACCTGTAATGGTACCACCAGACTTTTCCAAGGATTTTATAATCTACTGCAACGCCTCGCGACAAGGACTAGGTTGCATTCTCATGCAAGATCGTCAAGTGATTGCATACGCATCTCGACAGTTGCGTCCACATGAGGATAATTATCCTACTCATGATCTAGAGCTTGCAGCTGTAGTCCATGCACTCAAAATATGGCGACATTACCTCCTTGGTAGTCGCTGTGAAATATTCACTGATCACCAAAGTTTGAAGTATATCTTCACTCAACCGGATCTAAATCTCAGGCAAAGACGTTGGGTTGAGTTGCTCACATATTACGACTTAGGAATCACTTACACTCCTGGAAAGGCCAATGTCATGGCTGATGCACTAAGTCGTAAGTCATATTGTAACAACTTAATGTTACAACAAAGTCAACCACTTCTCCACGAGGAATTCTGTAAGCTTAACCTTCACATTGTTCCTCAAGGATTCCTTTCCACCTTGGTGGCAAAACCTACCCTTATGGATCAAGTTATAGTTGCCCAGAAGCGTGATAAAGGTATAACCCGACTCCAAGAGAACATTGCTAGCGGACTCGCTAAAAGTTTCTCAATGGATGATCGAGGTGTTGTTTTCTTTGAGAACCGTGTAGTGGTTCCCAAGAACCACCATCTACGGCAGTTAATCCTTAAGGAGGCTCATGAATCTCCTCTCACGATTCATCCCGGTAGTACTAAAATGTATCAGGATCTACGTCAGAGATTCTGGTGGACTAGGATGAAGAGAGAAATCGCTCAATTCATTGCTAACTGCGAGGTTTGTCGTCGAGTCAAAGCAGAGCATCAACAGCCTGCTCGCACCCTTCAACCTTTAGCTATTCCTGAATGGAAATGGGACAAAGTCGGTATGGACTTCATTACCGGTTTTCCCAGGACCAGGAAAGGGAATAATGCTATCTTCGTCGTTATCGACCGCCTCTCTAAAGTAGCTCATTTCCTACCTATTCGGGAGAGTATTACCGCTAGCCAACTAGCAGATTTGTATGTCTCTCGAATAGTATCACTTCATGGTGTGCCGTTGGAGATTAACTCGGACCGTGGAAGTCTTTTCACTTCCCGATTTTGGGAAAGTTTCCAGAATGCTATGGGAACTCATCTCTCCTTCAGTACTGCCTTCCATCCGCAGTCAAGTGGTCAAGTGGAACGAGTCAATCAAATTCTGGAAGACATGCTTCGAGCCTCTGTCATCTCTTTCGGTATGGAATGGGAAAAGTGTCTTCCATTTGCCGAATTCGCTTATAACAATAGTTATCAAGCCAGCTTGGGTAAAGCTCCCTTCGAAGTTCTATATGGACGAAGGTGTCGAACACCTCTTAACTGGTCAGAAACCGGGGAAATACAATTCTTTGGCCCGGATATGATCCAGGAAGCAGAAGAGCAAGTTCGCATCGTTCGTGAGAGATTGAAAACAGCCCAGTCTCGCCAAAAGAGCCAATATGATAGTCATCATAAGGCTGTGACTTTTGAAATCGGCGATAAGGCTTACCTTTGGGTTACTCCTCTTAAGGGAACCCATCGCTTCGGTATCAAAGGCAAATTGGCCCCTCGTTTCATCGGTCCTTTTCGCATTCTTGCCAAACGAGGAGAAGTTGCCTACCAATTGGAACTACCTCCGCACCTCTCCAGAGTTCACGATGTTTTCCACATTTCTCAACTCAGGCGTTGCTTCTCGGATCCTATCCGCGGAGTGGACCACGAAACGCTTGATCTCCAGGACAATCTCACATATCGAGAATACCCCGTTCGTATTCTTGATCAAACTGGGCGCACCACTCGACGCCACAATATCAAGTTTCTCAAGGTTCAATGGTCACATCATTCCGAGAGTGAAGCTACTTGGGAAAGGGAGGATCGTCTTTGACTTGAGTACCCCACCCTCTTTCCGGAGGAACCCGAATCTCGGGACGCGATTCTTTTAAGTAGGGGTGAGTTGTCACATCCCTACTTAGCACTTGCATTAGGACCTAGCTAGGGTGTGCATCATGTCTACTTTCAAAGAAACTAGAAATGGGATTAACAGAAACCCCAGCACCCCTCTTCTAACAACTAGGGTTTGATAAAATATTTTCCAATGTACCCAAAATGCCCTTCAAAAATATTCATCATTTCTGCCTTGGTCTTAAACCTCTGCCAAAAATGGTGCACAATTTTCTAGGACATCCAAGGTCACTGGATTAAATCATATGGTATTTGAATTTGGGCATTTAAATGCTATAAAATATTTTAAATGCTCAAATAATCATAAACTATAATGTTTCCAACTGTTCATATTATATACAGTAGGTATGACAAGTGTTATGAGTTACAAAAATGCTCTGGCATTTTATTTAATTGAACAAAGATGCAAAAGAAATGAAACAGAAAAGAAAATAGGAAAAGGAGAGAGAGAAAAGCTTACTTGGCGCCCCACCCGGCCCAGCCCAGCTGCCGCTCCAGCGAGCTGCTTGGCTCAGCCAGGCAGGTGCTCGACGGCGACCGCACGGCGTGCCACGCAGCTGCCCGCCGCCCTGCTTCATCCCCTCGCCGGCCTGGAGGGATGGATCGATCGAACACGTCGCCCCCGACCTCGCAGACACCTTCCCCTCTCCCCAGTTCCTCTCCCTCGCTCTCCCCGCGCCATGGCAGACGCCGTCGTGCTCGCACCGTCGTAGAAGCCGCGCCCACCGTCGTCCCTGAGCCCCGCCTTGGTGTCCGTCGTCTCCGCCGTCCTCGACTACCTCGAACAGGCCGAGCCCAGAGCGCTCGCCCGCCCTGGAGACGCCCCCGACCTCTTCTTCCCCAACTCCGGCCGCGGAGATCCCTCTCGCCGTTCCGCTCACCTCCGACCACCCCCGAGCTCGCTCCGGCGCCCGCTGCAACCCCTGTGAGCCCAGCTTCATCCTCCCCTCTCCGTTGGCTCTCTTTTGCCCTGGAACGCACCGCACGAAGCTCACCCGCACGCACCGCCGCCGTGCTCGCTGCCGGTGATGCTCCGGTGACCATTTGGTCACTGGCACCCGTCCATCACACTCACCGCAGCACGTAGATGCGAGAGGTGCTACGCACGCATCGCCTAGGCCCCTGCAGCCGCCTCTCCACACACGCCCGACGCCGGTCGCCGCCGTCGAGCTTGTTGCCGTCGTCTCCGGCCACCCCAGGTCCGGCGACCACCACCATCCGACACGCAAGAGCAAGACCTTTCCAACGCACCCAACCGCAGCTCGAGCCGTGCCCCACAGCCGTTTTCCGAAGCACGCCGCCGCGTTCCGCCTCGCCGGCGTCACGTCACCGGCGGGATTGACCTGTTTGACCAGGGGGTTGACCACCCCTAGGTCACTGACGTGTGGGCCTCCCTTTTACTAACTAGCTAATTTAATTAAGTTTTTGTTAAGTTAATTAGTAATTAGTTTAGTCACTGACCCGTGGGCCCAGGCCCCACTGACAGCCAGTTAGCTCACTAATTAGTTTTATTAGTTAACTGTGACACTGACATGCAGGGCCCACATGTCATGTTTGACTGGACCAGCTCCTGTTGACTAGCTGACGTCAGCATGATGTCATGCTGACGCAGTAAAGGTTTTTCTGGGATTTTAGGTTTAAAAATAATTCAGGAAATTCCAGAAAATACCCAAAACTTCCAAAAATCATATAAAATCAACCATAGCTCAGATGGAAAAGATTTATATATGAAAAATGATCAGAAAAATCCAATCTTTCCAATGGCACTGGTTTCATGCATGTTTGAACAAGTAAACTTGCGGTATACATCAAAAACATGATAATGCACTTATTTAAATATTAGTTTGAACTCCAATTTGAATCCTTGATTCAAATAGGTTCAAACCCTTCTGGTTTTAGTTGCATTAGCCAACACACATGCATCTTGCCATGTCATGAGCATGCATCATATTGCTGCATTTGTTTGTTAATGATTGTGTCGTCGGTATTCTCTGTGTTAGGTCCTGCTCCCGAGGATACTGTTGCGTATCCAGTTGAAGAGCAGTACCCGACAACCACTTTGTCAGGCAAGCAATCATTGATCATTCCGATACAAACCCAATCTTCTCGCTCCTGCTCTCTTTTACTGCATTAAGGCAACAGCGTGTGAACTGCTACTTGCTGCGGTAGTTGAACCCTATCTCTTGCATGACCTGTCATTGCCATAGTAAATAGTTGAAACCCACTAGCATGTGTAGGAGTTGATTGAGCCATGTGATGTGTGATCCACCATGCTATTTGTTTATGTTGCCTGCTATGCTTAGAGTTGTGTCTGGTCTGGTTCATCTGGGTGATGGATCAGAGTGAAATGATCATACCGATAAAGAGAGGGAAGTGTGGAACACGCTTGGTAAAGGTATCGATGAAAGGCCATGTAGGAGTACATGGTGGGTTGTTTCATTGGAATCGTCCATAGGACCCGAGATCTGTGTGTGTGATTCAAGTTACAGTTACTACCACACATTGGGCCCTGAAATATGACCCCGCTCGATTTATTGACTGCCCTTGTACTCTGTCCAGGAGTTGCAACTAGTTTCTGGTGTTTGTAGTTTACTGGAGGTCGTGCACAACGCTGACCCTCGGGGTGGGTTGTGATGCGACAGGTACGTGGCACAGTGTACCGGTTGCCCGTTTGGTGACTCGGGAACCCTGTACACATCGTTTGGGGCCTTGAGCGACACCCCGGCCGGATCTCCCCATAGATGGAACCCAAATAGGCGATAAACCTGGATGAGAGGCTTGAGTGGTTGGTTAGGTCGTGGTCTACACCCACGTCGGCTTTCGCTTGAAGTCTGCCGACAACATGTCGTGTGCAGACGCTAAGTGGTGAAAACATGTGTGAAGAAGTACACCCCTGCAGGGTTACCAAACTATTCGAATAGCCGTTGTTCGTGGTACGGACTACTTGGTTACTCTTACAGTTCATAGACAATGTCGGGGGAAACTGTCCGCCACGAACACCTATGGGACCGGAGCCCCTTGTCTGTGCGGTACGAGGGCGGAGGGAGCACGAAGAGCAGATCGAGGCAGACGCGCGGGCAGTTTTACCCAGGTTCGGGCCGCACGGATGCGTAAAACCCTACTCCTGCTTGGTTGTCTATTGAGTTGGGCGCTCGGAGCTTGAAGAAGCAGCTACACGAGCGTGAGAATGATCTAGGTTTCGAACCCCCTCCACGTTGTGCATGGGCCTCCTTTTATAGTGCAAGGGGTCACCGACAGGTGTCAACGTAGGAGAAAGGGGTAAAAATGTAAAAGAGGTGGTAGTTGTAACAGTGCGGGAACAGTGGAGCTACAGTACAGAACAGTGGTCTATACCTACTCTAACAGTGGGGGACAAGGGCATTCAATGCCCGTCGCCGTCGACCCCAAAAGCTCCCGCCGTTGCGTCTCCGTCTGCCACGGCGATGGATCCACTGCCGTGGAGTGCCACCGTGTCCCCCAGGCTGCACAGCCATCCGCCACGCGTCCCTGGAGTGGCCCCAGGGCGACGCGTGGGCCGATGAGCTGGAGCGCGGGCACACAGCGCACCTCCCCCGGCAAGCACCTTGCCGGGGATCTCGACCTTGCCGGGCCCGGAAGCTTGCCGCTCCCCGAGCCCTTGCCGGGTCTTCTAAGATGAAATCTTCTGTTCGTCCTGACAAGCTCCTCTTGCCAGGGCTTCGTGCTAGTTAAGCAATCTCGAGCCTGGGACGGCCTTCCCGGCAAGCTCCTCTTGCCGGGGTCTTGGTCTTCTGTCTTGTATACTTTGTTTTTGAATGGTTAGATAAGGAGCAGGAAGGTCTCCGGCGAGCCAGCAGTAAACCTTGCCGCGGGAAGCTGCAACTGCCCGTGCACAAGTTGGGATACTGAGGTACCCCTACCTTAGTACACCGACAGGAGCCCCCGGGCCTGGGCCACACACGGTGCCGAGCGCTGTTGGGCCAGGCCCAAAACAGTGCACGGGCACCCGCGGCCCGCGGCGCGCCGAATCCACTTCCCTATCCGCCGCACCCCACGGTAACGGCACGCGTCGATTGCGGCGCCGTGGGATGGGACGTGCCCACGATTTCTTTAATGGGAAGGGCGAAACGCCCCCCACTCCCCCATAAAAGCAGGGAGAGCGGCGCGGTTCCCCTCCCTGCGCACTCATTGCCATCGTCTTCTTCCTCAGATTCCTCTGCTCTTTGCCTCTACTCCTCCGCCACCACCAAGCTCTTCGTCCCCTTCCTTCCGCCGCATCCGCCATGGCCCCAAAGACCGATAAGGCGAAGTCGGAGAAGTCCAAGCGGGAGAAGTCAGATCAGGCGGCGAAGCTTGTCGCGTTGCGGAAGGAGCACATCGTCTTCGCGCCGAAGCTCGGCGTGCGGGAGCTCTGGAGCAAATATTATTGGTTCTGGTCCAAGGAGACTCCAGCGCACCCCCGCACGCGCGTCTATCCGGCCGTCGCCAAGGATTACTACCCCGGCGGGTATTACTTTTTCGCAGCCTTCTTCCACTGCGGTCTGTGCCCTCCCTTCTCAAACTTTTTCTGCGATATCATGAATACTTATGGCCTCCACCTCCTCGACTTCACTCCCAACGCCATCCTCACCATGTCCGTTTTCGCACACATGTGCGAAAACTTCGTAGGAATCCAGCCCAACGTAGCTCTCTTTAGACACTTTTTCATCCCCAGAGTAGAGGCCGACGCCCCCCTCTCCGGAGGAATCTCTTGGGTGTTCAGGCTGAATAAGAAACCCGCCTACTTGCCGGGGGAGCTCCGCGGCAAGTGGGAAGAGTGGCGCGCGGAGTGGTGCTGGGTCGTCGAGGAGCGGCCGCAACACTTCACCGCGCCGCGCACATCGCCCATCGTGCGCGGCAGGGATTGGAGTAACTTTGATTCCGACGACTCCAAGCTGGATATTGCTCTCGTCAGGATCATGCGTCTTCGTTTGGCGCCGCTGTCTGTCGCTGAAGTG
Organism: Secale cereale; assembly: GCA_902687465.1. Classification (NCBI taxonomy): domain Eukaryota; kingdom Viridiplantae; phylum Streptophyta; class Magnoliopsida; order Poales; family Poaceae; genus Secale; species Secale cereale. Next base: position 598,006,004 of record LR738709.1, read on the forward strand.
GGCAAGGACTTTCTTCGTCGCCGGATCGCCCCCCTCCAAGACCGGAAGAGGCCGGCGTGGCAATATGGCGGCCCGGCAGACATCATGAGGCTGCGCCCCGGCCTCAATTTTAACTTCACAACACTCGAGCTGCGGGGTATGGTCAGGGAACTTTTCAAGTTCGACCCGGCCCACCCCGAGTACTTCCGCGCTCCCCGGGGAGTGGTGCCGCTCTGCGCCAGCAGCGCCCGGGATCGCCTTGTCGCTATGATGCCCGCGTGCGACTCTCATGGAGTGGAGCGCACGTGGATTGCGCCCAAGCCTATCGACGTCCTCGAGTTCTACGACCGCCTTGTGGAGGTGTTGGAGAAGAAGGACGATCTCAAGCTGCACACGCGGGCCACCACCGACCAAGAGATTGCTTACATAGCTTCTCGCGCTGAAGAAGTCGCCGCAGCCTCGGCGGCGGGAAACTTTGGATACACACCCGCGGAGGCGGAAGCCGCGGATGCCGCCAGCCAGGCGGACAATGAGGAGATTCGCAAGCTGCTAGAGCTCCCTCCCGACGCGCTCGCCGTGATCCCCTCGCTGAGGCACTCCGGGATCAGTGGAATCGCGACGGAGGCCGCGGCAATGGAGGGAACCGCCGGAGGAAGCAGAGGCGCCGCGAGGGGCGGAGGCGCCAAGGGGAAGAGGGCCGCATCGTCGGATGCTGGGCCCAGCGAGCCGACCGAGGCAGAGGAGGAGGAGGAGGAGGAGGCCGAAGGCTCCGGCGGATCGACAGAGTTGTACGCCGACGACCTCTCCTCGTCGGAGAGCTCCCCGCCCCCGGCAAGCCCGAAGCAGTCCCCGTTGAAGCGTCTCCGCAAGGCGGCGACGGGAGAGCAGACGCGAGCGCCCCGGCAACAGCCAGCTCGCCGGGCAGCTCCCCGGCCGAGCCAAGCCGCGCCAAGGGCGGCCGGCGTGCCGGCCACGGCAGAGGCGTCCCGCAGGCCGGCACCGAGCCGGCAAGGATCTTCTCGGAGCGGAGCAGCTGCTCCGCCCCCTTCTCGGGCGCCGGCCACCACAGGGGCTGGGCCTATGCAGCCCCCAGCCCCGGTGGCTCCGAAACGCGCGAGGGAACCTTCATCCTCCGCTCCTCGCGCCGACGCGCCCACCGTGGAGTTCGACTTCTCCGCGCTGAGCGAGGACGACGAGGAGGACCAAGAGTAAGGACCCGAGACCTTACTCCTTCTTGATTTTTATATCTAGATTGTTGCTGACGCTTGACCTTGCTTGTTGCTTGTGTTTGCAGGACCTTGGAGCAGCGCGCGAAGAGGGTCAAGGTGCCCACAGTTGAGGTCGTGGAAGACCCATCCGTCGCGGAAGCAGGGATCGCGGCGGAGCCGATCTTGCCGGACCCGAGTGCCGCTCCGGGGAGCAGCCCCCAGCGCAGCCCCCAGCGTAAGTTAGAGGTTTACTGTTTTTGCTCGTCGGGGCGCGCTTAGGGCTTTGATCTCTGAATGTCTTGGTTCTTCTATCTTCTCTTGTGCAGAGGTGGAGCCGCAGCGGGAAGAGCGCCCGGAGGCCGTCACCGAGGAGCCGCAGGCCCCGCCGTCCCCGGCAAGGCAAAACTCTCCGGCGAGGGAGAGCGCTCCGCCAAGGGCGGGTACTCCGCCAAGGCAGAGTACCCCGCCAAGGGCGAGCAGCCCGGCGAGGACGGCCACTCCGCCAGGGCCGAGCTCCCCGGCAAGGGAGCCCGCCGCAGAGGACGTCCGCCAAGGTACGTTCTGTACTTGGTTTTCTTGACTTTGCTTCTTTTTGGATCTTTGCTTGATTTTGAACTTCTTTTTCTTCTTTTCTTAGATCTTCCTCCTCCTCCTCCCGCGCCGATGGAGACCGAGGTCATCGATATTGAGGATGAGGAGGGCGCGCAGGGCGGCGGCGATGACGTTCCCGTCGTCGTGGAGATGGCCGAGGCCACCGCGGAGACGGCCGAAACCACCGAGCCGGCCGTGCAGGAGACCGCTCCGGCTGCCGATGCAGCGGCCGGGGAGGGGGACGGCGACCGCACCGCCAACCCGGAGGTGGCGGGAGCATCAGATGCTGCACCGGCCGCCGGTCCCTCCGCCGGCGAGGAGCCAGCCGGTTACTATCTTCGTGCCCCCAATGGCGTCTTTATCCAAGTGCCTTGGGGGTCTTCATCAAGAGCTCCCGCGGAGGGCGAGGCGTTTGACGGGGAAGTCCTCGCCTCCGCGGGTCTGACAGTCGTCGAAGCGCCCGGCGAAGGAGATGGGCCCGAGGAGGAGAAGCTTCTCCACCAGCTCCTGGCCCTTTACCGGGCCAGGCAGGCGAAGCTCGCCTCCCGGGAAGCGCTTGCCGCCAAGGCCGCCGCCGAAATGGAGAAGCGTGCGGTGGAGCTCAGCGCTGCCCACAAGGCGGGCCTCCGCGAGGTGGCGGAGGCGCGCGAGCGCCTTGCCGGCGAATATGAAGAATGGGTGCTGGAGAAGGCCGAGGCTGAGGAACAGCAACGGCTCGCCGGGGTGGAGATGTCCCGGCGAGAGGGAGAGCTCGCGCAGCGGAAGGTGGATCTCGACTCCCACGAGGAGGACCTTGCCGCTCGCGAGGCTGCTCTTGGCGGGGAGCTGAAGGAGGCGAAAGCCGCTGCTGCTGCCGCGGAAGACGCCAAGAAGGAGCTCGCCGCCAAGATCATCCAGTTGGAGAAGGCGATGAAGGTGAGCGCCGAGAAGATTGCCGCGCTCATTACTGAGCGCGAGAAGGACGCCCACACCAACGCGGAGCTCCAAGTAAGCTTATCCAAGAAGGGCGACGAGTTGAAGGCCGCCAAGGATTCCATCGAAGACTTGGAGCTGAAGGTCTCAACTCTGAGGGATTCAATTGACGCCGCCAAGCTTCGAGAAGACAAGCTGAAGGAGGAGCTCCGGAAGGAGCGGACTTTGGTGGATAGCGTCAACAAGGCGTCTGAGCTATTCCGGCAGACCATCGAGGCGTGGACCGAAGAGCTGGCTTCTTCTGCGTCCAACATTGACCAGGAGTTGCTTGCTTTGAAGGCCGAGCATCTTATCTACTCGCCGGATCCAGATCTCCCGCACAGCGCCAAGCTCAGCCTCTTCTTCAGAGGCGTCGCTCCGGCCCTTGCAGGTCTCCGGAACCGCATCCCCGCGCAGCTGGCCGAGGAGTCGCGCCGTCTCTGCGCGGGAACTCTGGAGCGGGTCTTGACGAAGATCGTGTTCCGCAACCCGGGGATCAACCTCACGAACGTTCTTCGTAGCTTGCCGGAGGATGCGAACACGGAGGCCCTGAAGGAGCAGGTCAGCCACATCATCGCCAAGGTGGCAAAGCTTGGCAGGAAGGAGGGCGACCGCGTAGACTAGGGCCCCATCTATCTTTATCTTTTTGTTGCTGCATGTTATGTTATGAACTCATTAGTCCATTGCGACAAGTTATCTTTGTAAGATATTTGCTTTGCTTTAATCAATCAGTGCAATGTTATCTTCCTTGTTCCAATCTTTGACTTTGTATGTTTTTCACCCTACGCTCCCGGGGAGCTTGCCGGCAAGGGGCCCTTGCCGCGAGCGCTGAGTGCTGGACTCTGAGCAGCCTGCTGGCCAAGGTCCTCGCCGGCAAGCAACCTTGCCGCAGCAGGTCGCAACGCACTTAGCTTGCTGAGTGTACTCGGAAACGAGGCAAGGGCGCGACACTTGTCGCAGCTCACTTAAATCGTTGAGTGAACTCGAAAACAAGATAAGGGTGCGGCAAGCCACGGGTAGGTTCCTCCGCGCACAGGTTTTCCATACAAAGTGTGATCGTTCAAGGAAGACAACCAAAATTTAAAATTTGAACTGGTCAAATTCTAACAACTTATCTTTCATAAGCTGCTTGCTCATGTTGTTTGCTTTCCGGTAAGGCTCTTCTTTCTTGAATGGCACTTAGTTCCTCCTCCATCTCCTTCCCCCCCGGCAAACTTGTGCGCGAGGAACGTTCCTTCTGCTTAAGAGAAAAAGGAAAAGGAGAGGGAAACAAGCATATTGCCTTTCGGCGTAATAGTGCTTACCGAATGTCTAAGTGTTGCATCAAATGCCAAATAAAACATGCGAATAGCAAAGAGAAGCATGCAAAAGGCAATCGATGCGAAAACACGAAATCTTTACTGATGCACGGGGTCTGCGCCCGGCTTTGTACAAAGGGTTACATGCAACAGCGGCAAAGCTTGTACAAAAGGTGGTTGCCGGAGCGGATCACGGCAACCGCGCCTTAGGGGTGAAACTTGCGAAGATGCTCTATGTTCCAGGAGTTGCTCACCGGTAAGCCTTCTTCGGTCTCGAGGCGGACAGCGCCGGGCCTCGTAACTTGTCTCACCCGATAAGGGCCTTCCCACTTCGGCGTCAACTTGTTGGAATTCTTGGCGGACTGAACACGCCGAAGAACAAGGTCGCCTTCCTCGAGACTCCTGGCCTTGACTTTGCGGCTATGGTAGCGGCGCAAAGCTTGCTGGTATCGAGCAGCTCGTACAGCAGCCTGGAGACGTCCCTCCTCAAGGAGCAATGCGTCATCTTGCCGCAGTTGCTCTTGCTCGACCTCATCATAAGCGAGCACTCGAGGAGATCCGTATACGAGTTCCGTGGGGATAACTGCTTCTGCCCCGTAGACCAGGGCAAAGGGTGTCTGTCCGGTGGCTCGATTCGGTGTCGTTCTGATTGACCAAAGAGCCGCCGGGAGCTCCTCTATCCAATTCCTTCCGCACTTGCGCAGCCTGTCAAAGGTCCTTGTCTTGAGTCCGCGCAGCACTTCAGCATTTGCCCTCTCCGCTTGACCGTTGCTCCTCGGGTGAGCAACAGAAGCGAAACAGACCTTGGCGCCAAGGTCTTGGACGTACTGCATGAAGGTGCGACTAGTGAATTGCGTACCGTTGTCGGTGATGATCCTGTTAGGGATCCCGAAACGGCAAACAATCGACCTGAAGAACCTGACTGCTGACTGTGCTGTCACCTTTCTCACTGGCTCCACTTCTGGCCACTTTGTGAACTTGTCGATTGCAACGTACAAGTACTCAAAGCCCCCGACAGCGCGAGGAAAAGGGCCGAGGATATCGAGCCCCCAGACCGAGAAGGGCCATGACAAAGGGATTGTTTGGAGAGCTTGAGCTGGCTGATGTATTTGCTTTGCATGAAACTGGCACGCTTCACACTTGGTTACTAGTGCAGTTGCATCTTGGAGGGCTTCTTGCCAAAAGAACCCTTGCCGGAAAGCTTTCCCGGCAAGCGCCCTTGCGCCAATGTGGTGGCCGCATATGCCGCATATGCAAACCTTCAAAGTGCTCTTCAAGCTTCCTCACTTCATCTACATATGCTTCCATCAAAGGGCTCTGGTAGCTCTTGTTGACTTGCCGGACCACCAACTGAGAATCTCCACGTACAATCAGCTTTCTGATCCCAAGTTCAGCCGCAATTCTGAGGCCGGCGAGCAAGCCTTCATACTCTGCAGTATTGTTTGTCGCTTGCTCTCTTGGGAAGTGCATCTGGATAATATACTTGAGGTGTTCTCCGGTGGGCGCAATGAGTACTACGCCAGCACCGGCGCCTTGCAGCGAGAAGGCACCGTCAAAATACATTACCCATTCACTTGTTGCTTCTTGCACGGGTACGCTCGTTTCTTGAACTTCTTCTTCTGGCGTTGGGGTCCACTCAGCGATGAACTCTGCCAAAGCTCGGCTCTGAATGGTTGAAGTACTTTCAAATTTGAGTCCGAAGCTTGACAGTTCCAGTGCCCACTCGACGATCCTGCCTGTTGCCTCTGGATTGTGCAATATCCTCTTCAACGGAAAGCGAGTGACCACTGTTATCTCATGGGCTTGGAAGTAGTGGCGCAGCTTTCTCGAGGCCATGAGAAGGCCGAAAAGCAATTTTTGCACACCAGAGTACCTTGATCTAGCTCCCTGGAGAAGGGAACTTACAAAATACACTGGCCGCTGCACCATCTTCTTCCGCACCTCTCCTTGTTCCTGCGCAGAGTCTTCCTTGTCGGGGCCAGAGCTTGTCGGGGCAGCCCCCTGCTTGTCGCTAGATTCGCTTGCCGGTGATGCTGTCTCCTCGTCGGACTCCCTCTCCGCTACCAACGCAGCACTAACCACCTGGTTGGTTGCCGCTAAGTATAGCAACAACTTTTCCTGTGGTTTAGGTGCGACAAGTATAGGAGTGGAGGACAGGTACCGTTTCAAATCCTGCAACGCCGCCTCCGCTTCCGGAGTCCACTTCATGGGACCTGCCTTCTTCAAGATTTTGAAGAAAGGTAGGGCGCGTTCTGCGGATTTTGAAATGAACCTACTGAGAGCAGCAACGCAACCTGCAAGTCTTCTGACATCCTTGACGCGCTTCGGGGCTTCTATCTGCTCGATGGCTTTGATCTTGTCGGGGTTGGCTTCAATCCCCCTCTGTGATACAAAGAACCCGAGAAGCTTGCCGGAGGGAACTCCAAAGACGCACTTCTCGGGGTTCAGCTTGAGTTGTATTCTGCGCAGGTTCTGAAACGTTTCTTCTAAGTCTTGAATCAGTGTTTCTTTGCTTTTGCTCTTCACCACGATATCATCCATGTAGGCTTCTACATTCTTGTGGATCTGTGGCTCAAAAGCAGTGTACACTACCCTTGCAAAAGTTGAGCCTGCATTCTTCAGTCCAAATGGCATGCGGATAAAGCAGTAAGTGCCACATGGAGTGATAAATGCAGTCTTCTCTTCATCTTCCTTGGCCATGAAAATCTGGTGATAGCCTGAGTATGCATCAAGAAAACAGAGTAGCTCACATCCGGCAGTGGAGTCAACGATTTGGTCAATGCGCGGCAAAGGGAAGGGATCCTTGGGACATGCTTTATTGACATCAGTGAAGTCTATACACAGTCTCCACTTCCCGTTGGCTTTGCGCACGACGACTGGGTTTGCCAACCACGTCGGATGGATCACACCTCTAACTAGGCCTGCTGCCTCTAGTTTCTTGATCTCCTCGTTGATGAACTCTTGGCGCTCCACGGCTTGCTTCCTTACTTTTTGCTTGATAGGTCGCGCATGAGGGCAGACAGCAAGCTTGTGCTCAATCACCTTCCTGGGAATACCGGGGATGTCGGATGGTTGCCAAGCAAACACATCGACATTCGCCCGCAGGAAGGCGACGAGCGCGCTTTCCTATTTGTCGTCAAGGGTGGCGCTGATGGTGAAGGTACCACCAGTGCCATCCTCCCTTGCGGACACCTTCTTGGTTGCCGGAGGAGCAGCCATTCCTTTCTTGCTCTTGCCGGTGGAGCTCGATGGAACGTCCTCGACGGCAGCGCAGCACTCCGAAGAGGTGCGGTTGCCGGAGTGTGTCCCAGAGCACTTGCCGGACTTGGTCTTCGTCTTCTTCCCCCCGGGAGCTTCAGCGGCAAGAGTATCCTTCTCGGCCGCAGCTGCCGCATCCCGGTAAATCTTGTCGATGCAAATAAGCGCATCTTTCTTGTCACTGTGGACAGTGATGACGCTTATCGGCCCCGGCATCTTCAGCACGTTGTAGGCATAGTGGGAAGCTGCCATGAACTTGGCGAGGGCGGGACGGCCGAGTATCCCATTGTAGGGCAATGGAATATCAGCAACGTCAAAGGTGATGCGCTCAGTCCTGAAGTTGAGCTCCCCGCCAAAGGTCACCGGCAGAGTAATCTTTCCCTTGGGCTTGCTCCTTCCCGGGTTGATTCCTTGGAATAAACCGGTCTCTTCGAGCTCGCCGTCTTGAATCTGGAGTTTCTTGATCACAGCAGAGGAGATCAAGTTCAGCCCGGCCCCGCCGTCAACCAACATTTTGGTGACCTTGAGGTTGCGGATGGTGGGGGAAACCAGCATCGGCAAGTGCCCGACCGCCGTGGTGCGGTCAGGGTGATCCTCAAGGTCAAAAATGATGGGCGTGCTGGACCATTTGAGGAGCCTGCGCGACTCCACGGGCGGCTCCGCTGCATTCACCTCACGCACCCACTGTTTCAGCTGGCGGTGGGAGGTGTGCAGGAAGGCGCCACCGTCGACGCACAGGACCTCCGTGGCCTTCTGGAACTCCTGCTCGCTGTTCTCGTCGTCCTCCATGTCTTCATCGTCGTCTTCGTCGTTGTCGCGGCCCCGGGGAGGTCGATCTCCTTGCCGCTGCTTGGCCTTGCCGCGGCGTCCTCCCCGGCCATTGAATGGCCGCTTCTTGCTGGGCTCTTCCCCGCCACCTTGGGCCTTCTCCTTGTCGCGCCTCTCGTACTCAGCCTTTTGCTGCTCGACGAGGTACTCGACGCGCTTGCAGTTGGAGAGGTCGTGACCCTTGGTGCGGTGAATCTTGCAGTATTGCTTGTCGGAGCTACCCGGCTTGTCGGCCGCCGCCGCAGGGGCAGGCTCCTTGCCGGAGCCGCCAGCCTGCGCTTGCTTGGCGGGGGCCTCCTTGCCGGACTTCTCGACGGCAAGCACTTCCTTCTTGCCCTTCTTCCTGTTGTTCCGCCGCCGGCTCTTCTTTGCCGGGGCGGCGTCGTCGCTGTCGCTTCCCCCTGCGCCAGCATCCTCCCCGGGGAGTTTCCTCCCCTCTTCTGCACGGGCGCACTTGTCGGCAAGAGCGTAGAGCTCGCTGACGTCCCTGATCTTGGTCATCGCCATCTCCTCACGCATGCGGCGGTTACGCACGTTCTGATGGAACGCGCTGATAACCGCAGCAGGGTGAACGTCGGGGATGTTGTGCTGTACCCGGCTGAAGCGTTGGATATACTTGCGCAGGGATTCGCCTTCCTTCTGGGCCAAAATGTGGAGATCGCTCTCCTGGCCATGGGGTTTGTGGCCGCCGGTGAAGGCGCCAACAAACTGATGGCAGAGGTCGGCCCAAGAAGAGATAGAGCCTTCCGGCAAGTGCATGAGCCACGAACGGACGTTCGGCTTCAGCACGAGCGGGAAGTAGTTGGCTAGGATCTTCTCGTCGCGCCCCCCGGCAGCTTGCACTGCTATGGTGTAGACGCTGAGAAACTCCGAGGGGTGCGTCTTGCCGTCGTACTTCTCCGGTACGTCGGGCTTAAAGTTCTTCATGCTGGGCCACTGGACGCGCCGCAGCTCGCGGGTGAACGCAGGGCAGCCTGCCGCGTACGGCAAGTCGCCTGGTTCACCGGGCGCGGACGCGTCGACAGCGTTCCCAGCTCTCTTGTCGGATTGTCGCCGAGCTTCTCGGCGGCGCTCGATCGTGGTCCGAGCGTCTTCATCTCGCCGGTCGTCGAGGACCTGGCGCTGGTCCCGACGGGCCCGCGGGTCCGACGAGGCTGTGGAGCCGTCGTCGGGGTTGTTCCGGCGGGGCGGCGTCTTCTGCTTCTGCGGCGGGGAGTGCACGCTTGTCGCACCCCCGGCAGTCTTGTCGCCGATAGCCTTCGTCTTCTCGGCCTGCCGCGGCCGTGAGGCCGACGGCTGCTGCGGAGAGTCGTTGTTGGCGAAGTCTATCAGGCTCCGAATAGTGGCCCTCCATTCCTCGGCCTTGTCGGCCGCTGGAGGAAAATCGAGGAGCAGCTGCGCCCTTGCGAGCGCTTCTGCCGGAGTAGTGGGGAACGCGGGCGAGCGGTGCGAGGAGCGGGATACGCTCGGACTTCTAACAACGTTAGAAGGAGCGGGGTCCCGCGCCGGCGCCTTCGCTTTGCTTGTGCCCGGACGGGGGTCCGGGGCGTCCCGCGAACCTCCGGTATGGCCTTGTCCCAGCAAGCGGATACCACCTCCAGTGGTATGGCGCTGCGGGGTCGTCGTATGTTGCGATGGACGTGGCGCGTCCACGGAGACCGAGGTCCGGTCGTCCGTCCTGTTCTTGGATCTGGTGGCACCGTGAGTGTCCTCGCCGGCAACCACCCTTCCGACGGCGTCTCCCCCGCCCACCGTTGGCTCTGGTGGCGGCGGGTGAGACGCAGACGGGCCTCCGACCTCCGAAGGCTTCTTCTTCGGGGCCATGGAGTTGTCGCTGATGGAGTTGCTGATGAAGCTGGAGAGGTTGATGAAGATTGCGCCCGCGCGAACGCCGGATCAGGTTCGCACAACCTCGACGCCCCCTACCTGGCGCGCCAAAGATGTCGGGGGAAACTGTCCGCCACGAACACCTATGGGACCGGAGCCCCTTGTCTGTGCGGTACGAGGGCGGAGGGAGCACGAAGAGCAGATCGAGGCAGACGCGCGGGCAGTTTTACCCAGGTTCGGGCCGCACGGATGCGTAAAACCCTACTCCTGCTTGGTTGTCTATTGAGTTGGGCGCTCGGAGCTTGAAGAAGCAGCTACACGAGCGTGAGAATGATCTAGGTTTCGAACCCCCTCCACGTTGTGCATGGGCCTCCTTTTATAGTGCAAGGGGTCACCGACAGGTGTCAACGTAGGAGAAAGGGGTAAAAATGTAAAAGAGGTGGTAGTTGTAACAGTGCGGGAACAGTGGAGCTACAGTACAGAACAGTGGTCTATACCTACTCTAACAGTGGGGGACAAGGGCATTCAATGCCCGTCGCCGTCGACCCCAAAAGCTCCCGCCGTTGCGTCTCCGTCTGCCACGGCGATGGATCCACTGCCGTGGAGTGCCACCGTGTCCCCCAGGCTGCACAGCCATCCGCCACGCGTCCCTGGAGTGGCCCCAGGGCGACGCGTGGGCCGATGAGCTGGAGCGCGGGCACACAGCGCACCTCCCCCGGCAAGCACCTTGCCGGGGATCTCGACCTTGCCGGGCCCGGAAGCTTGCCGCTCCCCGAGCCCTTGCCGGGTCTTCTAAGATGAAATCTTCTGTTCGTCCTGACAAGCTCCTCTTGCCAGGGCTTCGTGCTAGTTAAGCAATCTCGAGCCTGGGACGGCCTTCCCGGCAAGCTCCTCTTGCCGGGGTCTTGGTCTTCTGTCTTGTATACTTTGTTTTTGAATGGTTAGATAAGGAGCAGGAAGGTCTCCGGCGAGCCAGCAGTAAACCTTGCCGCGGGAAGCTGCAACTGCCCGTGCACAAGTTGGGATACTGAGGTACCCCTACCTTAGTACACCGACAGACAAGTTGATGGATACTACTAAAAGCCTCAAGATAAGCGTGAGTGCCGTGGATGGCCCTTCCGTAGGATGACGGAAGAGGATCCTCGGTAGTGTATTGATGTGGTGAGTAGAGGACTCGTGTTCGTAATAACATCTTGCAATCTGTTGAGAGTTGTAGTATAGGTTAGCCAAGAGTCAAAGCTGGCTTTCTGCAATGAACTCCACTACCCCCTTTGATAATGTTGCATGTATGATAGGTTCTGTGGTAAGACTTGCTGAGTACCTTTGTACTCATGTTTGCTTAATAACTGTTGCAGAGGAGAACCCTGCCCCTGCTGATGGGTTCTACATAGACGTTGACGTCGACGAGTAGCTTGACACCCAGACGGAGATCTGGAGCTTGTGAAGGGCCTTGTAGATAGTCAGGCTACACCAAGCCTGTTTTATTTTCTAAGTTGTCTGTACTCAGACATGTAGCTTCCGCTTGTGCTTGTATGACTGTATGACTTGAGTGTTGGGTCATGTGACCCCTACCTATATGGATATGTTATTTATGGCTCTTGGAGCCTTTTAAATAAAGTACTTTGAGTCATAGAGTTCTGTTGTGATGCAATGTTGTATTTGCACATATTGAGCATATTGCGTGTATGTTTGAAATGCTTGGTATGTGTGGGATCCGACACCTAGTTGTTTTCCTTTGGTAGCCTACCTTACAGGGAAATGCCTCCTAGTGATTCCAATGAGCCTTGGTAGCTTGCTACTGCTCGGAACACGTAGGCTGGCCGGCATATGTCCTTCTTCGTTCCTGTGTCTGTCCCTTAGGGGAAATGTCACGCGTTGTTCCTTTAAGTCCATGTAGCTTCCTACGACTTGGGTTCATACGTTGATGACTGACACGTTCGTTGCTGGGTCATGGATGCATGTCTCTGTAATTTAGTGCCACTTTTGGTTTATAACTAGCCATGTCGGCCCGGGTTCTCTGTCATATGGATGCTAGCGACACTGTCATATACGTGTGCCAAAATGCGCAAACGGTCCCGGGCCAGGTAAGGTGGCACCCGTGGGGTTACCGTGCGTGAGGCCGCAAAGTGATATGACGTGTTACAGCTAGATCGGTGTGACTTAGGATCGGGGTCCTGACAATCATGTTAGATCTTGCCCTTTGAAGAAGAAGCCCATTAATGACAAGCAACAAGGGAATAGGCCACAAGTTCAATCTCATGCTCAACCACAAGTTGAAGAAAGGCCACTTCCCAAGAATACTCAAGTTCATGCTTCTATTGTTGAGAAATTAAGTGAGAAGAAAATGAAGAGTAGGCGTTGATACTTATGTCGTCAAAAGGTCACGTCGCTTCTTCATGCACTAGTGGTAACTTATCCAACCCAATTATTATTGATGATATCTATTCTCTTGGGAAGGATAAGGTTGGCAATGTGTTTGCCAAGTTTCTTGGGACTCAATGTGGTGTCAAGAAAAGAACCATTTGGGTAGCCAAGCCTATTGTGACTAACCTCTTAGGACCCAACTTGATTGGGGACCAACAAGCTAAAACTTGATCAATAGGTGTTGTTGGAGGGATTTGGAGACTTGGTTACATTATGAAGAATTAAGGGGTCTTCATCATTCATATTGTCTCAAGCCAAGTCATTCGGCTATCAAGTTTCTATCTTATATCCAATATTCCTCCTTGTGGTAACTCATGCTTAAATTGTTTATATTGAAAGTTACTTTCCCCATAGCATGTTGTGGTTTTCTACCTTGCATGTGCATGTATATGTTGTGCTTCCAATTTTCTTATCTTGAGAAATCAGGTATGTGTATGTTGGTTTGCACATCATGTACGTGTGTGTTGTGGTTTGAGCCTTTTGCATCTTGTTTGTATCTTAGTTGGCCCTTGTGAGAGATTAATGGAACATCCCATTTTGGGGGAGTGATGTGCTTTGTGCACCTCACAATCCTATAAATGTGTGTACATGAGGAATACCATCTAATATTGATATTACAAGATTATCTAGTCTCTATGTGGTATGTCTTCTCAAGAGAAATTCAAATTCTATTTGGTCCAGTGATTATCTCTTGTTGGTTCCCTTTTGCATCTTGTTATGTTTTTCATTGGTATCACATTATTGGGGAGTAATATGATATGTATATATTACAAGCCTAGAAAATGTGTACATTTGAGATAGTGTCACTTAGAATTCATACTGTAAATTATCGTGTTCCTAGTTGTCATGTTAGCTCTACAAGCTTCAAATTTGCTTGTGTTTGGTGTGAAGATGATGTTGGACATCTTTGCAATCCACCACCGGGAATTATTTCCAAATACTTCTTGTCTCTTGACAATTTGTAATCTATTATGTGGTGGAAATTATTGATCATCTTTACATTGTCTTTTGGTTCTATTTGTCTTATCTCTTGCCAAGTTGTGTCAACTCCCATTGCCTCCCGTGCCACTTGTGGATCTTGTTGTTTTATTGATTTTGTCGAGTGTTTTATAGATATGAAAGTGGTGATCCCACCTTGTGCATGTTGTATTCAAATGCAAATTATCTTTAATGCACAATTCTTGGGGGAGCTATCCTATTTTCGATAAAACACTCATCTTGTGATCCATATCAAGTGTGTGTTGATGGATGGCAAGCCGTTTCTTTTTGGTACTTTTCTCCCATCATGAAACTTTGTAGATGGCTTGGTTCGTTTGGAACCATCCTCTCTTTTGGGAGCTTGATATTATTTTTATCAATGGATATCTCATTCCTTGATGTATCTTTTAATTAATATCTTCCAAGTGATGATTTCTCCATTTGGTATCCCATTTTCATTTGGAATTTCTTTTTCATTTGGCATCAGTCCTTGAAAGTCTTGAGCATGCATAGTTACTTCATATATTTTCTGTGGCATGCTTTCTTTCTTTGACCCAATATATAAGGGAAACTCCACCTAGTCTCAATGTGGATGAGATGTGCATGGAATTCATTTTCATATAT
>LR738709.1:598024071-598070352 GCA_902687465.1 Secale cereale
GGGGGAGGAGATCTAGATCCACATTTCCACCAATCACTTTCTCCTCTAGGTGAGGGAACCCCTTGGATCTAGATCTTGGAGTTCTTGGTGTTCTACTTCTTGTTCTTCCTCTCTTTTCCCTCCCTAGCATTAGTTGCTTCGGTGGGATTTGAGAGAGAAGGACTGGGGCACTCCGTGTGCCCTTGCCATTGCATTTGGTGCATCGGTTTGAGTTCTCCACGGTGATACGTGGAAGTTACAAGTTGAGAAGCTTATTACTCTTGGGTGCTTGGGCGCCCTAGATGGTTGAGGTCACCGCTGAGCCATATTCCATTGTGGTGAAGCTTCGTGGTGTCGTTGGGAGCCGCCAATTAAGTTGTGGAGGTAGCCCCAACCTTGGTGGTGTTCGGAGCTCAATCATTGTGGTGAAAAACTCCGGGAAAGCGTCGGGGTCTCCAATTAGGTTGTGGAGGTCGCCCCGAGCAATTTGTACGGGTTTGGTGACCGCCCCCAAGGGTTGCCATTTGTACGGGTTCGGTGACCGCTCTCAAGGGTCCCTCAGTGGAATCACGGCATCTTGCAATGTGCGAGGGCGTGAGGAGATTACGGTGGCCCTAGTGGGTTCTTGGGGAGCATTGTGCCTCCACACCGCTCCAAACGGAGATTAGCATCTGCAAGGGTGTGAACTTCGGGATAAATCGTCGTCTCCGCGTGTCTCGGTTATCTCTTACCCAAGCCCTTTACTTATGCACTTTACTTTGGGATAGCCATATTGTTTCTTGTCATACATCTTGCTATCACCTAGTTGTATATCTTGCTTACCATAATTTGTATTGCACATAGGTGAGCCTAGTTGTTCTAGGTTTTGTGCTTGACAAATTAACCGGTAGGTTTATTCCACATTTGTTCCAGCCTAAACCATAATTATTTCAAAGCGCCTATTCACCCCCCCCCCCTCTAGGCGACATCCACGATCTTTCAACCGGGGAGTTGCGAGAATTCACCGGGAAAAGTAATGGGCCTTATTGGGCCATACGGGAAGAGGAGGAGGTAGGCCAAGGGAAGGTGCCCCCCATGGGCCTGAATTGGACTAGGGGAAGGGGGCGGCGACCCCTTGCCCTTTCCTACTCTCTCTCTCTCTCTCTCTCTTTCCCTGTTTCCTTCTCTCTTACTCCGAATAGGAAAGGGTTTCCTACTAGGACTTGGAAGTCCTAGTAGGACTCCCTATACTTGGTGCGCCCTAGGAGGGCGGCCTCTCTCCCTCCCTCCTTTATATACGTGGCATGGGGCACCCCAAAAGCACAACAGACAAACTCTTAGCCGTGTGCGGTGCCCCCTCCACAGTTACACACCTCGGTCATATCGTTGCAGTGCTTAGGCGAAGCCCTGCGCCGATAACTTCATCATCACACCGTCGTGCTGACAAAACTCTCCCTCGTCCTCAACTGGATCAAGAGCTTGAGGGACGTCATCGTGCTGAGCGTGTGCTGAATACGAAGGTGATGTACGTTCGGTACTTGGATCGGTTAGATCGTGAAGATGTTTGACTACATCAACCGTGTTACTAAACGCTTCCACTTTCGGTCTACGAGGGTACTGATACATCCAAAACGTATCTATAATTTCTGCTTGCTTCATGCCTCTTTTGGGTGATATTGCTATGTTATTTATACACTTCCATACACTTTTGATCATATTTGGACTAACTTATTAACTCAGTGCACCCCCAGTGCCAGTTTCTGTTTTCGGCTGTTTTTGTATTTCAGGTTTTCACATTACGAGAACTGCCAGGAAAAATCCAGAAAAATTATATAAAAAATCAGCGTTCCAGAAACTTCCGTGCGCCCGAAGGACAGCCGGGGGGCACCAGGGCTCCAGGCGCCCTGGCGGCGCCCCCCCCCCCTTGGGCCGCGTCGGGGGGGAAGGCGCCTGGGCCCCCCGAGGCTCCCCCGATGCCCCCCTTTGGCATATATTTAAAGCGTCTCAAGAAACCCTCGAAACAAGAACTCTTTTCGCGATACCATCTCTGTTCCGCCGCCGCCGCCGCTTCCAAGATCGGGAGCACCAGGAGAACTCTTCCCGGCACCCTGCCGGAGGGGAGGATCACCACCGGGAGCTTCTCCACCACCATGGACGCCTCCCGGATGAGTTGTGACTAGTCTCCCTTGGACCATGAGTCCATGACCAGTAGCTATGTGATGTTCTCCTCCCGTTCTTGTGCTTCACTAATTAGTCCTCGTGAGCTGCCCTGCATGATCGAGGCACATATGTAATCCTTATGTTGTTGCTATGATGAGTTTGCCGGGATTCGATGGATTATGAGATTATGTTCAGATTGTGCTTGAGTAATATATTTGATCTACCTCTTTTATATTTATGTTCATAAGTAATTCTTGCATGTTCTCCGTTGTTATTTATTGCTTCGGCCAAGTAGTAGGTAGTGACTCCAAGAGGGAACGTTATGCTTGATTGTGGGTTCATGCCCCTCGATGACTAGTTTGAGTGACAGAAACATGAGTCTAGGGGATGTGCTGTTGCCACAAGGGGGAAAACAACGGTGCTTGTGCCCGCGGGTGCAAGGATTGTTTACTTTACGCAAAGTTCTTTTAATGCAGTTGTCTGTTGCATTGAGTTTACACTATGGGTGGGACTCGCAACTTAATACCAGCGAGATGTTCTGGATAGATATCTCAAGGTGGATGATTAGTAGTAGATATTGATGGATTTCGGTCTACTTACTTTGGTGTACCGCCCATGCTTTGAACCTCAACCTTTCTTGCAATGTAGTCAGCATTGGTTTGCGTTCGTGGTCCTGTCAATTGCCCAGCTGTAATTCGTTTACCTCACATAGCTGTTTTATCGTCTTTTGGGAGAGAGACATCACTAGTGAACATCATGAGACTCCGGTCCATATTACCATCATCGATCACATCCGCTATTTACTATTCACTTTTAATTACTATTGCAAACATTACCTATCACTACTATCATTTGCGTTTAATCCTTTTGTGAACTACAAGGCCGGAGGGATTGACAACCTCTCTGTACTCGTTGGGAGCAAAGTTATTTGTATCTGTGTGCAGGTCCACGTTGATTGCTAATATCTGCCGCCGTTAGCAGTTGACACCTTCTTGTTGAACCTAGGAGTCTTTGGGGATTCGATCCTTGGTATCTTTGCCAAGGGAAAAACTTCCGCAACACTACATCTCACACCTTCCACTTGGGGTAACCAACGAGGGGCGAGAAGCCTAGCAAGAGTTTTTCTGGCACCATTGCCGGGGACTCCACTCTTCAAGATAGGGGAGTTGCACGCTATCTTTTGCCTTTGCTTTTAGTCTTGTTAGTTTACCTTTCAGTTTTTGCTTTAGTACCTTTTATCGAAAATCACAAAAATAGTTATCTTGCTTGCTTGCTACTATGGGTTCCACCGAGAACACCAAGTTGTGTGACTTCACTAGTCACAACAACGATGACTTTATCAGCACACCTATCACTACACCTGCCACTTCAGCACCTTCGTATGAAATTAAACCTGCTTTACTGAACTTAGTCATGAGAGATCAATTCTCCGGTGCTGGAGATGATGCTGCTTGACACTTAAACAACTTTGTTGAACTTTGTGATATGCAAAAGTACCGAGAAGTAGACGGTGATATTGTTAAGCTTAAGCTTTTTCCTTTCTCCTTGAGAGGAGGAGCTAAAATTTGGTTTCAGTCTTTGCCTAGAAATAGCATAGATTCATGGGACAAGTGCAAAGATGCTTTTATTGGAAAATACTATCCACCTGCTAAAATTATCCAACTGAGAAGTAACATAATGAATTTTAAACAATTGGATAATGAACACGTTGCCCAAGCTTGGGAACGTATGAAATCTCTCATCAAGAACTGCCCTACTCATGGTTTGACTACTTGGATGGTTATCCAAACTTTTTATGCAGGCTTGAACTTTACCTCGCGGAACTTGTTAGATTCGGCCGCGGGAGGAACCTTTATGTCAACTACACTTGGTGCTGCCACGAAGCTTCTCGATGAGATGATGACCAACTATTCCCAATGGCACACCGAACGCGCTCCAACAGGTAGAAAGGTAAACTCTGTCGAGGAGATTTCCTCCTTAAATGAAAAAGTTGACTTGATCATGTCTGTACTTTCGAAGCAATCCTCTGTTGATCCTCGTGATGTTCCTTAAAATTCTTTGATTGCTCAAGAACAAGTAGATGTGAACTTTATCTCTAGAAACAATTTTAACAACAATGCTTATAGGAGTAATTTTGGTAGCAATCCTAGACCGTTCCCCTCTAATTCTTATGGGAACAACAATGCTTATCCTAGCACCAAGAACTCCAATACTGAACTAGAGATTATGCTTAAAGATTTCATCACTACCCAAAAAGCCTTTAATAAGAGTGTAGAAGAAAAACTACACAAACTAGATGATCTCTCTTTTAAGGTAGACCACTTAGCCAATGAGATAGAATTGCTTAAAATTAAAACTTCTCCTCTTGAGGAGAAGAAGGTCACTCCTATTAATGCTACTCAAGTGCAAATTAATGAAAATATTAGGATGATGGCTAAACTTAAAGAAAGATGGGCTAGAGAAAGGGAGGAAGAAGATAGAATTAAGAGCCTTCCAACCCACCACACTGTTGCTACTATACAAGTTGTTGAGAATATCCAAACTCTTAGCACCCAATGTACTCCTGGTCCCATTGGACCTATTAATGGTGATGCTATGACTATAGAAACTACCAAACAAGTGAACCTAAAGGAAACCACTACCACTTTACTTGATGCTAGTGACCTTGATTTTGATAATTGCACTCTTACCGAAGTTATTGATTTCCTTCACAAGATGTCTAGAGATCCCCGCACTAGCACGCTTAACCTTGCCTTCACAGAGCATATCACTAATGCTCTCATCAAAGCTAGGGAGGAGAAACTTAGAGTAGTAGCCTCCATAGCTAGAAAGCTAGAAGATGGTTGGGATCCTATGATAAAAATTAAATTGAATGACTTCTCTTGCTATGCATTATGTGATGTTGGAGCTAGTACCTCCGTTATGCCCAAAAGACTATATGATATGCTTAAATTGAAACCTTATGATTCTTGTTCTTTTGGTGTTCGTCTCGTTGATTCTTCCATAAAGAAACCTTTGGGGAGGATCAACGATGTTCTTATCGTTGTCAATGATAATTATGTTCCCGTTGATTTTACTATTATGGATATTGAATGTGATCCTTCTTGTCCAATTATTTTGGGACGTCCCTTTTTACGCACCGTTGGTGCCATCATTGACATGAAAGAGGGTAATATAAAATTTCAGTTTCCTCTCAAGAAAGGGATGGAACACTTCCCTCGAAAGAAGATCAAGTTACCTTTTGAGTCCGCTGTACGGGCTAGCTATTCTTTTACTCTTGATAAAACTTGACCTCTATGCATTATGCCTAGCTTAAAGGCATAAAAGAAAGCGCTTCTGGGAGGCAGCCCACATGAATAAAAAATTTATTTTTGCTTTTGTTGTGTCCTGATGTTGTTTACTACAGTAGCATCATCATTGTATCTTTGCTTTTCAATTTTGTGCCAAGTATAGCCTCTGATTGCTAGAAAGTTCAAGAGTTGTGAGGTGCTGTCCAGGAAACAGATTCTGTCCTTGGATAGAAAAATTCGTATAAAATCACCAGATCATCTTTTTGGTCTGAATTGTTTCGGCAGCGTTCTTTATATAATTGTCTTTCGTGCGTCTGTTCTGAGTTTTTTTATTAGAGTTGCAGAAGTGCCCCGAACAAATCAATTACTACCTGTTGTTCTGTTTTTCACAGATTCTGTCCTGTTTTGCCTTTCCTTCATTTTGCAAACCAAGAGCTTGCTTTTTCTTTGCAAAAAGCTTTTTGCAATCTTGAGAAACAGTAGACCTTCAAGAATATCTTTATTTCCAGCAAGGTGCAATTATTTTATTATGGGTACTAACCTCGCTAATCAGATTATGATGAGTTATGTATGAAGGGAGTTTTCAAGTGTGCGAGGGAAGATGATAAAAAGATTCAGGAGTGTCAAGCGCTCAAGCTTGGGGATGCCCCCGTGCACCCCCAAGAAATATTCAAGGAGACTCAAGCGTCTAAGCTTGGGGATGCCCCCGTGCATCCCCTTCTCCATCAACATTATCAGTTCGTCTTTCGTTCCACTATATTTTAATCACTTCATGTGTTATGTGCTATGCTTGGAGCGTCTTGCTTTTAGTTTTCTTTTTAGTTTTTCATACCGAGTCGGAACTCAGCTTCTTTATGTGGGAGAGAAACACGCTCCACTTCTACCTAGAACATAACATAGAATTTTCATGACTATCTTTGCTGTGTGTGTTCTTTGTCTTTTAATAGCTACTATCATGCTCTGCTCTTAGTATTCATGCTTATCTTTTTAAAGAGCTTTCATTTAGTTGGTTGCTTGAACTCTCTTTAGTTACCATGCTCACCTTATTAAGAGAGTTTGCTTCCGTTGCATTGGTTGATACGTCTATGATAAAGATGCTACGTGCATGATGGCGCTTAGTAGTTCAGGTTTTCTTATGGTTAGTCTCAAATAGGTGGGGGATTCCCAATGTGTTATTGGAGTACCAACATGATTTGTTTGCCTATGATGTGGTATGGTTTAGTAATATCTTCCTTCGAGAATTTATTTTGATTGACTTGGCGTATGCTCACGCATATTTAAGACTGTAAAGAAAGTCTGTCAAGCCTTGATGATCTTTTGTTTCTGAGTAGCGGTATAACTTCCATGCCTGATTCAATGTTGCTTTGTCGCTCTGCATGATTATGACCGTCATTGCTCTCTTAGTTGGTCGCTCCCAGTCTTTTGCTAACCTCCACCTGTACTAAGCGGACTAACTGCTTGTGCATCCACATCCTTTTAAACCAGTTATTCCATATGAGTCCACCATACCTACCTATATGTGGTATTTCGCCGCCACTCCAAGTAAATTTACATGTGCTACCTTTAAAACCTTCAGTTTTTGCAATACATAGCTCATGGGAAAGTAGCTTAAAACTATTGTGGTAAAGAATATGTCGCTTATGTGTCTTATTTCTTATAAGTTGCTTGCTGAGCGGTATCCATGTTTCTGGGGACGCCATCAACTGTTACACTTTTGTTGAATATCATGTGAGTTTCTATGCATGTTCGTCTTGTCTGAAGTAAGGGTGATTTGCCACTGGGTTGAATGAGTATGCATATTGTTAGAGAAGAACATTGGGCCGCCAACCAAAGCCATGTATCATGGTGGAAGTTTTAGCTTGGACATTAATCCTCAATCTCTTATGAGAATATGCTTAAGCATTAAAGAGGAGTCCATTATCTATTTTCTATGTTGTCCCGGTATGGATGTCCTCAAGTTGAGATCTATCAAAAACGAGAAATCAAATGCGATCTATCTCCTTGGACCTTTGTGCAGGTGGCATAGAGGTACCCCTTTGTGACACTTGGTTGAAACATATGTAATGCAATGATAACCCATGGAAATCCGAGCTAATTAGGACAAGGTGCGAGCACTATTGGTATTCAATGCATGAGGCCTGCAACTTATAGGATGTCTTATGCATAACACATATGAAGTACTACTACCGTTGACAAAATTGCTTCTATGTTTTCAAAATAAAAAGCTCTAGCGCATGATCATTCTTTTACTTTTATGTTGAGTCTCCACCTTCTTTTAAAAGCACCAACTACTGAGAGCATGATTATCATTCTGAGTGTAATGTGCATTGTCCCAAAGTAGCATTGTCTTTTGCATGATTGTGATATCGTTTATTCTGAAATCATTGTATCTAGTCATCACTTAAACCTTGAAGGTGCCCCTGCATTTATGTTTTGCTTCACTAAAGGGGGCAAGCTAGATATCACTTTATTATATTTGCACATCATGTTCATTGCAAATCTATTTGATGTTTCAATGTCATATTGTAAAACTTTCAGTTCTTTGTGATTTTCTCATGAGGCAACTTAATTACTATAGATTAATTGTCTCAGTAAGCTTTTGTCATATGACTTTGAAAAAATCCTATATGGTTAATAGCATGTCACCACAGAAATTATTCTTGTTATCATTTACCTACTCGAGGACGAGCAGGAATTAAGCTTGGGGATGTTGATACGTCCAAAACGTATCTATAATTTCTGCTTGCTCCATGCCTATTTTGGGTGCTATTGCTATGTTATTTATACACTTCCATACACTTTTGATCATATTTGGACTAACCTATTAACTCAGTGCACCCCAGTGCCAGTTTCTGTTTTCGGCTGTTTTTGTATTTCAGGTTTTCACATTACGAGAACTGCCAGGAAAAATCCAGAAAAATTATATAAAAAATCAGCGTTCCAGAAACTTCCGTGCGCTCGAAGGACAGCCGGGGGGCACCAGGGCTCCAGGCACCCTGGCGGCGCCCCCCCCCCCCAGGCCGCGCCGGGGGGGGCGCCTGGGCCCCCCGAGGCTCCCCCGATGCCCCCCTTTGGCATATATTTAAAGCGTCTCGAGAAACCCTCGAAACAAGAACTCTTTTCGCGATCCCATCTCTGTTCCGCCGCCGCCGCAGCTTCCAAGATCGGGAGCACCAGGAGAACTCTTCCCGGCACCCTGCCGGAGGGGACGATCACCACCGGGAGCTTCTCCACCACCATGGACGCCTCCCGGATGAGTTGTGAGTAGTCTCCCTTGGACCATGAGTCCATGACCAGTAGATATGTGATGTTCTCCTACCGTTCTTGTGCTTCACTAATTAGTCCTCGTGAGCTGCCCTACATGATCGAGGCACATATGTAATCCTTATGCTGTTTCTATGATGAGTTTGCCGGGATTCGATGGATTATGAGATTATGTTCAGATTGTGCTTGAGTAATATATTTGATCTACCTCTTTTATATTTATGTTCATAAGTAATTCTTGCATGTTCTCCGTTGTTATTTATTGCTTTGGCCAAGTAGTAGGTAGTGACTCTAAGAGGGAACGTTATGCTTGATTGTGGGTTCATGCCCCTCGATGACTAGTTTGAGTGACAGAAACATGAGTCTAGGGGATGTGCTGTTGCCACAAGGGTGAAAACAACGGTGCTTGTGCCCACGGGTGCAAGGATTGTTTACTTTACGCAAAGTTCTTTTAATGCAGTTGTCTGTTGCATTGAGTTTACACTATGGGTGGGACTCGCAACTCAATACCAGCGAGATGTTCTGGATAGATATCTCAAGGTGGATGATTAGTAGTAGATATTGATGGATTTCGGTCTACTTACTTTGGCGTACCGCCCATGCTTTGAACCTCAACCTTTCTTGCAATGTAGTCAGCATTGGTTTGCGTTCGTGGTCCTGTCAATTGCCCAGCTGTAATTCATTTACCTCACATAGTTGTTTTATCGTCTTTTGGGAGAGAGACATCACTAGTGAACATCATGAGACTCCGGTCCATATTACCATCATCGATCACATCCGCTATTTACTTTTCGCTTTTATTTACTATTGCAAACATTACCTATCACTACTATCATTTGCGTTTAATCCTTTGTGAACTACAAGGCCGGAGGGATTGACAACCTCTCTATACTCGTTGGGAGCAAAGTTATTTGTATCTGTGTGCAGGTCCATGTTGATTGCTAATATCTGGCGCCGTTAGCAGTTGACACCTTCTTGTTGAACCTAGGAGTCTCTGGGGATTCGATCCTTGGTATCTTTGCCAAGGGAAAAACTTCCGCAACACTACATCTGACACCTTCCACTTGCAGTAACCAACGAGGGGAGAGAAGCCTAGCAGGTACGCGGACACACTCTCCCCGCTCGTTGCTATGCTTCTCCTAGATAGATCTTGCGTGATCGTAGGATTTTTTTTGAAATACTATGTTCCCCAACTGTAATGCCCAGGATGGGACTATACCTCCTATGTGTCGAGGCACGACTTAAAGGTATAAGCCCATTCTGGAATGATCTCAAGTTCGGTATCTTTGCACATCTCATGTAAAAATGGGGATGAAAAACAAAAGAGATAGTTGGCTTACACTCGCCACGTCACACAATTCATTACATAGCAAAACATCATTCAATTATCATCACAACCCGTCTACGGGTGAAGATCCAAATGAAAGATACCAAACATACATAAAGCCACAGGTCCGAATCGCCCCTAGTAGAAACCACTACTGATCATCGGGATAGTGCACATAGTAACGGTTACGTTCCTCGTCGTACTCCCAGTATAGCTCGGAGCCATCACCTGAATAGATCACCTGAGTACCTGCATCTGGTGTGGTGTAGAATTTGTGAGCCATAGAGGACTCAGCAATCCCGTTCCCGGGTAACAGAACTATATAAGCCTTGGGTGTGGAACAAGGCTGAAGAAAGAATAAAAGGCTGCAGCTGCACTAGCACTAGCTTACGTGAATAAGAGCGAGAAGAGAAGGCCACGAGCGACAAGGTGATCACGAAGTGATCCTATCTAAGCATGTCAAACATAACCCCACCGTGTTCACTTCCCGAACCCCTTTCGGAAAATGACCATCACGGTACTCACGCTGGTAGTGTGTTCTGAACATGGTGTCAAGTTTTCTACAACCGGATATTAACAAATTCCCATCTGCCACATAACCGCGGGCACGGCTTTCGGAAGTTCAAAACCCTGCAGGGGTGTTCCAACTTGGCCCATGACAAGCCCACGATCCGCGGAGTCGCAACTCCAAGGTGGGAAGGCCCGAGT
The DNA here is from genome assembly GCA_902687465.1 of Secale cereale. Taxonomy (NCBI): domain Eukaryota; kingdom Viridiplantae; phylum Streptophyta; class Magnoliopsida; order Poales; family Poaceae; genus Secale; species Secale cereale. The sequence continues at coordinate 598,034,779 of LR738709.1, forward strand.
ATCCTCGGAATCCCGTGCTCAAGATACTCCAACTAAGGTAAGGCTAATCCAGCAAATCCTCCCGGCGTGCCGACACCCTGATAGTAGCCGCGCGTATCTCGTCTCAGGCCATGACCGGATGGGACAAGCTACGGGTTTTTACCAGACCTCGGGTTTCCCCAAGGTGTCCCCGCAGGTTGCCCAGTTCGGACCAACACTCATGTGGAGCACTGGCCCGGGGTTGTTGATTAAGAAGAGGGTTAATTACTCCCTATGCAAGTTTTTAGTTGTTTAGGCAAATAGTACCAATGTTGGGACTTGCTGGAAAAGACTTAGCGCTAAGCGGTTTATCGAGGGGGTCCCATAACCCCAACCGTGCGAGGAACGCAAAATCAAGGAACATAACACCGGTTTATACGGTGCCTAGGGCGGCATGAGTGGAACAAATCACCACGCAAGAGGCTTAGCCTTCCACCCATTACCAATATATAGATGATTTCATTAAAGAGTTTATATAGTGTGATATCCCAACAAGCTTCAACATGAAGCAAGAATCTTCAAATCTTCTCCTGCAACTAGCAATGCTATAAGAGGGGTTGAGCGAAGCCTACGTAGCCAATCAATGGTTTGCATAGGTAGGGCGGTTAGACAGATACATGGTTACAATAGGAGGCTGACAGGAAAACATGGGCATCGAGGAAATAAGCTAAAGAGTGAGACTTCTAGCAATAGGCAAAGATAGTAATGATATCTGGGTCAGGTCATCTTGCCAGTCGAGTCGTCGATGGGATCGTAAGAGGGCTCCTCGTTCTCAACCTCGGTAGTAACCTCGTTCTAGTACTCGTTCTCGGCTTCCGGCTCTACTCAACACAAAAACACACGAGGCACGAAATCAAACAAGATGCAATGCGCAAACTATAGGATGCATGGATGATGCACTAAGGAAGCACTGCAGATGCACTTAGGATGCACATCAAGACAACATAGGAAACACAGAGATACAGCACAAGGAACATGACAATATGCATCAAGAAAGATACTTCAAAACATGTTAACAAGATGATATTATGAATCTACATGCAAAACCACACAAGTTTCATATAGGACTTGCTCAAAACGGAGCAACGGGCTAAAAGATACACCCGAAACACTAAACAATGCAAAGCTGAAACTAACAGCCACATAGCAACTTCGGAGCAAGAAATATATACCCTACAGCACTCAAACATCATGACAAGAAGCATGGACATGAAGTAGACATATCCTACAGCAAACAACTCCATTGGAGCATCTCCATAGGAGGCATGGATCAATAGCAACAAGCTACAACATTTTGAACATGACAACAAAAACCTGACAGCAATATTTTATAGCAACTTGGGAGCAAGAATTAAATATGCTACAGCAAACCAAATGAGCATGTGAGGGCATGGATGGATAGCCAACAACATATACAACAAGGAATTATCAAAAGCCACCCCAAAACTGACATGGATTTCCGTATAACAACAAGAAAACATAGCATCGGGATATTACAGATTTCAGACTTAGTGAAATTTCGCTAAGTGTTAAAACAGCAATATTATCATGGCATGTTTGTGAGCATGTTTAAGTCACCTCAAAGCATAACATGGCAAGTGGTTTGCACCACAGCAAAGTACACATGATGGGGAATCCAAAAGATATAAGCATGCAACATGGGGACAACCACATCAATAGCAACGAGCTCCTCAACTAGGCATCTCGTAACAAGTTTAAAAACCTTACAGCCACATGCACTCTTGCAATGGAGATAAACATGGCAATATGAATTCTATCATGCATCCTATAGCAACCAACATGTAGAGCATCTCATGATGAACATGTGGACATATCATTTGCTTCATTTGGATAAACATGCACCAAGATATCACATCACAAACATGGCATGAAAACAACTAATAGCAGCAGTCTATAACAAGTAGCACTCTTCTCATGAAGATTAAGACATCTAGATGGACTCAAACATGCATGGCATAATGTAACAAAACATAGTACATGTCACCACGATCATTTTGACATATCATACGCACAAAACGGACAAGCACAGTAAAAGTTATCCTCATCACAAAAATGCATCAGACAAAGAAAATCTAAAAGACTTAGAAGAAAAACAAGGGGTCAACCTCCGCGGGTCGGGTCTGGTCAAACGGGTCGGAGCGGGTCGCGGTGGTCAATGGGTCGCGGGTCCGCGGGTCGGGCGCCCGTTAGGGTTTCCCAGGCGCCGATCTGGATCGGGCTCTGGATCCCTCGACCGGGGCGGCGGCGCTGGAACCTCCCGGCGAGGCGGCTAGGCCGGAGGATCCCTGCGGTGGCCGGCGGAACGGCGGTCGGCGGCGAGGGGTGGTGAGGGCCGGCGGCGGCCTGGCGGCGAGGGGGGCCGAGGCGGCGGGTCGGAGAAGGCCGGCGGCGGGGTCGGTGAAGGCCGGCGATGGGGTGCTAGGAGGACGGCGGGGCGCGGCCGATGGAAGGGCGGCCAGCGGCGGCGGGAGGTCGGCCGGCGGCAGCGGCCTCGGGCGGGATGAAGACGAAGGGGCGGCGCAGCTGGGTGACTTCGGCCCAGATCGGCAGCGCTGCGGGCCGGCGCTGGGCATGCGGGCCCGCACGGCGGCGGAGGAAGCATTGTGCGGCGGCGGACTGTCCGGCCCGGGTCGGACACGTCCGCCCGGTATGGATTTCGAGGCGGGGGCTGGAGGAGGAAGAAGACTAGGGTTTGGACGCAAAAAATGGAGGGGTGGACGTTTTTATAGGCACAAGGAGCTAGGAGAGTCCAAATGAGGAGCGGTTTTCGGCCACGCGATCACAATTCAACGGCCGAGATGATGGGAAGGGTTGAGCTGGGTTGTTGGGCTGTTGTGGAGGGGGTCTTGGGCCTCAAAGAGGAGGTACTTTTAGCCCATGAGGTTACCCGTTGGAGTACCAAACAAACTCCAAACGCGACAAAACTTGACAGGCGGGACACACGTATCAAAACAACATCGCACGACAAGTCTCACGCCATTCCGGAAACGTTACACGGCCCAACACGAAAGAAGGACTCGGGGATGCCACGGGCACGTGTGAGAGCGTCGGAACTCGAAACGGACAACGGGAAGAGACTAGTGGGACCGGTTGCAAACGACAACACAATGCAATGCAATGCACATGACAACATGACATGGATGAATGCACACACGCACACGACAAAACGATGAAAACCCGAAAAGAGGAAGAACCCAGAATGGTACTGATGAAGCCAAAGTTTATATATTGCCAAAAGGGGAAAGTGTTACATCCGGGGCATTACAAACTCTCCTCTACTACGAGAAGATCTCGTCCCGAGATCTAGGACTGGAAGAAGGAAGGGTACTCGGAACGAAGGTGATCTTCTCGTTCCCACGTAGCTTCTTTGTCAGTATGGTGTGACCACTTGACTTTCAAGAACTTGATTGACTTGTTGTGGGTCTTGCGCTCGGTTTCTTCGAGAATAGCAACGGGGTGCTCTCGGTACGATAAGTCTTGTTGAAGATCAATCTCCTCGAACGGAATGGTGCGTTCAGGTGTCTTGAAGGACTTGCGGAGTTGAGACACGTGAAACACATCATGAACATTAGCGAAGTTGGAAGGGAGCTCAAGTTGATAGGCTAGATCGCCTCTAGGAGCAAGCTTTCCTTTGATACCGAATCTTTGGGTGCCTTTCATAGGAGAAACACGGAGATAGACATGATCCCCAATGTTGAAGGCCAAATCACGATGCTTGCCATCATAGTAGCTCTTCTGACGCGACTGAGCGGCCTTGAGATTCTCACGTATGACTTTGCACATTTCTTCGGCTTCTGAGATCAAGTCATTGCCAAGAAGTTGACGTTCACCAGTCTCGGACCAGTTGAGAGGGGCACGGCACTTTCTGCCATAGAGGATTTCAAATGGAGCTTTGCCGGCACTTGCTTGGAAGCTGTTGTTGTAAGAGAACTCGGCAAACGGAAGGCAATCTTCCCACTTCATGCCAAAAGAGATGACACAAGCTCTGAGCATGTCTTCTAGGATCTGATTCACTCTTTCGACTTGACCACTAGTCTGAGGGTGAAATGCAGTGCTGAAACGGATCTTAGTGACCATGGCAGACTGAAAGGAGTCCCAGAACTTGGATGTGAACAAACTTCCACGATCTGAGGAGATAACTTGAGGAATGCCATGTAAGGACACAATTCTGGAAGTGTACAACTCTGCCAGTTGAGCTGCATTGATGGATTCTTTTACTATAAGGAAGTGAGCTACTTTGGTAAGCTTGTCAATCACCACAAAGATAGAATCATTCCCTCTCTTGGACTTGGGAAAACCAGTGACGAAATCCATTTCAATGCGGTCGAATTTCCACTCAGGAATAGGAAGAGGTTGGAGAAGACCGGCTGGACGTTGATGCTCTGCCTTCACTCTTCTGCAGACATCACATTCATTCACGAATTGGGGAATCTCCCTTTTCATGCGAGTCCACCAGTAAGATTGCTTGAGGTCTTGGTACATCTTGGAACTTCCAGGATGAATCGACAGGAGGGAGTCATGTGCCTCGCTCATTATGAGCTTCCTGAGATCACCCTTGGGAACCACAAGTCTGTCCTCAAAGAACAAGGTATCTCTCTCATCAACGCGATAGCACTTGTATTTGGGAGTACCCTTTGCAATATCATGTTTCACTTTCTGCACCATTGCATCACTGAGTTGGGCCTCATGAATCTGATCTTCCAAGGTAGGAGCAACTTGAAGATTTGCAAGAAAGCCTTGCGGAACAACTTGGAGGTTGAGCTTCTTGAATGCTTCACAAAGCTCAGGCTGAAACGGCTTGATAAGGAGACTGTTGCAATATGCCTTTCTGCTCAAAGCATCTGCAATGACATTAGCCTTGCCAGGTGTGTATTCGATGCTTGGATCATACCCTTGGATCATTTCAACCCAACGAGTCTGGCGGAGGTTCAGATTCGGCTGTGTGAAGATGTACTTCAAGCTCTTGTGATCGGTGAAGATGTCGACTTTTCTGCCCAACAGAAGGTGTCTCCACGTGATCAATGCATGTACCACAGCTGCTAGCTCGAGATCATGTGTGGGGTAGTTCTTCTCACTTGGCTTCAATTGACGAGAAGTGTATGCCACAATCTTCTTGTCCTGCATTAGCACACCACCAAGTCCTTGAAGAGAAGTATCACAGAATACTTCGTAGGGCTTGGACTCATCTGGAGGGGTAAGAACTGGAGCAGAGATGAGCTTTTCTTTGAGAGTTTTGAATGCCACATCACAATCCGGAGACCAGATGTACTTGACATTCTTCTGCAGCAAGTTGGAGAGAGGCTTGGCAATCTTGGAGAAGTTCTGAACGAACCTTCTGCAATAGCTAGCAAGACCAAGAAAGCTTTGGAGTTGCTTGACGTTCTGAGGAGGTTCCCAGTTGACAATCGCTTCAACTTTCTCGGGGTTGACCGCAATACCGTCAGCGGAGATGATATGGCCCGGATACAAGACCTTATCGTGCCAGAATTTGCACTTGGAGAACTTGTCATAGAACTTATGTTCACGGAGTCTGTCGAGAACCAGACGGAGGTGCTTTTCGTGATCCTCTTCATTCTTGGAGAATACCAAGATGTCACCCAGATACACAAGCATGAATTCGTTGGTGTAGGGGTTGAAAATGTAGTGCATCATTCTCGAGAAGGTAGGTGGAGCATTAGCGAGGCCAAATGACATGACTATATACTCATAGGAGCCGTAGCTCGTTCTGAAGGCAGTCTTGTGGATATCTTCTTCACGAATGCGAATTAGGTGATAACCCATTCGGAGATCGAGTTTTGAGAACACTTTAGCTCCTTTGAGCTGCTCGAACAGTTCATTGATGTTGGGGAGCGGATACTTGTTCTTTATTGTCTTCTTGTTCAATGGCCGGTAATCAACGCAAAGGCGCTCCGTGCCATCGTTCTTCTTGACAAATAAGACACCACAGCCCCAAGGAGACGTGCTAGGCCTGATCAGACCCATACGCTCTTGTTCATCAAGCTGTTTCTTCAACTCCTTCAACTCTTCAGGGGAGAGCTTGTATGGACGCCGGCATGCTGGCTCAGTACCAGGCTCGAGTTCAATGACAAATTCAACTTGACGATGCGGAGGCATGCCTGGAAGCTCTTCAGGGAAAACGTCTTCGTATTCATTGACCACCGGAATTTGAGAGATGGCATTAATGTCGCCCTTGTCATTGAGAGAGAATAGCCTGATTGTGTTATCTCGAGAGGTGAAGATAATCACGTCTTCGTTAGGATGCGTAATCTTGACTTCCTTATTTGCACAATCAATGTGAGCATCATGCTGAGAAAGCCAATCCATCCCGAGAATAAAATCAATGTCGGAATTGCCGAGAATAACCGGATTAGCCAGAAAGCGGTAATCACCCATGCGACTAGATACATTTGGAGCCACCATACTAGAACTCAATCTCTTACCAGGGGATATAACACTCAAAGTTCTTGGTAAAGCTTCAGAGTGAACATTATGCTTGGATGCAAATGGATATGACATGAAGGAACATGAAGCACCCGAATCAAACAACACTTTTGCAGGAATAGAGTTAACTAGAAGGTTACCAAGTATCACATCCGAAGAATTCTCTACGTGAGCTGCATTCATCAGATTCACTCTTGCTGCCTTTGGACTATGCTTGACAATAGCAGTGCTGACAGGTGGAGGAGGCGAAAGGCGCCTTGGGTTGGGGCACTTGTTAGCATAATGCCCCTTCTGAGTGCACTTGTTGCAAACCACTTCAGAGAGAGGACGGTAATGAGGAGCACTTGACTTGGAAGCTTGAAACTGATTCTTTGACTGATTGCTTGGGTTGGGTGGGTGGGAGAAAGCACGGCCACCATAATTCTTGTTGTTGTTGTAGGGAGCTCGGATCACTGGAGGAGGTGGAAGCCAAAACTTCTGTTGCTTCGCGACCACTTGAGAAGAAGAGGAGGAGTGAACAGCGTCTCTGATCCTCTTTTTGGAAGCTTCCATCTTGAGCTGGGCTGCCTCTTGCTTAAGTGCCATGTTATAGAATTTATCAAACTTATCAGGCTCGAACAAGGTGAGAGCAAGTTGGGGTTCATCCTTCAGACCACCACGGAACTGATAGATCTTGCTCTTGGCATCTGGGATGTCTTGCTTTGCATAGCGGGCAAGGTTCTGGAACTTGACATTATATTGGTAGACAGACATAGAGCCTTGCTTCAGGTTGCGGAATTGCTCACGCATACCCTCGATGACACTTGTTGGAATGTGGTGAGAGCGAAAGTCCTTGCATAAGTCATCCCAGGAGATTTCACGCCCTGCTCTGGAGTCTTTGTACTGCTGCCACCAATCAGCTGCTTGGTCCTTGAGTTGGAATGCGGCAAACTTCACATAGTCCTCGGGCCTGACGTTACTGCACTCGAAATGCTTCTTGATATCTGTTATCCAGTCTTCAGCATCGAGAGGGTCCACGCAGTAACTAAAAGCCTTTGGTTGATTTGCCAAGAACTGGTTGAGCATAGCAAAGTGCGGTTGATTGAACAAATTGCCTTGGTTCCCATGAGCACCCTGATTTGCTTGAATATGCTGCATCATCTGCATAAGCATCTGGGTGTTCTCATTCGTAACTTGCATAATTGCTCTCCAGGCCTCAGACGGAGGAGGAGGGAAAGGAGGACGATCAGGAACCTCTTCACCCTCTGGGTTAGCGTTGGGAACCCTTTTAGGAGCCATCCTGAAAGAGATGACCACCATTAGCCATTTGATTGAAAGAAGATATAAGCTGAAACAACGGCTAGAATTGCAACATAGTCTTCACAAGAATCATTCAAACAAGAGGAACGAATGAAATTCATAGTTTAATAGCAACAACATTCTTCACGAGAAGCTGCTTGGGAGACAAAAGGTAAATAAAACAACAAGGTGCAGATAGAACAAATACAAGATAGAAGCTTCGTTCGACATATTCGTGCTGAAAGCTTATGGAACGTGTTACGAAAGGGTTTTGCAATCCCCGGATCAGCATAGCCAAGGACCCTTTAAGATACAACTCCCGATCGGAACAACGGCCATAAAACTACTTCACTCAATGTAGAACCCCGAACTCCATATCATGCATTCGTTGGAAGAATGCCTATGTGTCACATCCCTAGTTAGCACTTGCTTTAGTACCTAGATAGAGTGTGCATCATGTCTACTTTTAAAGAAACTTGAAATGGGATTAACAGAAACCCCAGCACCCCTCTTCTAACAACTAGGGTTTGATAAAATATTTTCCAATGTACCCAAAATGCCCTTCAAAAATGTTCATCATTTCTGCCTTGGTCTTAAACCTCTGCCAAAAATGGTGCACAATTTTCTAGGACACTCTCGGGCTTTGGATTAAATCATATGGTATTTGAATTTGGGCATTTAAATGCTATAAAATATTTTAAATTCTCAAATAATCATAAACTATAATGTTTCCTACTGTTCATATTATATACAGTAGGTATGACAAGTGTTATGAGTTATAAAAATGCTCTGGCATTTTATTTAATTGAACAAAGATGCAAAAGAAATGAAACAGAAAAGAAAATAGGAAAAGGAGAGAGAGAAAAGCTTACCTGGCGCCCCACCCGGCCCACCTGCCGGCCCAGCCCAGCTGCCGCTCCAGCGAGCTGCTTGGCTCGGCCAGGCAGGCAGGCAGGTGCTCGACAGCGACCGCGCCGCGCGCCGCGCAGCTGTCCGCCGCCCTGCTTCATCCCCTCGCCGGCCTGGAGGGATGGATCGATCGAACACGTCGCCCCCGACCTCGTAGACACCTCCCCTTCTCCCCGGCTTCTCTCCCTCGCTCTCCCCGCGCCATGGCCGACGCCGTCATGCTCGCACCGTCGTAGAAGCCGCGCCCACCGTCGTCCCTGAGCCCCGCCTTGGTGTCCATCGTCTCCGCCGTCCTCGACTACCTCGAACAGGCCGAGCCCCGAGCGCTCGCCCGCCCTGGAGATGCCCCCGACCTCTTCTTCCCCAACTCCGGCCGCGGAGATCCCCCTCGTCGTTCCGCTCAGCTCCGACCACCCCCGAGCTCGCTTCGGCGCCTGCTGCAACCCCTGTGAGCTCAGCTTCATCCTCCCCCTCTCCGTTCGCTCTCTTCTCCCCCGGAATGCACCGCACGAAGCTCACCTGCACGCACCGCCGCTGTGCTCGCCGCCGGTGATGCTCCGGTGACCATTTGGTCACTGGCACCCGTCCATCACACTCACCGCAGCGCGTAGATGCGGTAGGTGCTACGCACGCATCGCCTAGGCCCCTGCAGTCGCATCTCCACATAAGCTCGATGCCGGTCGCCGCCATCGAGCTTGTTGCCGTCGTCTCCGGCCACCACAGGTCCGGAGACCACCACCATCCGACGCGCAAGAGCAAGAGCTCTCCAACGCACCTAGCCACAGCCCGAGCCGTGCACCGTAGACGATTTCCGAAGCACGCCGCCGTGTTTGGCTTCGCCGGCGGCTAAACGCCGGCGAGTTGGACCTGTTTTGACCACGGGTTTGACCCCCTGGGTCACTGACATGTGGGCCCTGCCCGCAAGTCAAACCTAGTTTAGGTGTTAATTTAATTCTAATTAGTTAATTAGTTAACTGTGACACTGACCAGTGGGTCCCACTGGTCAGGTTTGACTTGGACTGGCCCTGTTGACTGCCTGACGTCAGCATGATGTCATGCTGACGCAGTAAAGGTTTTTCTGGGATTTTTTAGATTAAAAATAATTCAGGAAATTCCAGAAAATACCCAAAACTTCTAAAAATCATATAAAATCAACCATAGCTCAGATGGAAAAGATTTATATATGAAAAATGATCAGAAAAATCAAATCTTTCCAATGGCACTGGTTTCATGCATGTTTGAACAAGTTAACTTGTTGTATACATCAAAAACATGATAATGCATTTATTTAAATAATAGTTTGAACTCCAATTTGAATCTTTGATTCAAATAGGTTCAAACCCTTCTGGTTTTAGTTGCATTAGCCAACACACATGCATCTTGCCATGTCATGAGCATGCTTCATATTGTTGCATTTGTTTGTTAATGTTTGTATCGCCGGTATTCTCTGTGTTAGGTCCTGCTCCCGAGGATACTGCTGTGTATCCAGTTGAAGAGCAGTACCCGACAACTACCTTGTCAGGCAAGCAATCATTGATCATTCCGATACAAACCCAATCTTCTCGCTCCTGCTCTCTTTTACTACATTAAGGCAACAGCGTGTGAACTGCTACTTGCTGCGGTAGTTGAACCCTATCCCTTGCATGACCTGTCATTGCCACAGTAAATAGTTGAAACCCACTAGCATGTGTCGGAGTTTATTGAGCCATGTGATGTGTGATCCACCATGCTATTTGTTTATGTTGCCTGCTATGCTTAGAGTTGTGTCTGGTCTGATTCATCTGGGTGATGGATCAGAGTGAAATGATCATACCGGTAAAGAGAAGGAAGTGTGGAATACGCTTGGTAAAGGTATCGATGAAAGGCCATGTAGGAGTACATGGTGGGTTGTTTCATTGGAATCGTCCATAGGACCTGAGATCTGTATGTGTGGTTCAAGTTGCAGATACTACCATGCATTGGGCCCGAAACCAATGGACCCTCTCGGCTTATTAATTACCCTCGATCTCTGTCCAGGAGTTGCAACTAGTTTCTGGTGTTTATAGCTTACTGGAGGTCATGCACAACGCTGACCCTCGGGGTGGGTTGTGATGCGACAGGTACGTGGCACGGTGTACCGGTTGCCCGTTTGGTGACTCGGGAACCCTGTACACATCGTTTGGGGCCGTGAGCGACACCCCGGCCGGATCTCCCCACGGATGGAACCCAAATAGGCGATAAACCTGGACGAGAGACTTGAGTAGTTAGTCAGGTCGTGGCCGACACCCCCGCTGGGCTTCCGCTTGAAGGTTGCCGAGTACACGCCGAGTAAACGGTGATAAGTGGTGGAAGCGTGTGTGAAGAAGTACACCCCTGCAGGGTTATCAAACTATTCGAATAGCCATTGTTCGCGGTACGGACTACTTGGTTACTCTTACAGTTCATAGACAAGTTGATGGATACTACTAAAAGCCTCAAGATAAGTGTGAGTGCCGTGGATGGCCCTTCCGTAGGATGACGGAAGAGGATCCTCGGTAGTGTATTGATGTGGGGAGTAGTGGACTCATGTTCGTAATAACATCTTGCAATCTGTTGAGAGTTGTAGTATAGGTTAGCCAAGCTCAAAGCTGGCATTCTGCTATGAACTCCACTACCCCCTTTGATAATGTTGCATGTATGATAGGTTCTGTGGTAAGACTTGCTGAGTACCTTTGTACTCATGTTTGCTTAATAACTGTTGCAGAGGAGAACCCTGCCCCTGCTGATGGGTTCTACATAGACGTTGACGTCGACGAGTAGCTTGACACCCAGACGGAGATCTGGAGCTTGTGAAGGGCCTTGTAGATAGTCAGGCTACACCAAGCCTATTTTATTTTCTAAGTTGTCTGTACTCAGACATGTAGCTTCCGCTTGTGCTTGTATGACTGTATGACTTGAGTGTTGGGTCATGTGACCCCTGCCTGTATGGATATATTATGTATGGCTCTTGGAGCCTTTTAAATAAAGTACTTTGAGTCATAGAGTTCTGTTGTGATGCAATGTTGTATTTGCACATATTGAGCATATTGCGTGTATGTTTGAAGTGCTTGGTATGTGTGGGATCCGACACCTAGTTGTTTTCCTTTGGTAGCCTACCTTACAGGGAAATGCCTCCTAGTGATTCCAATGAGCCTTGGTAGCTTGCTACTGCTCGGAACACGTAGGCTGGACGGCATGTGTCCTTCTTCGTTCCTGTGTCTGTCCCTTAGGGGAAATGTCACGCGTTGTTCCTTTAAGTCCATGTAGCTTGCTACGACTTGGGTTCATACGTTGATGACCGACACGTTCGTTGCTGGGTCATGGATGCCTGTCTCTGTAATCTAGTGCCACTTTTGGTTTATAACTAGCCATGTCGGCCCGAGTTCTCTGTCATATGGATGCTAGCGACACTGTCCTATACGTGTGCCAAAATGCGCAAATGGTCCCGGGCCAGGTAAGGTGGCACCCGTGGGGTTACCGTGCGTGAGGCCGCAAAGTGATATGACGTGTTACAGCTAGATCGGTGTGACTTAGGATCGGGGTCCTGACAGCGTTGGCATCAGAGCTGGACTGCCTATAGGTTTCTCAAGCCAAACTGGTCGATGTTGAGTCTAGAAAAATTCTTAGTTATATGTAGGGGAATTGTTTGTTTAAGGGAACGTAAGGCTCTTTTTACTCCTTTACCTTATGCCCTTCTGATCTGAGTCAGTCTATTCTTTCTACGGGGATTTAGGACTAGGCCTCTTATCCTTACTAGGTTCACGTGTTACTAATCCGTAGACTCTTAGGTTTGTTGGTTTCAAGCCTCAGTTCAGTTTCTATCATTTTAGTATGATGATTGTTGGACCGGAACCTTGATATGGATTGTTGAGTGGCTATGCTATCATTTGTATGATGTCTCAAACCGATGTTGAGCATTTACAGTTGTTATGCTGCCCGATTTCTTCCAAAAACACTAATGCCTTTGCATTATTCCGTGTTTCAGATGTCTGGCCGCATCCCTCACCAAGTGGTTCATTTGACTCGGTGCATTAATGTGCCCGGTCACACGGCCATGCTAGTCCGTGTGATGACTGAGACCGGTTATCGCTGGTATCCTGAATACACTGTGGAGGAACAGTACCGGGATTTCAATCAGATTCAGTATTTCTGCACAGTCCGGATATACCCCTCATATCCCGGAGCTAATGATTCCATCCATTGGTCTTATGGACTCGGGATTACCATCGAGATGGCAGTGCAGGATGCCGCTTATTCGATGATGACCATTCTCCGTGCTAGGCATGCCCTGTTGCTGAACACTGAGTTCTGTTACATGCCAGCCTCACTTCCCGGAGAGGAAGGCTACTACACTGGTCTGTATACTGATGCTGCTCATGAAGAGCCACTGCTTCAGACTACTGTTCAGATGTTGGAGGATAGGGACCGTGAGGTCCGTGCTCTCCGAATGGAGCTGTATAACACTCGAGCCGCTCATTGGACTACTTTGACACGGCTTGCACCTGTTGTGCACGCCGGATATCTGGACATGCGGGATTTGTACCCTGTGCGGACTCGTCTGCCTGATCGCATGGATTGGCGTGACGTTGGGGGTATTACACCTCCACGTGGGCATCGGTTACCACCAGCATCGGGACCGAGACCACATCCATGTCCCTATGGTCCACAGCCTTCGAGTGCTCGCGAGTTTCAAGATCCATCTGTTCCACTTCCAGGCTACGGTGGTAATCTTTACGAGGATTACTACGCGAATGTCTGAGCTAGGCCGTGGTTGTAGTAGTATTGTAGTAGTTGTATTTCCACAGTCCTGCGCGTCTTGTGGAATATGACTTAGTGTGTACTGAGTTCCGGAGGTGTAGTTAAATATTGTATAGGAGCTTGGAATGCCTCTGATGGGATGTATCGTCTTCCAACGCAGTTGTACTTTAGCCTTCGCTTGTACTAAACTTTATATGGTGTGTATGACCACTGGTGTATATATAGCAGTTTCTATATTACCATGTCGTACGGATGAACATCTCTGCATTCTGTGTCATCCATTACATTCTGCACTTCTATGTCAAATGTTTGCCATCCTTGTCTAAACCGTTGTTTTGTTTTCCTAGGATGGTCAACACTCGCAACACTCCTGCTGCTCAGGAGCAGGGTGATGCTAGTGGGACTAGGGATGGAAATCTGCCCCAGCCACCCTCCTTGGCGGAAGTTATGCTTGAAGCAGAACGGAACAAGAGAGAGACCAACCGTCTGCTGGAACACATAGAGCAGAACACTGGGTTCCGCCAGAGGAATGACGTGGTGTCAATCAATGACTTTATCAAGATGTGTCCACCGAAGTTCCATCACTCCACTGAACCTCTGGATGCTGATGACTGGCTATGTAGTATTACCCACAAGCTACACTCTGCCCGTGTGGCCGAAGCTGACAAGGTTACCTACGCTGCCTACCATCTTGAGGGCCCTGCCAGTCTTTGGTGGGAAAAACTTTGAAGCTATGCGTCCTGCTGGCCAAGTCACTACCCGGGTTGAGTTCAGTGAGGCATTCCGTGGACACCACATTCCGGAAGGTCTCATGGATCGCAAGCGGGAGGAATTCTGCAATTTCACCCAGGGCCGTTTAACTGTGGATGGCTATAGCCGCGAGTTTGGCAACTTGGCACGCTATGCACCTGAAGAAGTATCCACCGATGCCAAGAAGCAGGCGAGGTTCCGCAAGGGACTCAGCCCTGAACTCTGCCGAGATCTACGTCTACACGAGTGCACTTCCTTCCAGAAGTTGGTAAACAAGGCTATCAGTGCTGAAACAGGCCAGACCGACTTCGAGGCCACCCGCAAGCATACTCGAGACTTTGGTTCCTCATCCGGCTCTGGCTCTCACAAGCGCCGTGTGTGGGTGCCTAACACTGCTCTGCCACCCAAGTACACACCGAGGCCATCCTATGAGGCGCCTCGCCCAACTCAACAGTTTGCACCTGCCAAGACCTATGGAGGACCACCTTCCAACTTTGCTCCACGCACCACCACTGTGACATGTTTCAAGTGTGGAGAACCGGGGCACTACATGCGTGAGTGTCCCCAGAACCAGCCAGGAAAACCCGTTGGCCGTGGTAAACCAACCGGCAAGGTGAATTATGTCAAGCCAATCCCCACTACACGTGGTCATGTCAACTATGTCTCTGCCGAAGAAGCTTATGAGGATCCTAACGTCGTCCTTGGTACGCTTCTCGTCAACTGCCATCCGGCATCTGTTCTTTTCGATACTGGAGCATCCCATTCGTTCATATCTGAGAGCTATGCTCGATTGCACAACATGACTTTTTGCGACATGCCTACTTCCATGGTTATTCAAACTCCTGGTTCAAAGTGGCAAACCTCTAGAGTAAGCCATGGAAATGAAATCCTTGTCGATAGACTTGTTTTCCTTGCTTCTTTAATCGCTCTCAAGTCCTCGGACATAAACATCATTTTGGGTATGGATTGGATGACAACCCATTACGCCAAAATTGATTGCTATACTAGGACCGTTCAACTTACACATCCATCCGGCAAGATAGTCAATGTCTTGACCCGAATGGCTGAGCGTCAGCTCTACTCTCTTAATGCCAGCCCTCTACCAGAACTCGAAGATATCCCGGTAGTCCGTGACTTTCCGGATGTTTTCCCAGAAGAACTGCCAGGAATTCCACCTGACAGAGATGTCGAGTTCGTGATAGATCTTATCCCTGGAACTGTCCCAATCTCTAGGAGACCTTATAAGATGGCACCACTAGAATTAGCTGAGCTAAAGAAACAACTCGATGAGTCCTTGCAAAAAGGTTTCATCCGTCCTAGTTCTTCCCCTTGGGCTTGCCCCGTCCTCTTCGTCAAGAAGAAGGATGGAACGGAGCGGATGGTTGTAGATTACCGACCTGTCAATCTGGTCACCATAAAGAATAAGTATCCGCTCCCCAGGATCAACGACCTGTATGATCAGCTCGCTGGATCCTCAGTCTTCTCTAAGATGGATTTGAGGTTGGGCTACCATCAAATCAAAATCAAGAACGGGGACATTCCTAAAACGGCTTTTGTTACTCGTTATGGCCAATATGAGTACACCGTCATGTCCTTCGGATTAACCAATGGCCCAGCTACTTTTTCTCGGTTAATGAATTCTATATTCATGGAGTATTTGGATAAATTCGTCGTGGTATACCTCGATGATATACTCATCTATTCCAAGAACAAGGAAGATCATGTCGAGCATTTAAGGCTGGTATTGACGAAACTTCGAGAACACCGCCTTTATGCCAAGTTCTCTAAATGTGAATTTTGGTTGCCAGAAGTAACCTATTTAGGTCATGTGATCTCTGGCAAGGGTATTGCTGTCAATCCCGAGCGAGTTCAAGCCGTCCTTGTTTGGACTCCCCCTGAATCGGTCAAGCAAGTTAGGAGTTTTCTTGGCTTAGCGAGCTATTGCCGACGTTTCGTCGAGAACTTCTCCAAGGTTGCTAAACCTCTAACCGAACTCCTCAAGAAAGATAAAAATTTTGAGTGGACCCCACAGTGCGAGTCCATTTTTCAGGAACTGAAAAGACGCCTGACATCTGCACCTGTACTGGTACCACCAGATTTTTCCAAGGATTTTATAATCTACTGCGACGCCTCGCGACAAGGACTAGGTTGCATTCTCATGCAAGATCGTCAAGTGATTGCATACGCATCCCGACAGTTGCGTCCACACGAGGATAACTATCCTACTCATGATCTAGAGCTTGCAGTTGTAGTCCATGCACTCAAAACATGGCGACATTACCTTCTTGGTAATCGCTGTGAAATCTTCACTGATCATCTAAGTTTGAAGTATATCTTCACCCAACCGGATCTAAATCTCAGGCAAAGACGTTGGGTTGAGTTGCTCACAGACTACGACTTAGGAATCACTTATACCCCTGGAAAGTCTAATGTCATGGCTGATGCACTAAGTCGTAGGTCATATTGTAACAATTTAATGTTATAACAAGGTCAACCACTTCTCCACGAGGAATTTCGTAAGCTTAACCTTCACATTGTTCCTCGAGGATTCCTTTCCACCTTGGTGGCGAAACCTACCCCTATGGATCAGGTCATCAAAGCACAGAAGGTTGATCCCGGAATTTCCCGTATTAAGAGGAACATCAACAAAGGAGTTGCAGGATGTTTCTCAATTGATGATCAAGGAGTTGTATTCTTTAGCAACCGTTTAGTGGTTCCTAAAGTACGAAACCTAATACGTTTGATCCTTAAGGAGGCTCATGAATCTCCTCTCACGATTCATCCCGGTGGTACCAAAATGTATCAGGATCTACGTCAGAGATTCTGGTGGACTAGGATGAAGAGAGAAATCGCTCAATTCATTGCTAACTGCGACGTTTGTCGTCGAGTCAAAGCAGAGCATCAACGGCCTGCTGGCACCCTTCAACCTTTAGCTATTCCTGAATGGAAATGGGACAAAGTCGGTATGGACTTCATTACCGGGTTTCCCAGGTCCGGGAAAGGGAATAATGCTATCTTCGTCGTTATCGACTGCCTCTCTAAAGTAGCTCATTTCCTGCCTGTTCGAGAGAGTATTACCGCTAGCCAGCTAGCAGATTTGTATGTCTCTCGAATAGTATCACTTCATGGTGTACCGTTGGAGATTAACTCATACCGTGCAAGTCTTTTCACTTCCCGATTTTGGGAAAGTTTCCAGAATGCTATGGGAACCCATCTCTCTTTCAGTAATGCCTTCCATCCGCAGTCAAGTGGTCAAGTGGAACGAGTCAATCAAATTCTGGAAGACATGCTTCGAGCCTCTGTCATATCTTTCGGTATGGAATGGGAAAAGTGTCTTCCATTTGCCGAATTCGCTTATAACAATAGTTATCAAGCCAGCCTGGGTAAAGCTCCCTTCGAAGTTCTATATGGACGAAGGTGTCGAACACCTCTTAACTGGTCAGAGACCGGGGAAAGACAATTCTTTGGCCCGGATATGATCCAGGAAGCAGAGGAACAAGTTCGCATCGTTCGTGAGAGATTGAAAACAGCCCAGTCTCGCCAAAAGAGCCAATATGATAGTCATCATAAGGCTGTGACTTTTGAATTCGACGATAAGGCTTACCTTCGGGTTACTCCTCTTAAGGGAACCCATCGCTTCGGTATCAAAGGCAAATTGGCCCCTCGTTATATCGGTCCTTTTCACATTCTTGCCAAACGAGGAGAAGTTGCCTACCAATTGGAACTACCTCCGCACCTCTCCAGAGTTCATGATGTTTTCCATGTTTCTCAACTCAGGCGTTGCTTCTCGGATCCTATCCGCGGAGTGGACCACGAAACGCTTGATCTCCAGGACAATCACACATATCGAGAATACCCCGTTCATATTCTTGATCAAACTGAGCGCACCACTCGACGCCACAATATCAAGTTTCTCAAGGTTCAATGGTCACATCATTCCGAGAGTGAAGCTACTTGGGAAAGGGAGGATCGTCTTCGACTTGAGTACCCCAGCCTCTTTCCGGAGGAACCCGAATCTCGGGACGCGATTCTTTTAAGTGGGGGTGAGTTGTCACATCCCTAGTTAGCACTTGCTTTAGTACCTAGCTAGAGTGTGCATCATGTCTACTTTCAAAGAAACTTGAAATGGGATTAACAGAAACCCCAGCACCCCTCTTCTAACAACTAGGGTTTGATAAAATATTTTCCAATGTACCCAAAATGCCCTTCAAAAATGTTCATCATTTCTGCCTTGGTCTTAAACCTCTGCCAAAAATGGTGCACAATTTTCTAGGACACTCTAGGGCTTTGGATCAAATCATATGGTATTTGAATTTGGGCATTTAAATGCTATAAAATATTTTAAATGCTCAAATAATCATAAACTATAATGTTTCCTACTGTTCATATTATATACAGTAGGTATGACAAGTGTTATGAGTTATAAAAATGCTCTGGCATTTTATTTAATTGAACAAAGATGCAAAAGAAATGAAACAAAAAAATAGGAAAATGAGAGAGAGAAAAGCTTACCTGGCGCCCCACCCGGCCCACCTGCCGGCCCAGCCCAGCTGCCGCTCCAGCGAGCTGCTTGGCTCGGCCAGGCAGGCAGGTAGGTGCTCGACGGCGAACGCGCCGCGCGCCACGCAGCTGCCCGCCGCCCTGCTTCATCCCCTCGTCGGCCTGGAGGGATGGATCGATCGAACACGTCGCCCCCGACCTCGCAGACACCTCCCCTTCTCCCCGGCTTCTCTCCCTCGCTCTCCCCGCGCCATGGCCGACGCCGTCGTGCTCGCACCGTCGTAGAAGCCGCGCCCACCGTCGTCCCTGAGCCCCGCCTTGGTGTCCATCGTCTCCGCCGTCCTCGACTACCTCGAACAGGCCGAGCCCCGAGCGCTCGCCCGCCCTGGAGACGCCCCCGACCTCTTCTTCCCCAACTCCGGCCGCGGAGATCCCCCTCGCCGTTCCGCTCAGCTCCGACCACCCCCGAGCTCGCTCCGGCGCCTGCTGCAACCCCTGTGAGCTCAGCTTCGTCCTCCCCCTCTCCGTTGGCTCTCTTCTCCCCCTGAATGCACCGCACGAAGCTCACCTGCACGCACCGCCGCTGTGCTCGCCGCCGGTGATGCTCCGGTGACCATTTGGTCACTGGCACCCGTCCATCACACTCACCGCAGCGCGTAGATGCGGTAGGTGCTACGCACGCATCGCCTAGGCCCCTGCAGCCGCATCTCCACATACGCCCGACGCCGGTCGCCGCCGTCGAGCTTGTTGCCGTCGTCTCCGGCCACCCCAGGTCCGGCGACCACCACCATCCGACGCGCAAGAGCAAGAGCTCTCCAACGCGCCTAGCCACAGCCCGAGCCGTGCACCGTAGACGATTTCCGAAGCACGCCGCCGTGTTTGGCCTCGCCGGCGGCTAAACGCCGGCGAGTTGGACCTGTTTTGACCACGGGTTTGACCCCCTGGGTCACTGACATGTGGGCCCTGCCCGCAAGTCAAACCTAGTTTAGGTGTTAATTTAATTCTAATTAGTTAATTAGTTAACTGTGACACTGACCAGTGGGTCCCACTGGTCAGATTTGACTTGGACTGGCCCTGTTGACTGCCTGACGTCAGCATGATGTCATGCTGACGCAGTATAGGTTTTTCTGGGATTTTTTAGATTAAAAATAATTCAGGAAATTCCAGAAAATACCCAAAACTTCTAAAAATCATATAAAATCAACCATAGCTCAGATGGAAAAGATTTATATATGAAAAATGATCAGAAAAATCCAATCTTTCCAATGGCACTGGTTTCATGCATGTTTGAACAAGTTAACTTGCTGTATACATCAAAAACATGATAATGCACTTATTTAAATAATAGTTTGAAGTCCAATTTGAATCTTTGATTCAAATAGGTTCAAACCCTTCTGGTTTTAGTTGCATTAGCCAACACACATGCATCTTGCCATGTCATGAGCATGCATCATATTGTTTCATTTGTTTGTTAATGATTGTATCGTCGGTATTCTCTGTGTTAGGTCCTGCTCCCGAGGATACTGCTGGGTATCCAGTTGAAGAGCAGTACCCGACAACTACCTTGTCAGGCAAGCAATCATTGATCATTCCGATACAAACCCAATCTTCTCGCTCCTGCTCTCTTTTACTGCATTAAGGCAACAGCGTGTGAACTGCTACTTGCTGCGGTAGTTGAACCCTATCCCTTGCATGACCTGTCATTGCCATAGTAAATAGTTGAAACCCACTAGCATGTGTAGGAGTTGATTGAGCCATGTGATGTGTGATCCACCATTCTATTTGTTTATGTTGCCTGCTATGCTTAGAGTTGTGTCTGGTCTGATTCATCTGGGTGATGGATCAGAGTGAAATGATCATACCGGTAAAGAGAAGGAAGTGTGGAATACGCTTGGTAAAGGTATCGATGAAAGGCCATGTAGGAGTACATGGTGGGTTGTTTCATTGGAATCGTCCATAGGACCTGAGATCTGTATGTGTGGTTCAAGTTGCAGATACTACCATGCATTGGGCCCGAAACCAATGGACCCTCTCGGCTTATTAATTACCCTCGATCTCTGTCCAGGAGTTGCAACTAGTTTCTGGTGTTTATAGCTTACTGGAGGTCGTGCACAACACTGACCCTCGGGGTGGGTTGTGATGCGACAGGTACGTGGCACGGTGTATCGGTTGCCCGTTTGGTGACTCGGGAACCCTGTACACATCGTTTGGGGCCGTGAGCGACACCCCGGCCGGATCTCCCCACGGATGGAACCCAAATAGGCGATAAACCTGGACGAGAGACTTGAGTAGTTAGTCAGGTCGTGGCCGACACCCCCGCTGGGCTTCCGCTTGAAGGTTGTCGAGTACACGCCGAGTAAACGGCGATATGTGGTGGAAGCGTGTGTGAAGAAGTACATCCCTGCAGGGTTATCAAACTATTCGAATAGCCGTTGTTCGCGGTACGGACTACTTGGTTACTCTTACAGTTCATAGACAAGTTGATGGATACTACTAAAAGCCTCAAGATAAGTGTGAGTGCCGTGGATGGCCCTTCCGTAGGATGACGGAAGAGGATCCTCGGTAGTGTATTGATGTGGTGAGTAGTGGACTCGTGTTCGTAATAACATCTTGCAATCTGTTGAGAGTTGTAGTATAGGTTAGCCAAGGTCAAAGCTGGCATTCTGCTATGAACTCCACTACTGTGGGGACCCCGACTCATAAATCGTGATCACCGAATGTACGTGTACAGTGATCCCAGAGATCAATGCTCACTGAACACACAGAAGCTGAATAACAAGAGTCTTACATCCTTACATACCGTGTCACACAAATAGGACCATAATGGTCAAGTCTTGAGTATATCATCGCAGCGGAAATCTTCAAAGACAACTGGGACCCATGCCATCTGCCTTAACCCTACAGGCATTCTGACTGGGAAGCGTCCTAGCTCGCATGCTCGTCACCAAGAAATCTTCATCATAACCTGTTCTCTCCTGCCTGGCCAATAAATAACCAGTGGCAAGCCAATGAGTACTTTGAATGTACTCGCAAGCAACCCAAGTGTGATAACAGAATAATTATGCAAGGCTCTACTGCTAGGTTGGCAGTTTTGCGAAAAGCTAGTTTTTCATATGCAAGTATGATCAACATGTAACATGGATATGCATGTGTCTGTAACAAGTATCAGGAGGTCACAGACATCATTATCGAGAAAGAGTTGTACTCAACTCATGCTCAAGCTCATTGTGACTTCCTCGGGAATCACATCATCAACATCACCGAACCATGTTGCTTCCTCACAAACACACACACACCAGGTTCCGTAAACACTGGACGTAGCCCAAGAGCGGTTACCCAACTGTCCATGACCGTGGACACGGCTATTCGAATAGTTTGACACTCTGCAGAGGTTGCACACTTTACCCACAAGATCCGGGGTACTTCCGTGTCATCCACGACCCGCGGTACCTCAAGTACCCGGGGTAAGCACCCGATCACTACCTTTCCCTAGACGACACTAACATAGAGTCCACTCGATTGGTAGCAGCCCCGTGCCAAACATTTCACATCTCAAGGTTTGTGGAGACTCGCTCCGTATTCATCACATATCACAAGCACGGGGTACCAACGGTGTGTCCGATGCCCTATGAAAACAGTCATGGCCGCCTATCCAAGCACGACCCCGTCCCGAGAGTGACCTCATGTCACCCCCGTCACTAGTAATGCGGGCACCATGCTAGTATCGACCTAGGTAACCAATAATGCCCTTTCCCATATAAGGGTAGAGTGGTTGCGCATGTAAGGTTGGAATAACGGTCGCAACTTAAACCAATCAGTTTTTCAAAACAACACACACACTTTCCTCGGTACACCACTTCGTCATCAAGTGGTTACCCATCTCACCATCTCCCTCGGGCATAAATGGCACCCGACGGGGTTTTCGAAAAGTCCTATGAAAGTATCCTGCTTTCGTCACCATGCATATACCCGTCCCATTTGCGTAGCCACTGTTAAAGCAACCTAACTACTCCCACCCACATAACCCTCATAGGAAGGTAGGGTCATGTTAGATGCAAGTTTCAATAGTAAGCAACAAAGGTAGCAACCAAAGCGGTCTCCACCTCAACATGATTCCGATGCATTGAATAATAAGGTGCTATGAGACATGCATAAAAAGGTTTCTTGAACATGGTCAAAGGGCTGCTTGCCTTATTCTCCTGAGTCTTCAAACCTTCTGGTCCATCTCCGAATATTCCGTTTATTACGTCAACTAACGATGGAAACAATCATAATAAGCAACACAATCAAAGCAACAATAAAAGTGCTCTAAAAATAGGAGTTGGACTTTTCTGGGATACCTCTGGTCTCATTATGATGGAATCAAGGGTTTTATGGATTTGGAAGAAGTATACAAAAATATTTCCTTGAATGATGAGCAAAGGTACCCATCATCAAGTCATGATTTTAGAAGCATTTAGGAGTTGGTTTCACTGGATTTGGAATTCAAATGAATTTCCTAGGATTTTGCAAAGCTGATAAATATGAAGAAATGGCTCAATATTTGGTGGGGTACAGAAACTATTATTAAAAATGTTCCAAAACTAAGTTTGGACATGACAAGCATCTAGGAATTTGAATCACTGCATTTGGATCAAGATTGAGCTCTCTGTGATTTTCTAAAGTTCATCACAGAAATGAAATAAAGGCATTTGATAAATATTTGTGAAAGAAATGTTCTTGGAATAATGTGCATGTTGCACCATGTGATATAGCAGGATTTATGGAGCCATAGGAAATTTGAATCATGCAATTTGGAGTTCATTTGAATTATCTAGGCATTTTTGAAGTTGGCACAATAAAGAAAAAGAAAAGGAATAAGGGTTCAACCTTATACAGTGTGCAGGGCAAAGCTTAGTGCTTCTGTGCACCGGGCCGGCCCATCTGCTCAGCAGCGCGCAGGGACCCGGCCACGTCGAAGGCGCCCGTCAGGAAAGGCGCTTCCGCGCGGGGGAAGCGGCCGAGGCCAGACCCGCCTCCACTTAAACGGAGGGGCCCAGCTTCCAGGTCGCTGACGCGTGGGACCCGGCGCTCCGGCCATCTTCAACCTCCCGCCGCGTTCTTGCCGTGGGGTGAGCTGCTCCCGCCGGTGATTGTCGGGGCCACAGCGCGTCTCCGGCGATGCTCCGCCCACCGGCGTGCTCAGGAGGGCACGCCGCACCCATCCATGTATCACACGCATGCCGGGGAGGGCTGAAGCGGCGACGGCTTGGACATCCGCGGAGGCGACCGTCGGTGAAGTTCGGCACAGCGGGGAAGAGGCGGGGGAAGGAAGAGCTGGAGCTTGGGGGGAGTCTGGGGCGGTGCTGGGGTAGTGCTGGAGTGGCTAGGTGGAGGAGGAAGGGCCTGAGGTGCCCGTATCTAGGCGGCGGCCGGCGGCTCTGCTCCGGCCAGGGTGATGGCTGGAGGGCGCGGGAGGAAGAATGGGACGTCCTGGGAGTGCACGGGGGGCTAGGAGAAGCGAAATGAGACAAAGGGGAGGACCTGGGCGGCCTTAAATAGGAAAGGGCGTGGTGCACAGCGGGCCGTGCGCCGGCGAGGCCGTACCCGTCCCTGTAGGCCACGGGGGGGCTTGCCTTCGAGTCGGGGGTCCTGCTGGGCGTGGTCTACGATGAGGGAAAGAGAGAGGGAGAGAGGAATGAGCATGAGGGATGCTAGGGACACGGGCGGCGACTGGTGGACACGGGCGGCGCTCGGGCACGCGTGACACAGGTCGCCGGAGAGAGAAGGAGGAGGGGGGCCGACCATCTAGCGTGTCCCGGACGCCGAGGCGGCCTCGGGGGACATGAGGGGGGAGGCCCTAGGTGGTCGGGGCCGGTGATTGGGGGCGGCTGCAGTGCTCCAGAGCACTGTAGCGCGCTCCAGAGCGGGCTTTTGGCTGCCATTGGCGTGGCCTGGCGCCCAGGGCGTGTCCAACTGTGTCCAGAGGGTATAGGAAGTAGTAAAGAAGTGGCCAGTGGCTTTGGATGCTCCAGGGAACCACTGGGATGAGGAGGGAGGTGAGGAAGAGGGTGAAATCTGCTGTCTAGAAGAGTGAATTGGGGTTTTACCCTCCTCCAGTAATTGAGCTGAGGCCATAGAGAGTTACTGGGGGTAGATGATGATCAGGGGAAGGTGTGGTAGAAATTTGGGGTAAAGGGAAATAGTAAAAGAGGTTCAAACACTGGTTTTGGTTAATGACCAGAAGGTGTTTGATCAGGTTCTGGGGAGGCAAATGACTTCCAATTGGCATGGGACTTAACAGGATCAAATGTCACATATAATTAGGCCCCTACACCAAATTTGAGCTCATTTGGGCAAAGTGGCCAATGTAACTTTGGTGAACCCTAGAAATCAACAGAAATGGTTTCACCTTGTTTGAGTCAAGCAATTCATCTCCCCTTGATGCACCACTTGGGGTAGCATCATCATTTGGGGTTATGAACATGCCCACAAGGTTTGAGGCTCCAGATAAAAAGTTGACAATGTAAAGTTGTTCAAATTTGAATTTGAACAGAAGTGGTTTTGGGGTGATCTGATCAAGTCGCTCTATTCCAAATCTTGTGCCATTTGGTCTTGATGCCTTATTAGGCCATTCTAGCATGTGCACCAAATTTGAGAGCATTTGGACATGTTTGGCAATGTAGAGTTGCTCAAACTTCAAATATGGACTGAATGGTTTTGACGGGATTAGAGGATGTTTCCTTGATCTTCAAGGCATGAGGCTTTGCAAGATCATCAAATATGTCATATATGACATGATAGAATTTCCCTGGAATTTATGGAGAATATTTCCTTTGTAAATATTTCAAAAGCTTGAAATATCCAGAAAGGGTTTTGGAAGGGTTTGTCCAATATTTTGAACATGACCATGTGTTGAAACTCTTATATATGGACAATATATGTCCTATGAGTCTCCCTGAATTTTGGCAAATATTTTTGAAATGATTAAATAATTTTTCCCTATTAAAGACCATTTCTGGCCTTAAGAAAAAGCTTTTAAATAAAATATAAAAATAACTTTTAAAATTATACTTTTGTTGTTTCTGGGAGTCCTATACCTAATAGGATTCAAATATACTTTTTGAAAGATTTTTCACACCCTAATTAAGGTACTTGCAGTGTAAACCTCAATTCAGGGGTTTTTGGAAAACTAATTTTAGAAAATACCATTTGGCCAAAATATTTTTATAAGAAAATTCTATACTGGTCTATACACATGGCATGATCATTGGGAAAAGGTTTTGGGTCAAGGAGATGAAGTATAAGAGTTGGAGGATTTATTTGATTTTTAGAGCACTAGCAAACAGCAGACAAAAGTCAAATCAAGCAAAGTCAAAAACACTCAAAAGTTTTTGCAAATCCACATTTTTAACATGGAAATTATCTTAAGCAATGTGATATGAAAATCAGGGTGTGACAACTACCCCCTTTGATAATGTTGCATGTATGATAGGTTCTGTGGTAAGACTTGCTGAGTACCTTTGTACTCATGTTTGCTTAATAACTGTTGTAGAGGATAACCCTACCCCTGCTGATGGGTTCTACATAGACGTTGACGTCGACGAGTAGCTTGACACCCAGACGGAGATCTGGAGCTTGTGAAGGGCCTTGTAGATAGTCAGGCTACACCAAGCCTGTTTTATTTTCTAAGTTGTCTGTACTCAGACATGTACCTTCCGCTTGTGCTTGTATGACTGTATGACTTGAGTGTTGGGTCATGTGACCCCTGCCTGTATGGATATGTTATGTATGGCTCTTGGAGCCTTTTAAATAAAGTACTTTGAGTCATAGAGTTCTGTTGTGATGCAATGTTGTATTTGCACATATTGAGCATATTGTGTGTATGTTTGAAGTGCTTGGTATGTGTGGGATCCGACACCTAGTTGTTTTCCTTTGGTAGCCTACCTTACAGGGAAATGCCTCCTAGTGATTCCAATGAGCCTTGGTAGCTTGCTACTGCGCGGAACACGTAGGCTGGCCGGCATGTGTCCTTCTTCATTCCTGTGTCTGTCCCTTAGGGGAAATGTCACGCGTTGTTCCTTTAAGTCCATGTAGCTTGCTACGACTTGGGTTCATACGTTGATGACCGACACGTTCGTTGCTGGGTCATGGATGCCTGTCTCTGTAATCTAGTGCCACTTTTGGTTTATAATTAGCCATGTCGGCCCGGGTTCTCTGTCATATGGATGCTAGCGACACTGTCCTATACGTGTGCCAAAATGCGCAAACGGTCACGGGCCAGGTAAGGTGGCACCCGTGGGGTTACCGTGCGTGAGGCCGCAAAGTGATATGACGTGTTACAGCTAGATCGGTGTGACTTAGGATCGGGGTCCTGACACTATGACCTACTAGATGAACCCACCTATTAATTTCCGAAAGTTTCCAGTTATGCAATCAGCTGTTGGGGATACAGGGGAAGCATCGCGCACTCAACTCTAATCCTACATCCAGCTGTATCCATCCTTCAACACATAACTAGTTATTTCCGGAAACCGTCTACCTCGGACCTTCGAAACGCATCCACTATACAAGCTATGGAAATACTCCCGAACTACCTCCCCAGTACTGGGTGATGTCGCGGTTATCTTGCCACTAACCGCATAGGAGAGTTTTCGATGTCGGCCGTCTTAAGTATTCTAGAACTGCCGCGATATGTTTGTGACGACAACACCTCGGAGCTCAACTCCCCGGGACACTTCCACAACCCCTAATTGACAGGAGGCATCGAGAACAATGTTCTCGTCACAAAGACATCGAAACAATCCAAACAATACTCGCGAGATTCCTAAAAAAATTGTGCAATTTTTTGAGAGTAGAAGAGACAAGAGTAATCGTCAGGAGTCCTCACCAGAGTGAAAAGAGATGAGGAGCAAAAGAAATCCTACTCTCTGATATATATATAGGACTCAAAACATTTATAAGTGTGTGCCTAGACTCAACCGTCAACGATTCGATCAATCAGTGGGGGCTTCTAGGTCGGAGAAGGCTCTGAATACCAACTTGTAATGCCCAGGATGGGACTATACCTCCTACGTGTGGAGGCATGACTTAAAGGTATAAGCCCATTCTGGAACGATCTCAAGTTTGGTATCTTTGCACATCTCATGTAAAAATGGGGATGAAAAACGAAAGAGATAGTTGGCTTACACTCGCCACATCACACAATTCATTACATAGCAAAACATCATTCAAATATCATCACAACCCGTCTACGGGTGAAGATCCAAATGAAAGATACCAAACATACATAAAGCCACAGGTCCGAATCGCCCCTAGTAGAAACCACTACTGATCATCGGGATAGTGCACATAGTAACGGCTACATTCCTCATCGTACTCCCAGTATAGCTCAGAGCCATCACCTGAATAGATCACCTGAGTACCTGCATCTGGTGTGGTGTAGAATCTGTGAGCCACAGAGGACTCAGCAATCCCGTTCCCGGGTAACAGAACTATCTAAGCCTTGGGTGTGGAACAAGGCTGAAGAAAGAATAAAAGGCCGCAGCTGCACAAGCACTAGCTTACATGAATAAGAGCGAGAAGAGAAGGCCACGAGCGACAAGGTGATCACGAAGTGATCCTATGTAAGCATGTCAAACATAACCCCACAGTGTTCACTTCCCGAACCCCTTTCGGAAAATGACCGTCACGGTACTCACGCTGGTAGTGTGTTCTGAACATGGTGTCAAGTTTTCTACAACCGGATATTAACAAATTCCCATCTGCCACATAACCGCGGGCACGGCTTTCGAAAGTTCAAAACCCTGCAGGGGTGTTCCAACTTGGCCCATGACAAGCCCACGATCCGCGAAGTCGCAACTCCAAGGTGGGAAGGCCCGAGTATCCTCGGAATCCCGTGCTCAAGATACTCCAACTAAGGTAAGCCTAATCCAGCAAATCCTCCCGGCGTGCCGACACCCTGATAGTAGCCGCACGTATCTTGTCTCAGGCCATGACCGGATGGGACAAGCTACGGGTTTTTACTAGACCTCTGGTTTCCCCAAGGTGGCCCCGCAGATTGCCCAGTTCGAACCAACACTCATGTGGAGCACTGGCCCGGGGTTGTTGATTAAGAAGAGGGTTAATTACTCCCTATGCAAGTTTTTAGTTGTTTAGGCAAATAGTACCAATGTTGGGACTTGCTGGAAAAGACTTAGCTCTAAGCGGTTTATCGAGGGGGTCCCATAACCCCAACCGTGTGAGGAACGCAAAATCAAGGAACATAACACCGGTTTATACGGTTCCTAGGGCGGCATGAGTGGAACAAATCACCAAGCAAGAGGCTTATCCTTCCACCCATTACCAATATATAGATGATTTCATTAAAGAGTTTATATAGTGTGATATCCCAACAAGCTTCAACATGAAGCAAGAATCTTCAAATCTTCTCCTGCAACTAGCAATGCTATAAGAGGGGTTGAGCGAAGCCTACGTAGCCAATCAATGGTATTAAATGCCCATCGCCGTCGCCCAAACAGTGCAAAAAGGGGTCGTCAGGGGCGCCATCGTTCGCCACGATGGCAACCTTGTCAGCGTCGCTTCCCACCGCGTACCCCTGGCTGCACAGCCTCCCGCCACGTACGCCCGGAAGGGTCCCAGAGCGACACGTGGGTGGATGTGCTGGAGCGCGGGTACTGAGTGGAAGCTTGCCGCGGTCGCTATCTTGTCGCTTCCGGGAGCTTGTCGCTCACCGGGCCTTGTCGCGACGCGTGGCGCGTCGCGGCAAGTTTCTTGAGATGCCTTGGTTGGCCTTTCCGGCAAGCTCCTCTTGCCAGGGTCTTGCGCCTTGAGCGGTCTTGTGCCTTGAGTGGCCTTCCCGGCAAGTCCCTCTTGCCGGGGCTTTGTCTCCTTGGCTTGGATACTTTGTTCTTGAATGGCTCCAAAGGAACCATAAAGGACCTCGGTGGTCACCCGGCAAGCCCTGCCGCGGGGTGCTGCGACTGCCCGTGCACAGGTTCGGGATACTAAGGGTACCCCGACTTTAGTACCGACACATGGGCATCGAGGCAATAAGCTAAAGAGCGAGACTTCTAGCAACAGGCAAAGATAGTAATGATATCTGGGTCAGGTCATCTTGCCTGTCGAGTCGTAGATGGGATCGTAAGAGGGCTCCTCGTTCTCAACCTCGGTAGTAACCTCGTTCTCGTACTCGTTCTCGGCTTCCGGCTCTACTCAACACAAAAACACACGAGGCACGAAATCAAACAAGATACAATGCGCAAACTACAGGATGCATGGCTGATGCACTAGGGAAGCACTGCAGATGCACTTAGGATGCACAGCAAGACAACATAGGAAACACAGAGATACAGCACAAGGAACATGACAATATGCATCAAGCAAGATACTTCAAAACATGTTAACAAGATGATATTATGAATCTACATGCAAAACCACACAAGTTTCATATAGGACTTGCTCAAAACGGAGCAACGGGCTAAAACATACACCCGAAACACTAAACAATGCAAAGCTAAAACTAACAGCCACATAGCAACTTCGGAGCAAGAAATATATACCCTACAGCACTGAAACATCATGACAAGAAGCATGAAGGAGACATATCCTACAGAAAACAACTCCATTGGAGCATCTCCATAGGAGACATGGATCAATAGCAACAATCTACAACATTTTGAACATGACAACAAAAACCTGACAGCAATATTTTATAGCAACTTGGGAGCAAGAATTAAATATGCTACAGCAAACCAAATGAGCATGTGAGGGCATGGATGGATAGCCAATAACATATACAACAAGGAATGATAAAAAGCCACCCCATAACTAACATGGATTTGCCTAGAACAACAAGCAAACATAGCATCAGGATATTACAGATTCCAGACTTAGTGACATTTTGCTAAGTGTTAAAACAGCAATATTATCATGGCATGTTTGTGATCATGTTTAAGTCACCTCAAAGCATAACATGGCAAGTGGTTTGCACCACAGAAAAGTACACATGATGGGGAATCCAAAACATATAAGCATGCAACATGGGGACAACCACATCAATAGCAACGAGCTCCTCAACTAGGCATCTCGTAACAAGTTTAAAAACCTAACAGCCACATGCACTCTTGCAATGGAGATAAACATGGCAATATGAATTCTATCATGCATCCTATAGCAACCAACATGTAGAGCATCTCATGATGAACATGTGGACATATCATTTGCTTCATTTGGATAAACATGCACCAAGATATCACATCACAAACATGGCATGAAAACAACTAATAGCGGCAGTCTATAACAAGTAGCACTCTTCTAATGAAGATTAAGACATCTAGATGGACTCAAACATGCATGGCACAATGGAACAAAACATAGTACATGTCACCACGATCATTTTGACATATCATACGCACAAAACGGACAAGCACAGTAAAAGTTATCCTCATCATAAAAATGCATCAGACAAAGAAAATCTAAAAGACTTAGAAGAAAAACAAGGGGTCAACCTCCGCGGGTCGGGTCTGGTCAAACGGGTCGGAGCGGGTCGCGGTGGTCAACGGGTCGCGGGTCCGCGGGTCGGGCGCCCGTTAGGGTTTCCCAGGCGCCGATCTGGATCGGGCTCTGGATCCCTCGATCGGGGCGGCGGCGCTAGAACCTCCCGACGAGGCGGCCAGGCCGGAGGATCCCTGCGGTGGCCGGCGGAACGGCGGCCGGCGGCGAGGGGTGGTGAGGGCCGGCGACGGCCTGGCGGCGAGGGGGGCCGAGGCTGCGGGTTGGAGAAGGCCGGCGACGGGGTCGGTGAAGGCCGGCGACGGGGTGCTAGGAGGACGGCGGGGCGCGGCCGGTGGAAGGGCGGCCGGCGGCGGCGGGAGGTCGGCCGACGGCGGCCTCGGGCGGGATGAAGACGAAGGGGCGGCGCGGCTGGGTGACTTCGGCCCAGATCGGCGGCGCTGCGGGCCCGCGCGGCGACAGAGGAAGCACTGTGCGGCGGCGGACTGTCCGGCCCGGGTCGGACACGTCCGCCCGGCACGTATTTCGAGGCGGGGGCTGGAGGAGGAAGAAGACTAGGGTTTGGACGCAAAAAATGGAGGGTGGACGTTTTTATAGGCACAAGGAGCTAGGAGAGTCCAAATGAGGAGCGGTTTTTGGCCACACGATCACAATTCAACGGCCGAGATGATGGGAAGGGTTGAGCTGGGTTGTTGGGCTGTTGTGGAGGGGGTCTTGGGCCTCAAAGAGGAGGTACTTTTAGCCCACGAGGTTACCCTGTTGGAGTACCAAACAAACTCCAAACGCGACGAAACTTGACAGGCGGGTCACACGTATCAAAACAACATCGCACGACAAGTCTCACGCCATTCCGGAAACGTTACACGGCCCAACACGAAAGAAGGACTCGGGGATGCCACGGGCACGTGTGAGAGCGTCGGAACTCGAAACGGACAACGGGAAGAGACTAGTGGGACCGGATGCAAACGACAACACAATGCAATGCAATGCACATGACAACATGACATGGATGAATGCACACACGCACACGACAAAACGACGAAAACCCGAAAAGACAAAGAACCCGGAATGGAACTGATGAAGCCAAAGTTTATATATTGCCAAAAGGGGAAAGTGTTACATCCGGGGCATTGCACCAACAGTGGCATCATGAGCCAGGTCTATGCGTAGATGATTTGCACGAGTAGAACACAAAGAGTTGTGGGCGATAATAGTCATACTGCTTACCACCAACATCATACTTTGATTTGGCGGTATTGTTGGATGAAGCGGCCCGGACCGACATTACATGACTGCGTTCATGAGACTAGTTCTACCGACATGTTTTGCACACAGGTGGCTCGCGAGTGTCTGTTTCTCCACCTTTATTTGAATCTAGTGTGGCTACGACTAGTCCTTGTTGAAGGTTAAAACAACACACTTGACGAAAAATCGTTGTGGTTTTGATGCGTAGGTAAGAACGGTTCTTGCTAGAAGCCCGTAGCAGCCACGTAAAACTTGCAACAACAAAGTAGAGGACGTCTAACTTGTTTTTGCAGGGCATGTTGTGATGTGATATGGTCAAGACATGATGAGTTATATGTTATTGTATGAGATGATCATGTTTTGAAAATTATCGGCAACCGGCAGGAGCCTTATGGTTGTCTCATTATTGTATGAATTGTGAACGCCATGTAATTGCTTTACTTTATCACTATGAGTTAGCGATAGTAGTAGAAGCAATAGTTGGTGAGACGACCACGATGCTATGATGAACATCATGGTGTTAAGCCGGTGACGACGGAGATCATAATGATGCTTTGGAGATGGAGATCAAAAGCACGAGATGATGATGGCCATATCATGTTACATATTTTGATTGCATGTGATGTTTATCTTTTTATGCATCTTATTTTGCTTAGTACGGCGGTAGCATTATAATATGATCCCTTGCAAAATTTCAATGTACAAGTGTTCTCCCTGAGTATGGACCGTTGCGATAATTCGTCGTGCTGAGACACCAAGTGATGATCGGGTGTGATAAGTTCTACGTTCACATAGAACGGGTGTAAGACAGTTTTACACATGCAGAATACTTGGGTTAAACTTGACGAGCCTAGCATGTACAAGATGGAGGAGAATAGCTCAGCTAGTGAGCATATGCTCAGAATGTCTGAGTACTACAATCACTTGAATCAAGTGGGAGTTAATCTTCCAGATAAGATAGTGATTGACAGAGTTCTCTAGTCACTATCACCAAGTTACTGGAACTTCGTGATGAACTATAATATGCAAGGGATGCAGAAAACAATTCTCAAGCTCTTCATGATGCTGAAATCAACGAAGGTAGAAATCAAGAAAGAGCATCAATTGTTGACGGTTAACAATACCACTAGTTTCAAGAAAATGGCAAGGGAAAGAAAGGGAACTTCAAGAAGAACGGCAAGCAAGTTGCCACTCCCGAGAAGAAGCCCAAAAGCTAGACCCGAGCCTGAAACTGAATGCTTCTACTGCAAAGGAAATGGCCACTGGAAGCGGAACTACCCCAAATATTTGGCGGATAAGAACGATGGCGAAGTGAACAAAGGTATATTTGATATACATGTTATTGATGTGTACCTCACTAGTGCTCGTAGTAGCCCCTTGGTATTTGATACATGTTCGGTTGCTAAGATTAGTAACTTGAAATAGGAGTTGCAGAATAAACAGAGACTAGTTGAGGGTGAGGTGACGATGTGTCTTGGAAGTAGTTCCATATTGATATGATCATCATCGCACACTCCCTGTACTTTAGGGATTAGTGTTGAACCTAAATAAATTTTATTTGGTGTTTGCGTTGAGCATGAACAAGATTGGATCGTGTTTATTGCAATACGATTATTCATTTAAGTCAGAGAATAATTGTAATTCTGTTTACATGAATAAAACCTTCTATGGTCATACACCCAAGGTGAATGGTTTATTGAATCTCGATCGTAGTAATACACATATTCGTAATATTGAAGCCAAAAGATGCAGAGTTGACAATGATAGTGCAACATACTTGTGGCACTGCTGTTTAGGTCATATTGGTGTAAAGCACATGAAGAAACTCCATGCTGATGGACTTTTGGAAACACTTGATTATGAATCATTTGATGCTTGTGAACCATGCCTCATGGGCAAGATGACTAAAACACCGTTCTCCGAAACAATGGAGCGAGCCAATGACTTATTGGAAATAATACATACAGATGTATGCGGTCCAATGAGTGTTGAGGCTCGCGACGAGTATCGTTATTTTCTGACCTTCACATATGATTTGAACAGATATGGGTATATCTACTTGATGAAACACAAGTCTGAAACATTTGAAAAGTTCAAAGAATTTCAGAGTGAACTAGAGAATCATCATAACAAGAAAATAAGCTTGTACGATCTGATCGCGGAGGCGAATATTTGAGTTACGAGTTTGGTCTTCATTTTAAACAATGTGGAATAGTTTCACAACTCACGCCACCTGGTACACCACAGCGTAATGGTGTGTCTGAACGTCATTACCATACTTTATTAGATATGGTGCGATCTACGATGTCTCTTACCGATTTACAACTATCATTTTGGGGTTATGCATTAGAGACAGTTGCATTCGCGTTAAATAGGGCATCATCTAAATCCGTTGAGATGAAACGGTATGAACTATGGTTTGGCAAGAAACCTAAGCTATCATTTCTTAAAGTTTGGTGTTGCGATGCTTATGCGAAAAAGCTTCAGCCTGATAAGCTAGAACCCAAATCGGAGAAATGCATCTTCATAGGATACCCAAAAGAAACAGTTGGGTACACCTTCTATCACGGATCCAAATGCAAGATCTTTGTTGCTAAGAATGGATCCTTAGAAGGACACTACTAGGAAAAGGGCTATAGATGGAATTGATACTAATGGCGCACCGGACAGGCAGTGCGCCAATAGTATATAGTAATGGCGCACCAGCAACAGATACGCCATTAGAGTTCGAACTACTAATGGCGCACCAGGTCCAAAGTGCGCCATTAGTATCAAGAAGTTTTTTTGAACTAGCACGCATGTCCAAACATACTAATGGCGCATCGAGACAAAGTGCGCCATTACTAGTTGTAACTAGTAATGGCGCACAAGCAGTAAAGTGCGCCATTAATGCTCTCTTTTTTATGATATTTTTTATTCTTTTTTTTACAAAACTACTAATGGCGCACTGTCCCAGGGTGCGCCATTAATAGTTTAAACTAGTAATGGCGCACTCTGCGACAGTGCGCCATTAGTATGTTATTTTTTTTGCAAAACTAGTAATGGCGCACCTGCTATAAATGCGCCATTAGTAACCTTGATTACTAATGGCGCATTTATAGTTGGTGCGCCATTAGTAAGCGGGCAGCAACAAGATATTTTGGACAGCCTCTCCTACCACACTCA
>LR738709.1:598075393-598189999 GCA_902687465.1 Secale cereale
CCGGCGCCCTCCGCCGCCTCCGACAAGGCCTCATCAAGGAAGTAGGAAGAGGCCTCCCCCCAAGCCCTACCTCGTCGGTGGCTCCCCCCAAGGCCGCAGCTTCTCCACCCCGCCTTGCTCCTCCGCCGCTCCGCCAAGCAGGTAACCCTCCCTGCCCCGAGCAGCTTCTCCTCCTCCTCTTCTTTGGGTCAACCTTAGTTCAAACAAATGAACTGAATTTTCTGAAGTTAGGTGGCTTCTGATAATTTAGTTCGTTTTTTTAAGGGTTCATGGCACTTTTATTTAAACTGTGGCAGAGTTCCATTTAAGAGTATATGTGATAAAATAAACATGTGAGCATCATCTACCCAATCATAGCTAGTTTTAGAATTCATAACAAAAACACAAGATAATGTTTCCTAGGAAGCTTAGAGTTATAGTAGATGTAGATGTAGATGGAAGATAATTAGTTCAGGGGAGTTTTCTATTAAATCCATGTATAACATGCTGAAAAGCCCCTTTAGTAAATTATGGTTTGTTAGAATTCCTTTGAAAATTAAAGTTTTTCTATGGTTAATGTTTAAGAACAGCATTCTTACTAAGGATAATCTTTTAAAAAGAGGTTGGTCTGGATCTGCCAAGTGTAGATTTTGGTGTGCTGAAGAAACAGTAGATCATCTGTTTATCCATTGTTCTTTGGCAAGGTATGTTTGGGGAGTAGTAGAATGTGCTCTGGGATGATCTAGTATGAGATCTAGTTCAGTGCATGATTTATGTAACTGGGTTTTTAGTTTCCCTTGTAGAACTACAAGTGTGGTGGCAGTAGGCATAGCTGCTGTTTTCTGGGCTATTTGGAAAACAGGAGCAAGTTTTTTTTGTCTGAAATTGTGTTCTTCGTGTTCATCATATATCACCAGTTCATTTATGGAGTTCTAGAAAGAAAATGGTACTGATTGTGTGTGCAACTCTGCATTACATGATTTAAAATGTGGTTGCTTATATGAAGAAGATTTTGGTCAATAAAAAAAAGAACAATCATAATTGTCAATGCGCTGGGTTTTGTTTTGTTTTATTAGATGATCAATTAATACCCAGAGGCTTCGGCCAGCCCAATTGGTTGATGAGCATAAATAATTAATAGGTTCCTGTTTGGACATATGTTGATGTGAGTAACTGAGTATTATCCTTTTAAATTGTTATTGTCTGAGAATTCATTTTTGTACTTGTCCTTCTGTGTTGTTCTTTAGAGTTAATTGTAGTTCAGCTTTCCTGGCTACTCATTCTCAGGGACAATCTGTGTTGTTCTCTATCATAAATGTATAACTGAGAAATGTTTTTTTGCACTGGAGGAGGTGAAAGCACAACCATATACAGTACTTGCTAAGATGGCAAGGCTGGAGCAATGTATACTGTACTACATCCTCCTAGTTGTCTCCAACCATCGCGTGTCGTGATGATTTTGCAGGTACCCCGAGAGGCCCTTGAGTTTGCTGGAATGTTGATTAACTTCCGTTCCGGCAAATTCGGGTACTCCATATGTCCTATTTTCAGCAAAGGTCATGCTGAAATTTTCCGTGAATTTTAGCATGACTTTGCTAAAAATAGGACATATAGGGTACTTGTGACTGATGCATGGGCCGGGGTATCTTAGTGGTTAATTAGGTAGGAACAAGTGCCCCTTTATTCTAGCTGCATTAAACCATAGGCGGCAATAGAGCCAAGTGATTAGGCCCAACTTACAATTCTCCTTCCTAGCTTAGCTTTTAGGATGCCTCGGTGTCGACAAACCAGAAATTATGAAACCTTGGCTTTTAGGGTGCCTCGGTGTCGATAAAAACCGAAATGATGAAAGCTTAGGCTTTTAGGGTGCCTCGGCGTCGAAAAACCCTCAATTATAAAAGCTTAGCTTTTAGGATGCCTCGGTGTCGACAAACCCTAAATGATGAGACCATGATCTTGTTCCTTGACAATAACCAACTTTTTGACCAAACTTTGTTCCTATTTAGAGAGAAACATGGCCAACAACGATGAGGCCGGCGGTTCGGGCGGGAAGGCATTCTGGGAGCTGTCCCAGGAGATGGAGGAACAACCTCACTTGTATGAGGACGCCGCCTTCCCCACCGATCCTGAGACCACTGATGGTACCACGGAGGATGACCCCACTGATGCCACCACTGATGGTGCCGCCGAGAATGCCACCACTGATGATGGCGGCGCACGCACAGATGGCAGCCAACCGAAGAGGCAACGGAAGGACCGGCGCCCGACCGTGCTCTGCACCCTCAAGGAGGAAGTTATTGAAGTGGACTCCGACGGGAATCCAACGGCGCCCGAACGAATAGTCAAGGGGTACTCGCTTCAGCTCGGGTGCATTCTCCGGAGCACCGTCTCGATCAACAGCGAGAACCTGAGGCATCCTGACAACGGGAATTACCGCAACCTCCTCTTCACGAAGCTGCACGAACGATACAAGTTCCCCGCTCAATTTCATAACACAAGCCTCAAAGGGAATAAAGTGAACAGTGCTGCCCTCACGAAGATGAGCAAGGCCCTGTCTACTTGGAAAACCAATGTGAAGAGAATGATTGAGAAAGGTGAGAGTTATGAGAAGATCAAGGAGAAACATCCTTCGATCACCGATGATGACTACAACGACTTCAAGATCACTTGCTCAAGCACCGCACACTCCGAATCAAGTCAGTGGGGGAAAGAAATGCGGGAGCTCAACTTAGGGGAACACACACTCGGTCCCGGCGGTTACAGAGTGGCGGAGCCTATATGGGACAAGGAGGAGGCGGACCGTGCCGAGCAAGGCCTACCGCCCCTCTTCGATAAATACGGTGACAAGCAGACCAGGAACTTTATCAGGGCCCGGTACAAGAAGGACCCGAAAACAAAGGATTCCCAGCTTCACGGCCAGCAACTCGCAGAACGCGATGGCGGGGCCATTGGTGTCTCCGGCGGAGGCGGCATTGGTGTCTCCGACGCCGGCACGGGAGCTTAATGCACCCGTGTGTACGCCGGCCGGCACCTCTGCAGCAAGTGGCCCCTCCGTCAACTGCACGCCCGCCGTTGGCGGTGCCTCGACATTAGCCGAGCTCGACGCCATCATCACGGTAACTAATTAAGCCTCTCTCGGCCGAGGACTTCATCTCCTTGCCTTTGACTGGGCATCCCTGACGCCCTACATGTTTTCGCAGGGCGCCACCGACGTTCCGTGCACTCTCCTGCACTTCGTGAACAACGAGTTGGTCGATGTCGCCAAGGGCAAAATCGTTCAACCGGGCCAGCCCTTGTTCCACGGTACCCAGATGCCACCCAACTTGTTTAGGGTTCAACTGGTTCGGGTGCTGCCAGGCTGCGATGAGGTGTTACCTCCGATTCGACCCGTCGGGGCCGACGATGATGACGTCATGACCCTCAGCGCCTGCCTGAGCTGGCCCCTGCTTTGGCCGAAGAGCCAGATTCGTTTGGGGGCGGGGGAAACCACCCCAAAGACAACACCGCCAGTCGTGCCGGCGCCAAGTCGTCCCCATGGCAAGTCCGCCGCAACGGTGCCGGAAATCCCTATGCCACTGGATCCAAACATGCATATGGCACAGGATCAGAACGATGACGACGACGATACATTTGCCAACATCGATCAGTACTTTGCCGATCATGGGTACGGTGACGACTTCATGGGGGCTCCTTCTCAAGAACCCAACCCAACAAAAGACGTGCGCGATCAAGCCGGTACCGCGGAGAAGCCAA
Source organism: Secale cereale (assembly GCA_902687465.1). Classification (NCBI taxonomy): domain Eukaryota; kingdom Viridiplantae; phylum Streptophyta; class Magnoliopsida; order Poales; family Poaceae; genus Secale; species Secale cereale. The sequence continues at coordinate 598,079,126 of LR738709.1, forward strand.
GTTGCAACAGGCGTCGTCTGCCGTTCAGCTCTCAGGAGACGCCTCCAGCTGCCGACTTCACCGAGCCTCACATAGGCGAGGTGCGAAATATTATCAGCCCCAACACACTAAAGAAGGCGGTCTCTGAGCAGAACTCGGTCCCAATTCAGGAGATCAAGAAGAAGGCATGCAAAAGAAAAACTAACAAGGGTGCGAGCCAGCCGGCACTGAGTACGATCCGTGCTCAGGACGGGCCACCTTCACCTGAGGATGTAATGAGGAGGGTGCATGTGGCGGGTAGGCCGATGCTACCGACAAATATGCTCGATGCTGCAACCGGTGCTATGCGGAGTCTGCATGACAGTGTTCTTTCTTTGGAGAAACGGCGTCTCAGAGAGAAGGATGTGGCATACCCGGTTTTCGCGGCCAAGGTGCCGGAGGGCAAGGGCTTTGTGGATAAATCCATCGGGGGTACAATCGTCCTGCGGTTTGATGACATCCACTCTATGTTGAACCTTCTTCCGCTGCACTACACCTTCGTTCGGCTATTTTCGCTGAGTATGGAGATGCGGATCATTCGCGACAAGACCCCGGACATCATGATAGTCGACCCCTTCTACATGCGTGCCAAGTTCTTGGGCGGCGCTGGGAACCGGCAAGTCGCGAGTTCTTACCTCGAAGGTGTCATTCTGGCAAACCGAGATAAGGATAACTTCCTCGTGCCTTACTTTCCCGAGTAAGTCCTCCGCCTCAACCGCCCCGTAACATATGAATTCTTAGATTTCGATCGTTCTTCTTTTAACATTCCGTGTTTTCTGAAGTGACACACAGTGCACGCTCATCCTACTAAGCCCCAAATATTCCATGGCCACGTATTTCGACCCGGACCGTCAGTCGGCTGTAGACTACACAAATGTCAAGAAGGTTCTTGATGATGTTCTCCCCGGCTACGCCAAATCTGGAGGCACCTTCACCAGGACAGCTCGTAAGTACGGCAAGCACGTGTTCTCCCACAACACGACGTTCTGCTGCGTCAAGCAGCCGCCTGGCGGTCAGAAGGGTGCCTACTACGCCATCCATCACATGCGGGCGATCGTACGGGACCATCATCAACTTCTGCTACCGAGTAAGCTCAAAGATTGGGCCGCGCGCGAGTCGGCAATCCAGGACGCGGACATCAGACAAGATTTCTTTCGCATCTAGTCGGAGTTTGCGGAAATCATCCATCAAGATGTCCTTCGTACCTCGAGGCAGTTCTACCTCAGAAATCAACCGTCGAACAGTGACATCGACACAATGCTACAAATGCAGGCTGACAACGCCCGTGATTTCATGACTCCCACGATAGACGGCGGCTTCATCCACGCTCCGGTGCATTGAGTCGAGTCGAAAGCAGTGATGCTGTGTCTAGTTCTGAAACATCGATTGGCTCATGTTGTAATTAAACTTTAATGAACTTGTAGTATGTCTCTTTGGTTTCGAGAGTCTTTCAACTTAGATGTAATCGATGCTATTAATGTCTTGCTTTTCTCTTTCGATCGTTCTGTTGCATACTTATATATTGCTTATGAATTGTCTGTGAATTGGTACTAACGTTTCGTTTGGCTAGTGCATAGCGATGCCGTCGTATGTCGTGTACAAGGGTAAGGTTACCGGAGTCTACGACGACTGGGAGGAGTGTCGGAGACAGGTTCACCGATTCAGCGGTAACAGTTACAAAAGGTACACCACTAGGGCCGAGGCCGAATCTAGATACGCCCGCTATCTAGCGGGAGAGGGGAGGGAGCGTTGGAGGAACCGGATGAAGACGAGTTTCATCGTGATGATGCTCATCGTGATGACCGCAGCTCTCTTCTATGTGATGGTAGTTTAGATGATCGATATCGACTTGTAATGTGAAGACAAACTCGCTACTCGCGGTCTCGAGACTTGTAATATATTGTTCTATCTTTGTTCGGTCTTTTCAATTCGGAGACTAATATGATGAATTGTATTCGGAGACTAATATGATGAATTGTATTCAGAGACTAATCTTCTATTGTATTCGATGAATTTGTTGTTGATGTGTGCTGTCTATATTCTGTGCAATTATACATTTTGTAATCTGTGCAAAAAAACAGAAAAATAATATTAAAAAAACCTAATATTCATACTAATGGCGCATCGCAGCAGAGTGCGCCATTAGTATGCCAAAGGATACTAATGGCGCATTACCAGCCAGTGCGCCATTACTATGCGGACATTACTAATGGCGCATCCTGCTGGAGTGCGCCATTAGTATGCCAAAGCACCTGGCTACACATGGCCCCTGGGAGGCATACTAATGGCGCACTTCTGTGCATACTAATGGCGCATCTGCGGTGCGCCATTAGTATACCAGATACTAATGGCGCACCATAGGTGCGCCATTAGTAAAATATACTAATGGCGTGCTAGTAATGGCGCACCACTAATGCGCCATTAATGGCCAAATTAGGTGTGCCATTAATAGGCCTTTTCCTAGTAGTGGGAGTTTCTCTCAAAAGAAGTGAGTGGAAGGAAAGTAGAAATTGATGAGGTATTTGTACCGTCTCCCAAATTGGAGAGTAGTTCATCACATAAATCAGTTCCAGTGATTCCTACACCAATTAGTGAGGAAGCTAACGATGATGATCATGAAACTTCAGATCAAGTTACTACTGAACCTCGTAGGTCAACCAGAGTACGTTTCGCACCAAAGTGGTATGGTAACCCTATTCTGGAAGTCATGTTACTAGACCATGATGAACCTACGAACTATGAGGAAGCGATGATGATCCCAGATTCCGCGAAATGGCTTGAGGCCATGAAATCTGAGATGGGATCCATGTATGAGTGTGGACTTTGGTTGACTTGCCTGATGATCAGCAAGTCAAAGAGAATAAATGGATCTTCAAGAGGAAGACAGACGCTGATGGTAATGTCATTGTCTACAATGCTTGACTTGTTACAAAAGGTTTTCGACAAGTTCAAGGAGTTGACTATGATGAGACTTTATCACCCGTAGCGATGCTTAAGTCTGTCTGAATCATGTTAGCAATTGCCACATTTTATGATTATGAAATCTGGCAAAGGGATGTCAAAACTGTTGGGGATCGTTGTAGAAAACAAAAAATTTCCTACGCATCACCAAGATCCATCTATGAAGTTTACTAGCAATGAGAGGGAGGGAGTGCATCTTCATACCCTTGAAGATCGCTATGCGGAAGTGTTACAAGAACGCGATTGGTGGAGTCGTACACGCAGCGATTCATATCGCGGTCGATTCCGATCTAAGCGCCGAACAACGACGTCTCCGCGTTCAACACACGTACACCCCGGGGACGTCTCCTCCTTATTGATCCGTCAAGGGAGGGAGAAGTTGGGGAAGAGCACCGGCAGCACGACAGCGTGGTGGTGGAGCTTGCAGTTCTCCGACAGGGCTCCGCCAAGCTCTACGGAGGAAGAGGAGGAGTTGAGAGGGGAAGAGGGCTGCGCCAGGGAAGGGGTGCGGCTGCCCTCTCTGCCTCACTATATATAGGGGAAGGGGGAGGAGGAGGCGCCCTAGGGTTTCCCTAGGGGAGGGGCGGCGGCACAGGGGAAACCCTAGATGGGTTTGGGCACCCCCACCCCTAGGAAACTTGGCCCCCAAGCCGGGAGGGGCGGCTGCCCTAGGGGAGGCGCCCCCACCTCTCTTGGTTACGTAAGATGGGGTGGGAGGGGCGCTCAGCCCCTTAGCGGGCTGATGTGCCCCCTCCCCTTGGCCCATAAGGCCCCCCAACGCTTGTTGGGGCCTCCAAAACCACTTCCTGACACACTGGTCGTCACCCGGTACCCCAGGAACAATTCCGGACTCCAATACCCTTCGTCCAATATATCGATCTTCACCTCCGGACCATTCCGGAGTTCCTCGTCATGTCCGGGATCTCATCCGGGACTCCGAACAACCTTCGGTAACCACATACTATTCCCATAACAACTCTAGCGTCACTAAACCTTAAGTGTGTAGACCCTACGGGTTCAGGAACCATGCAGACATGACCGAGATACCTCTCCGGACAATAACCAATAACGGGATCTGGATACCCATATTGGCTCCCACATGTTCCACGATGATCTCATCGGATGAACCACGATGTCGGGGATTCAATCAATCCCGTATACAATTCCCTTTGTCTACCGGTATAGTACTTGCCCGAGATTCGAACGTTGGTATATCGATACATTGTTCAATCTTGTTACGGCAAGTCTCTTTACTCGTTTCGTAAAACATCATCCTATGACCAACCCCTTAGTCACATTGAGCTCATTACAATGATGTCTTACCGAGTGGGCCCAGAGATACCTCTCCATTATACGGAGTGACAAATCTCAGTCTCGATTCGTGCCAACCCAACAGATACTTTTGGGGATACCCGTAGTGTACCTTTATAGCCACCCAGTTGCGTTGTGACGTTTGGAACACCCAAAGCACTCCTACGGTATCCGAGAGTTGCACAACCTCATGGTCTAAGGAAAGGGTACTTGACACTGGAAAGCTTTAGCATACGAACTACACGATCTTGTGCTAGGCTTACGATTGGGTCTTGTCCATCACATCATTCTCCTAATAATGTGATCCCGTTATCAATGGCATCCAATGTCCATGGTTAGGAAACCGTAGCCATCTATTGATCAACGAGCTAGTCAACTAGAGTCTCACTAGGGACATGTTGTGGTCTATATATTCACCAATGCATTAATGTTTCCGGATAATACAATTAAAGCATGAACAATAGACAATTATCATGAATAAGGAAATATAATAATAACCATTTTATTATTGCCTCTAGGGCATATTTCCAACAGTCTCCCACTTGCACTATAGTCAATAATCTAGTTACATTGTGATGAATCGAACACCCATAGAGTTCTGGTGTTGATCATGTTTTGCTCATGGAAGAGGTTTAGTCAACGGATCTGCGACATTCAGATCCGTATGCACTTTACAAATATCTATGTCTCCATCTTGAATATAATTTTGCATGGAGTTGAAACGGCACTTGATGTGCTTGGTCTTCTTGTGAAACCTGGGCTCCTTGGCAATGGCAATAGCTCCAGCGTTGAGAAGAGAGTTATCGGGCCGGACGCGCTTGGAATAACTCCTAGGTCGGTGATGAACTCCTTCATCCAGACTCCTTCATGTGCTGCTTTGGAAGCAGCTATGTACTCCGCTTCACATGTAGATCCCGCCACGACGCTTTGCTTGCAACTGCACCAGCTGACTGCCCCACCATTCAAAATATACACGTATCCGGTTTGTGACTTAGAGTCATCCAGATCTGTGTCGAAACTAGAATCGACGTAACCCTTTACGACGAGCTCTTCGTCACCTCCATAAACGAGATACATGTCCTTGGTCCTTTTCAGGTACTTTAGGATGTTCTTGACCGCTGTCCAGTGTTCCATACCGGGATCACTTTGGTACCTCCCCACCAAACTCATGGCAAGGTTCACATCAGGTCTGGTACACAGCATGGCATACATAATAGAACATATGGCTGAGGCATAGGGGATGACACTCATCTTTTCTCTATCTTCTGCCGAGGTCGGGCATTGAGTCGTGCTCAATCTAATACCTTGCAATACAGGCAAGAACCCTTTCTTGGACTGATCCATATAGAACTTCTTCAATATCTTGTCAAGGTATGTGCTTTGTGAAAGACCAATGAGGCGTCTTGATCTATCTCTATAGATCTTGATGCCTAATATGTAAGTAGCTTATCCAAGGTCCTTCATTGAAAAACATTTATTCAAGTAGGCCTTTATGCTTTCCAAGAATTCTACATCATTTCCCATCAGCAATATGTCATCCACATATAATATGAGAAATGCTACAGAGCTCCCACTCACTTTCTTGTAAATACAGGCTTCTCCCCAAGTCTGTATAAACCCAAACGCTTTGATCACCTCATCAAAGCGAATGTTCCAACTCCGAGATGCTTGCACCAGCACATAGATGGAGCGCTGGAGCTTGCATACCTTGTTAGCATTCTCAGGATCGACAAAACCTTCCGGCTGTATCATATACAGTTCTTCCTTAAGGAAGCCGTTAAGGAATGCCATTTTGACGTCCATTTGCCATATCTCATAATCATAGAACGCGGAAATTGCTAACATGATTCGGACGGACTTCAGCATCGCTATGGGAGAGAAAGTCTCATCGTAGTCAATCCCTTGAACTTGTCGATAACCTTTAGCAACAAGACAAGCCTTATAGATGGTCACATTTTCATCCGCGTCAGTCTCCTTCTTAAAGATCCATTTGTTTTCTATGGCTGGCCGATCATCGGGCAAGTCAACCAAAGTCCACACTTTGTTATCATACATGGATCCTATCTCGGATGTTATGGCTTCAAGCCATTTGTTGGAATCCGGGCCCGCCGTCGCTTCTTCATAGTTCGAAGGTTCACCATTGTCTAACAACATGATTTCCAGGACAGGGTTGCCGTACCACTCTGGTGTGGAACGTGTCCTCCTGGACCTACGAAGTTCAGTAGTAACTTGATCCGAAGCTTCATGATCATTATCATTAACTTCCTCTCTAGTCGGTGCAGGCACCACGGAAACATCTTCCAGCACTGCGCTACTTTCCGGTTCGAGAGGGGTGACAATCACCTCATCAAGTTCCACTTTCCTCCCACTTACTTCTTTCGAGAGAAACTCTTTCTCCAGAAAGGATCCATTCTTGGCAACAAAGACCTTGCCTTTGGATCTAAGGTAGAAGGTATACCCAATAGTTTCTTTAGGGTATCCTATGAAGACGCATTTTTCTGATTTGGGTTCGAGCTTTTCAGGTTGAAGTTTCTTGACATAAGCATCGCATCCCCAAACTTTTAGAAACGACAACTTAGGTTTCTTACCAAACCATATTTCATACGGTGTCGTCTCAATGGATTTAGACGGTTCCCTATTTAAAGTGAATGCGGTAGTCTCTAAAGCATAACCCCAAAATGATAGCGGTAAGTAGGTAAGAGACATCATAGATCGCACCAACAGTGCGGCGTTCGGACACACCGTTACGCTGAGGTGTTCCAGGCGGCGTCAATTGTGAAACAATTCCACATTTCCTTAGGTGCGTGCCAAATTCGTGACTTAAATATTCTCCTCCACGATCTGATCGTAAGAACTTTATTTTTCTGTCACATTGATTCTCAACCTCATTCTGAAATTCCTTGAACTTTTCAAAGGTCTCAGACTTGTGTTTCATCAAGTAGACATACCCATATCTACTTAAGTCATCAGTGAGGGTGAGAACATAACGATAGCCACCGCGAGCTTCAACACTCATTGGACTGCACACATCAGTATGTATGATTTCCAACAAGCTGGTTGCTCGCTCCATTGTTCCGGAGAACGGAGTCTTGGTCATCTTGCCCAAGAGGCATGGTTTGCACGTGTCAAATGATTCATAATCAAGAGATTCCAAAAGTCCATCTGCACGGAGCTTCTTCATACATTTGACACCAATATGACCAAGGCGACAGTGCCACAAGTATGTGGGACTATCATTATCAACCTTACATCTTTTGCCATTCACACTATGAATATGTGTAACATCACGTTCGAGATTCAATAAGAATAAACCATTGACCAGCGGGGCATGACCATAAAACATTTCTCTCATATAAATAGAACAACCATTATTCTCAGATTTAAATGAGTAGCCATCTCGCATTAAACGAGATCCAGATACAATGTTCATGCTCAAAGATGGTACTAAATAACAATTATTGAGGTTTAAAACTAATCTCGAAGGTAGATGTAGAGGTAGTGTGCCGACGGCGATCACATCGACCTTGGAACCATTCCCGACGCGCATCGTCACCTCGTCCTTCGCCAGTCTCCGCTTATTCCGCAGCTCCTGCTTCGAGTTACAAATGTGAGCAACTGCACCGGTATCAAATACCCAGGAGCTACTATGAGCACTGGTAAGGTACATATCAATAACATGTATATCACATATACCTTTGACGTTGCCGGCCTTCTTATCCGCTAAGTATTTGGGGCAATTCCGCTTCCAGTGACCCGTTCCCTTGCAATAAAAGCACTCAGTCTCAGGCTTGGGTCCATTCTTTGGCTTCTTCCCAGCAACTGGCTTACCAGGCGCGGCAACTCCTTTGTCGTCCTTCTTGAAGTTCTTCTTACCCTTGCCTTTCTTGAACTTAGTGGGTTTATTCACCATCAACACTTGATGTTCCTTCTTGATTTCCACCTCCGCTGATTTCAGCATTGAATATACCTCGGGAATGGACTTCTCCATCCCTTGCATATTGAAATTCATCACAAAGCTCTTGTAGCTAGGTGGGAGCGACTAAAGGATTATGTCAACGACCGCGTCATCTGGGAGATTAACTCCCAACTGAGACAAGCGATTATGCAACCCAGACATTTTGAGTATGAGCTCGCTGACAGAACTATTCTCCTCCATCTTATAACTGTAGAACTTGTCGGAGACTTCATATCTCTCGACTCGGGCATGAGCTTGGAAAACCATTTTCAGCTCTTGGAACATCTCATATGCTTCGTGCTGCTCAAAACACTTTTGGAGCCCCGATTCTAAGCTGTAAAGCATGCCGCACTGAACCAGGGAGTAATCATCACTACGCGACTGCTAGGCGTTCATAACGTCTTGAGTTGCCGGGAAAATGGGTGCATCACCTAGTGGTGCTTCAAGGACATATGCTTTCTTGGCAGCTATGAGGATGATCCTCAAGTTACGGACCCAATCCGTATAGTTGCTACCATCGTCTTTCAGCTTGGTTTTCTCTAGGAACGCGTTGAAGTTGAGGGCAACATTAGCGTGGGCCATTTGATCTACAAGATATATTGTAAAGATTTCAGACTATGTTCATGATAATTAAGTTCATCTAAACAAATTTAATGAACTCCCACTCAGATAGACATCTCTCTAGTCATCTAAGTGATACATGATCCGAATCGACTAGGTTGTATCCGATCATCACGTGAGACGGACTAGTCATCAACGGTGAACATCTTCATGTTGATCGTATCTTCTATACGACTCATGTTCGACCTTTCGGTCTTCCGTGTTCCGAGGCCATGTCTGTACATGCTAGGCTCGTCAAGTCAACCATAAGTGTATTGCGTGTGTAAACTTGGCTTACACCCGTTGTATAAGAACGTTAGAGCCTATCACACCCAATCATCACGTGGTGCTTCGGAACAACGAACCTTAGCAATGGTGCACAGTTTGGGTGAACACAATTCTTGAAATTTTAGTGAGAGATCATCTTATTTACTACTGTTGTTCTAAGCAAATAAGATGTAAAACATGATAAACATCACATGCAATCAAATAGTGACATGATATGGCCAATATCATTTTGCTCCTTTTGATCTTCATCTTGGGGGCTCCATGATCATCATTGTCACCGGCATGACACCATGATTTCCATCATCGTGTCTTCATGAAGTTGTCTCACCAAACTTTACTTCTACTACTATGGCTAATGGTTAGCAATAAAGTAAAGTAATTACATGGCGTTTTCAATGACACGCAGGTCATACAATAAAATAAAGACAACTCCTATGGCTCCTGCCGGTTGTCATACTCATCGACATGCAAGTCGTGATTCCTATTACAAGAACATGATCAATCTCATACATCACATATATATCATTCATCACATCCTTTTGGCCATATCACATCACACGGCACATGTTGCAAGAACAAGTTAGACGTCCTCTAATTGTTGTTGCAAGTTTTTACGTGGTTGCTATAGGTTTCTAGTAAGAACGTTTCTTACCTACGCCAAAACCACAACATGATATGCCAATTTCTATTTACCCTTCATAAGGACCCTTTTCATCGAATCCGATCCGACTAAAGTGGAAGAGATAGACACCCGCTAGCCACCTTATGCAACTAGTGCATGCCAGTCGGTGGAACCTATCTCACGTAAGCGTACGTGTAAGGTCGGTCTAGGCCGCTTCATCCCACGATGCCGTCAAATCAAGATAAGACTAGTAGAGGCAAGTAAATTGACATGATCTACGCCCACAACAATCTTGTGTTCTACTTGTGCATAGTAACTACGCATAGACCTAGCTCATGATGCCACTGTTGGGGATTGTTGCAGAAAACAAAAAAATTCCTACGCATCACCAAGATCCATCTATGGAGTTTACTAGCAACGAGAGGGAGGGAGTGCATCTTCATACCCTTGAAGATCGCGATGCGGAAGCGTTACAAGAACGCGGTTGGTGGAGTCCTACACGCAGTGATTCAGATCGCGGTCGATTCCGATCTAAGCACCGAACAATGGCACCTCCGCGTTCAACACACGTACAGCCCGGGGATGTCTCCTCCTTCTTGATCCAGCAAGGGGGATGAGAAGTTGGGGAAGAGCTCCGGCAGCATGACGACGTGGTGGTGGAGCTTGCAGTTCTTCGGCAGGACTTCGCCAAGCTCTATGGAGGAAGAGGAGGAGTTGGGAGGGGAAGAGGGTTGCACCGGGGAAGGGGTGTGGCTGCCCTCTCTCTCCCTCACTATATATAGGTGGAAACCCTAGATGAGTTTGGGCGCCCCCACCCCTAGGAAACTTGCCCCCCCCCCAAGCCGGGAGGGGCGGCTGCCCTATGGGAGGCGCCCCGCCTCTCCAGGTTACGTGAGATGGGTTGGGAGGGGTGCTCAGCCCCTTAGTGGGCTGATGTGCCCCCTCCCCTTGGCCCATAAGGCCCCACAACGCTTGCTGGGGCCTCCGAAACCACTTTCGGACACGCTGGTCGTCACCCGGTACCCCCGAAACAATTCCAGACTCCAATACCCTTCGTCCAATATATCGATCTTCGCCTCCAGACCATTCCGGAGTTCCTAGTCACATCTGGGTTCTCATCCGGGACTCCGAACAACCTTCGGTAACCACATACTATTCCCATAACAACTCTAGTGTCACCGAACCTTAAGTGTGTAGACCCTGCGGGTTCAGGAACCATGCAGACATGACCGAGATACCTCTCTGGCCAATAACCAATAGCGGTATCTGGATACCCATAATGGCTCCCACATGTTCCACGATGATCTCATCGAATGAACCACGATATCAGGGATTCAATCAATCCCGTATACAATTCCCTTTGTCTACCGGTATAGTACTTGCCCGAGATTCGATCGTCAGTATACCGATACCTTGTTCAATCTCGTTACGGCAAGTCTCTTTACTCGTTCCGTAACACATCATCCCGTGACAAACCCCTTAGTCACATTGAGCTCATTACGATGATGTCTTACCGAGTGGGCCCAGATATACCTCTCTGTCATACAGAGTAACAAATCCCAATCTCGATTCGTGCCAACCCAACAGATACTTTTGGGGATACCCGTAGTGTACCTTTATAGCCACCCAGTTACCTTGTGACGTTTGGAACACCCAAAGCACTCCTACGGTATCCGGGAGTTGCACAACCTCATGGTCTAAGGAAAGGATACTTGACACTGGAAAGCTTTAGCATACGAACTACACAATCTTGTGCTAGGCTTACGATTGGGTCTTGTCCATCACATCATTCTCCTAATGATGTGATCCCGTTATCAATGACATCCAATGTCCATGGTTAGGAAACCGTAACCATCTATTGATCAACGAGCTAGTCAACTACAGGCTCCCTAGGGACATGTTGTGGTCTATGTATTCACACATGCATTACTGTTTCTGGATAATACAATTAAAGCATGAACAATAGACAATTATCATGAACAAGGAAATATAATAATAACCATTTTATTATTGCCTCTAGGGCATATTTCCAACAAAAACTGCATTCCTTAATGGATATCTTAAAGAAGAGTTGTATATGATGCAACCAGAAGTTTTTGTCGATCCTAAAGGTGCTAACAAAGTATGCAAACTCCAGCGATCCATCTATGGACTGGTGCAAGCATCTCGGAGTTGGAATATATGCTTTGATGAGGTGATCAAAGCATATGGTTTAATACATACTTTTTGGAGAAGCCTGTATTTACAAGAAAGTGAGTGGGAGTACTACAACATTTCTGATAAGTATATGTGAATGACATATTTTTGATCGGAAATGATGTTGAATTTTCTGGAAAGCATAAAGGATTGTTTAAAAGGAGTTTTTCAATAAAAGACCTCAGTGAAGCTGCTTACATATTGGGCACCAATATCTATAGAGATAGATCACGACGCTTGATAAGACTTTCGATTAGTACATACCTTGATAAGATTTTGAAGTAGTTCAAAATGGATTAGTCAAAGAAGGAGTTTTTCCTGATTTGTAAGGTGTGAAGTTGAGTAAGACTCAAAGCCCGACCATGACAGAAACATATAGAGAGAATGAAAGTCATTCCTTATGCCTCAGCAATAGGTTCTATAAAGTATGTCATGTTCTGTACCAAACCTATTATGTACCTTGCCGTGAGTTTGGCAAGGAGGTACAATAGTGATCCAGGAGTAGATCACTGGACAGCGGTCAAAATTATTCTTAGTAACTAGAGGACTAAGGAAATGTTTCTCGATTATGGAGGTAAAAAAGAGTTCGTCACAAAGGGTTACGCCGATGCAAGCTTTGACACTAATCCAGATGACTCTAAGTATCGATCTGGATGCGTATTGAAAGTGGGAGCAATTAGCTAGAGTAGCTCCATGCAGAGCATTGTAGACATAAAAATTTGCGAAAGACATACGGATCTGAATGTGACAGACCCATTGACTAAACTTCTCTTACAAAGCAAAACATGATCACACCTTAGTACTCTTTGGGTGTTAATCACATGGCGATGTGAACTAGATTATTAACTCTAGTAAACCCTTTGGGTGTTGGTCACATGGCGATGTGAACTATGGGTGTTAATCACATCATGATGTGAACTATAGGTGTTAAATCACATGGCGATGTGAACTAGATTATTGACTGTAGTGCAAGTGGGAGACTGAAGGAAATATGCCCTAGAGGCAATAATAAAGTTGTTATTTATATTTCCTTATATCATGATAAATGTTTATTATTCGTGCTAGAATTGTATTAACCGGAAACTTGGTACATGTGTGAATACATAGACAAAACATAGTGTCCCTAGTATGCCTCTACTTGACTAGCTCGTTGATCAAAGATAGTTATGTGTCCTGACCATAAACACGTGTTGTCATTTGATGAATGGGATCACATCATTAGGAGAATGATGTGATGGACAAGACCCATCCGTTAGCTTAGCATAATGATCATTTAGTTTTATTGCTATTGCTTTCTTCATGACTTATACATGTTCCTCAAACTATGAGATTATGCAACTCCCGAATACCGGAGGAACACCTTGTGTGCTATCAAACGTCACAACGTAACTGGGTGATTATAAAGATGCTCTATAGGTGTATCCGAAGGTGTTTGTTGAGTTGACATTGATCGAGAATATAATTTGTCACTCCGAGTGTCGGAGAGGTATCTCTGGGCCCTCTCGATAATACACATCATAATAAACCTTGCAAGCAAAGGACTATTGAGTTAGTCATGAGATGATGTATTACAGAACGACTAAAGAGACTTGCCGGTAACGAGATTGAACTAGGTATGAAGATACCGATGATCGAATCTCGGGCAAGTAACATACCGATGACAAAGGGAACAACGTATTTTGTTATGCGGTTTTACCAATAAAGATCTTCGTAGAATATGTAGGAGCCAATATGAGCATCGAGGTTCCGCTATTGGTTATTGACCGGAGATGTGTCTCAGTCATGTCTACATAGTTCTCAAACTCGTAGGGTCCGCACGCTTAACGTTCGATGACGATTTGTTTTATGAGTTATGTGATTTGATGACCGAAGTTTGTTCGGAGTCCCGGATGAGATCACGGACATGACAAGGAGTCTCGAAATGGTCGAGAGGTAAAAATTCATATATTGGAAGGCTATATTTGGACACCGGGAAGGTTTCGAGTGATTCGGGTATTTTTCGGAGTATCGTGGAGTTACGGGAATTCACCGGGAGAAGTAATGGGCCTTATTGGGCCATACTGGAAGAGGAGGAGGCAGGCCAAGGGGAGGTGGCGCCCCCCGATGGGTCCAAATTGGACTAGGTGAAGGGGGCGGCGCCCCCCTTGCCTTTTCCTACTCCCTCTCTCTTTCCCTCTTTCCTTCTCTCTTACTCCAAAAATAGGAAAGGGTTTCCTACTAGGACTTGGAAGTCCTGGTTGGACTCCCTACACTTGGCGCGCCCTAGGGGGGAGGCCTCTGTCCCTCCCTCCTTTATATACGTGGGCAGGGGGCACCCCAAAGGCACAACAGACAATCTCTTAGCCGTGTGCGGTGCCCCCCTCCCCAATTACACACCTCGGTCATATCGTTGCAGTGCTTAGGCAAAGCCCTGCGCTGGTAACTTCATCATCACCATCACCACGCCGTCGTGCTGAAGAAACTCTCCCTCATCCTCACCTGGATCAAGAGCTCGAGGGAAGTCATCGTGTTGAACGTGTGCTGAACACAGAGGTGCCATACGTTCGGTATTTGGATCGGTTAGATCATGAAGACATTCGACTACATCAACCGCGTTACTAAACGCTTCCGCTTTTGGTCTACGAGGGCACGTGGACACATTCTCCCCGCTCATTGATATGCTTCTCCTAGATAGATCTTGCGTGATCATGGGATTTGTTTTTGAAATACTACATTCCCCAACACATACCCCCCCCCATACTAGCCATAGATGCATCAAAATAACCAAACAACACATAAAAAACAGAAATCTGTCAAAAACAGAATAGTGTGTAGCAATCCGTAAACTTCGCATACTTCTGTAAGTCCAAAACTTCTGAAAAAATGGACGACGTGGGGAATTTGTATATCAATTTTCTGTAAAAAAATAGTAGAAGGTTTCGATTTTCCAGTGATTTATTGAATTTTCTGCACTGGGCGCAAAAGTTTCTATTTTTCAGCAAAATCAAATCAACGATATCCGTAAGCCATCACAATGGTCTTACTTGGCTCAAACACTAATTAAAACACCAAAACGAAATTAATACATAACTAATAATGTGTAAAAACTTTCAAAACAGAACCAAAAAGTAAAAAAGAAAAAAGAAAATTGGGTTGCCTCCCAACAAGCGCTATTGTTTACCGCCCTTAGCTAGGCATAAAATGCAAATAGATCTAGGTATTATAGTAGTAATGATAAGGCACATATTGGAAACTCATCTCGTATTCCCTTTATTCAGCAGCAAGTTTTCTTTGAGGCAAGCAAAAATAATCAAAAGGGCTAAATTTAATAGGATAAGAATCCCCAAGATCGATCTCGGGAGGAATTGGTTCCTCCTTCAGCCCTTTGTATTGTATGACCAACTCGTCATTATAAGCATTATTCTGAAGAAAAAAATCTTGAGTCTATTTCCAAGGGAGAATCCCAATCCATTGTTTTGGATAGCAAAATCATCATTAAGTTCGGAAATCTTATCAATCAAAACTTCAGTAGGAACCTTTTTTCTCAAATTTTCATTGTAAGCAACATGATCAAGAGATCGCAAATGCATTATGTCCTCTTGATTAAAGAGAATACTTTCTATGGGAGGATGACCACCATCTACTTTATAATGTGCAAAAATTTCACTAGCTTCTTTCGTAATAAATCCAAACTCATGAGCTAGGAATATAGTAGCGGCGCATTTGACAGAAGAATGCTCAATATTAGAAAATTCTAGGAAAATCCTTTGTATGCAAGGATGCATATGTATAAATTGTCTTTCGAGTTCAACTATAAGAAAAGAAATAGCATCCACGAGGCTATTAGTTTTACTCAAAATAGATCCTCCCAGCGTAGGGAGTGATCATGCACAAGTGAAAATGTCTTGAATAACCCCATTCCCAATAATGTTACCGCTACCAATGCGTAGTTTTTTAGTATGTAAGATGGTAGGTTCTTCATGATTACCGACAAAATCATCAAGGTTTCCCTCATCGTTACTATTATCTTCACCAACTAAAACCCCTTCAAATTCTGACATGATGGCAACCGACAAATGAAGAAGACGAACGAAAGAAGGGCGAAGAAAAGGCAAAAAAATAGAAAATCATTTTAGAAGTGGGGGAGAGGAAAACGAGAGGCGAATGACAAATAATGTAAATCTGATATATGAGAGTTTAATGAAAGGTACTTGGTAGGTCTTGACTTGGCATAGATCTCCTCGGCAACGGCGCCAGAAATTTCTTCTGCTTCCTCGCTGCGTTCCCGAGGTAACATTGGTGTTTCCCTTGAAGAGGAAAGGGTGATGCAGTAGAGTGAAGTAAGTATTTCCCTCGGTTTGTTGAGAACCAAGGTATCAATCCAGTAGGAGATTACACACAAGTCACCAAATACATGCACAAACAATCAACAACTTGCACCCAACGCTATAAAGGGGTTGTCAATCCCTTCTAGGTTATTTGCAAAAGTGAGATCCGGTAGAGATAGATAAACAAATAAAGTAAATATTTTTGTGTTTTTGGTTTATAGATTGAAAAGTAAAAGATTGCAAGATAGTAGATCTGAAACTTATAAGATGTAAAAGAGACCCGGGGGCCATAGGTTTCACTAGAGGCTTCTCTCATGATAGCAACTTTACGGTGGGTGAACAAATTACTGTCAAGCAATTGATAGAAGAGCGAATAATTATAACGACATCTATGGCAATGATCATGAATATAGGCATCACGTCCGAGACTAGTAGACCGACTCCTGCCTGCATCTACTACTATTACTCCACACATCGACCGCAATGATTCTGCATCTAAAGTATTAAGTTCATAAGAATAGAGTAACGCCTTAAGCAAGATGACATGATGTAGAAGAATTAACTCAAGCAATATGATGAAAACCACATCTTTTTATCCTTGATGGCAATAATACAATACGTGTCATGTCCCCTACTGTCACTGGGATTAAGCACCGCAAGATTGAACCCAAAGCAAAGCACTTCTCCCATTGCAAGAATTATCAATCTAGTTGGCCAAACAAAACCGATAGTTTGAAGAGAATTACTAAGATATAAGATCATGCATATAAGAATTCATAAAAGACTCAAATATTATTCATAGATAATCTGATCGTAAACCCACAATTCATCAGATCTTGACAAACACACCGCAAAAGAAGATTACATCGGATAGATCTCCAAGAACAACGAGGACAACATGGTATTGAAGATCAAAGAGAGAGAATAAGCCATCTAGCTACTAGCTATGTAACCGTGGGTCTGTGATAAACTACTCACACTTCATCGGAAGGGCAATAGGGTTGATGTAGATGCCCTCTGTGGTTGATTCCCTCTCCGGCAGAGTACCGAAAAAGGTCTCCAGATGGGATCTCATGAGAACAGAGGGTTACGGCGGCAGAAAAGTGGGTTTGATGGATGTTTTGATGTTTCTGGAATATATAGGTATTTATAGGCGGAAGAAGACGGTCGGGGGAGGCACGAGGGGCCCACAAGGTAGGGGGCGCGCCCTCCACCCTTGTGGCCGCCTCGTGGATCCCCTACCGTGTACTCCAAATCCATCTGATGTCTTCTGGTCCAAGAAAAATCTCCAAAAAGTTTCGTTCTGTTTGGACTCCGTTTGATATTCCTTTTCTTCGAAACTCAAAAACAAGGAAAAAAACAGAGACTGGAAATGGGCTCTGGGTTAATAGCTTAGTCCCAAAAATCATATAAAATAGCATATAAATGCATATAAAACATCCAAGATAGATAATATAATAGCATGGAACAATAAAAAATTATAGATACGTTGGAGACGTATCACCTACCCCAAGGTATGTCGGTTTTACCACCGAAACCCACCGATAAAGTTGTCGCATGCTTATCGCTTCACCTTCCTGCCTAGGAGTCATTGTACTGCCATGATCTACTGTTACACTGCTCACGACCTTGCCTCTCAAGGGCATCGTGCCGATAGGAAAGTGCACCGTCGTTGCCTTCCTTGTGGCCGACATGGGCTTCAACGAATGTGCCCTTTAGAGGTGGCGAGACGAGAAAGAGCGGGAGGATATAGTTGCGGTATCTAAGGTTTCTTCCCCTTGCCGCCAGTAGAGGTGACTAGGGGTCGCAAGGTTTTTATTGTCGGCACCAACAACTATAAGGTATGGGCATTGTTATGTACGTTAGTGAGTACTAGTTAAGTAGAGTTATTTGAAACTCCAAATCATATTTTTGTTAAACTCAATTTTTTTAGAAAAATTGATGTCTCCAGCATGGACCTCATGTTCAATTTGTGTTTCCCACACCCCGAGACCAATCTTCGACTATTAATATCTTCAACTGCTAACTGTAAGGGATGACTTACCCATGAATGAATTCTTCATAACATATAGGTCATCATTAGTTGCACTTAGATGGATCCCATACAATATGTATTTGCAAGAATGAATTCTTCATATCTTTATAATTACATGTAAGCAAATCATAAATGGTAAATCCTCGTTACAACAAATAAATAAATCACAAATGATAGGTCATCATCGTTTCACTTAAATAGGTCTCACTTATGGTTTGTTTGTATACATGTAAATTATTAGTTGGAATATAAACTTCAAGTACATGTTACTCTTGATTTAAACATGTTAGCTCTCACCACACACACATATGATAATCTAATGAAGTGTACAGACACACGATTGACCCCTCTAACAAATAGCGTAGCCAATTCACGTAGCATATTGATATCTATAATTTATGAAGTATTCATCTCATGTTTATAACAATTTTATATGATTTTGGTATGATTTGCATGGAACTAACCCGGACTGATGTTGTTTTCAGTAGAACTACCGTGGTGCTGTTTTTTGTGCAGAAATAAAAGTTCTAAGAATGGGCTGAAACTTTTTGATGATTTTTTGGAACAAAAGAGACCCTCGAAGCTTTGTGGGTCGGCCGGAAGAGCCACGAGGAGGGAACAAGACACCGGCGTGCGCCTGGGCCCTTGCCCATATCCCGGTGGGTGTGCCCACCTCGAGGCCCATCTTCGTGCGAAACCAACGCCAAAAAAATCCTATAAATAGATAAACCATCATAAATAACCCTAGATCAGAAGTTCCGCCGCCGTAGGCTTCTGTATCCACGAGATCCAATCTAGAGCCCTTTTTCGACACTCAGTCGGAGGGGGAAACCATCACCGGTGGCCATCTTCATTATCCCGGCGGCCACCATGATGAGGAGGGAGTAGTCAACCCTCGGGGCTGAGGGTTTGTACCAGTAGCTATGTGTTTAATCTCTCTTTCTCGTGTTCTTGAGATGCACAATCTTGATGTATCGTGGGTTTTGTTAATATAGTCAGATCATATGGTGTTTTCCCCTCTCTATCTTGTTGTGATGAATTGAGTTTCCCCTTTGAGATTTCTTTGGATTGAATACTTTTATGGATTTGAGAACACTTGATGCATGTCTTGCTATGAATACCCGTGGTGACAATGGGGTATCATATTGATTCACTTGATATGTTTTTTGGAGCTCAACTTGCGGATTCCCGTGATGACATTAGGGTAATCTATGCATAGGGGTTGATGCACGTTCTTGTCTTTGTTTCTCCGGTAGAAATCTTGGGGTACTCTTTGAGGTTCTTTGTGTTGGATTGAGTATTATAAATCTGAATTTATTTTGGTGTTATTTTAGTACGAACTCTTGATAGATCGATCGGAAAGAATAACTTGTGTTATTCTAGTACGAACTCTTGATAGATCGATCGGAAAGAATAATTTGTGTTATTCTAGTACGAACTCTTGGATAGATCGATCGGAAAGATTCTCCATCGCACGTTGAGGGATGGTTATGTGATTCAATTATTCTACAAACAATTTCTTCTTATGTTCTCAGCTAGATAGGAACTTTGGAGTGATTCTTTATCGCACGTTGAGGGATGGTTATGTGATCCAATTATATTAGTATTGTTGAGAGATTGCACTGATACCAAAACGTATCTATAATTTCTGCTTGCTCCATGCCTCTTTTGGGTGATATTGCTATGATATTTATACACTTCCATACACTTTTTATCATATTTGGACTAACCTATTAACTCAGTGCACCCCAGTGCCAGTTTCTGTTTTCGGCTGTTTTTGTATTTCAGGTTTTCACATTACGAGAACTGCCAGGAAAAATCCAGAAAAAATATATAAAAAATCAGCGTTCCAGGAGCTACCGTGCGGCCAAAGTACAGCCGGGGGGGACCCACAGGGGCTCCAGGCGGCCCACCCCTAGGCCGCGCCGGGGGGGCGCCTGGGCCCCCCAGGACTCCCCTGATGACCCCCTTTGGCATATATTTAAGGTCCGTCGAGAAAACCCTGATTCCAGACCCCTTTTCTCCAGACGCGATTCCGATCTCCGCCGCCATCGCCATCAAGCTTCGGGGGACCAGAATTCCTGCGCCGGCACCCTGCCGGGACGGGGAAGTGCCCCCGGATTCATCTCCATCGACGTTTCTTCCTCCCTCCATGAGGCGGGAGTAGTTCCTCCTCGGGGCTGAGGTTCTTACCAGTAGCTATGTGGTCAATTCTCTCTCCCATGATGTGATCTTCGTTGTGATCATAGGCTATGTTAATCTAGGGTGATCCCATGATATTTCCCCTTCCTCTATGTATTGGATTGATGTACTCACTTGTCTTTATCTAGTATAATCCCCGAGACCAAGGTGACAGCGGTCTATTGGACATGGATTAGAAAAGTATTTTCATGAGTGATTTCCTCTCTTGTGTGTTGATTGAAGATTGAGAGTCTCTTGGTGCTTGTCTTTGACTATCCTTTAGATATGTTGTGGTGATTGTGGGACTCTCTTTGGATGGCCGCGGTGACATTGGGGAATCCTTAGATTGAGAACTACGAACTTTGAGGTGTGCTTTTGTAGCCCTACATAATTCTCGTCCTCTCTTGACCACGAAGGAATGACCTCCGAGTGTGTCCCCTTTGCATGTTTTATGGGAAATATCATGTGATTCGATTATGTTAATGTTGTTGGGAGTTGCCACTAGTGAAAGTATGAAGCCTAGGCCTTGTTTCCACCATTGCAATACCATTTGTGCTCACGTTTACCACTTGTTTGCTTGCTGCACTTTTTATTACAGAATTATATTACTTTGTTTTGCCATCCATATTACTTGCCATTTAACATCTCTTCGCCGAACTAGTGCACCTATACATCTGACAAGTGTATTAGGTGTGTTGGGGACACAAGAGACTTCTTGTATCTTAGTTGCAGGGTTGCTTGAGAGAGACCATCTTCAACCTCTACTTCCCTGAGTTCGATAAACCTTAGGTCATCCACTTGAGGGAAATTGCTACTGTCCTACAAACCTCTGCGCTTGGAGGCCCAACATAGTCTACAAGAGTAGAAGCGTGTGTAGACATCATGCACTAGCGAAAGTATGGACCCTAGGCCTCATTTTCAAGCATTGCAATACCGTTTGTGCTCCGTTTTATCACTGGCTACCTTGCTATTTTTTATTGTTATTATTACAAAAATCAATATATATTATCATTATTACACTTGTATCACCATCTCTTCACTGAACTAGTGCACCTGTACAATTTTTCTTTGTATTGGGTGTGTTGGGGACACAAGAGAGTCTTTATTATTTGATTGCAGGGTTGTTTGAGAGAGACCATCTTCATCCTACACCTCCCACTGATTGATAAACCTTAGGTCATCCACTTAAGGGAAATTTGCTACTGTCCTACAAAACTCTGCGCTTGGAGGCCCAACACGAGTCTACAAGAACAAGTTGTGTAATAGACATCACATATCTATACCTACTAATAAATCAAATAGAAATTCTGAAGTCTGTCATGCTATTTTATAGAAAACCTCCTCATGTTTCTAGAATTAACCAACCGTCCAGTTCTAGTCAGTTTTTTGCTTTTGCGTAAAACTCTGATGTTTTTGACTTTCTGGTAATCAACTCGCAGGCCAGTTTTAAGTCAGATTTTCGCTTTTGCAGGAAACCTCCTGATATTTGGGTTGATCAACCCGCAGTATATCAAGTGCCTTTAAAAACTATTTATAAATTTTAAACCCTAACTCCAAATTTAACACATTATATATGGTATTTGATCAAAAATGTGAATATCAATATGATCTTATTTTACCTGTTAACAATTTGAAAATGCTATTTAGGTTGCAACCTTAATCAATAGCGTGTGATCCATTTTTCTTTCATACTAGTGTCAATCCGGATTGAAAATGAACGCCAAGCAAAACAAAGATCGGAGAAGAAAGAAACCATATATAACTACACATGCACCCCTCGATAAAACCTCACATGAGGAAAATTAGATTTGTCATCTTATGCCGAGTGAGAGACGCCTTAGGATTGCTAATATTCAAACGCATTGTGTTTCTGTGAGCACTGAGACCATTGTCGACGAGGCTAGGAAGGAGGGTAAGTGGCAACACAGACGAGATGCCATGTGTTGAAATAAAGGATGTGAACCTATTGGGGTCTTTAGCCATGGTTATTTGGTTAGAAAGTGTTGTATTTTTTTCTCTGCTGCAAAGCACGGGCTCTTTTGATAGTTATTCCCTATATAAAATGAGTATCTGCAACATAGGGATTTACCGAGTGGTGGACGTTAAGATAAATGGTTGAGGAGTAATGGGCACCAGTGGTCTACGAATCTGGATGTAATTTTTATTATTTCTAATGTTCGTTGTACTGCCATTATTAAAGATGAATAGATTGGAAGTTTTTCTCGCAAAAAAAAACATGAGCATCGGTAGAGGAATGTGTAAATGATATTTATTTCCTAAAACGCTCAAGGGCATCATGATCATTTATTTGTTAAGGGTTTAATTATTTATAAGCGATGGGGTCAATTTTATAGCAACCAAGAATCTCAGCACAATCCTATATTATTTTTGTGAGAAGGATATGAGCATGCATATGGGATTATTTCAGAGGACCAAACCTTAGTGATCCTTTAGGCTCACATTGAGACACCAGAAGGCCGTCTTGATGAACAGACTGAGCCGCCCCTAGAAAATGAGCCGGTGGCTACTGTTGCAATGGACGCCAAGCTAACCTTTACAACTCGGCGGATGATCTTACCCCGCCAAGTACGACTCATGCTTCGAGCCCTGCTAAGGCGGCTGAAGACGTTCCTCCTCATGAAAGGAAAAATGCGCCCTTGTCTGAGAAGGGAAAAACAAAGCTTGAGTTGCCCAATTATGAGAAATGCAGCGCAGAAGAGCTGCACGCGGGCTACCTAGCCCGCCTTTCTACCAGTCGCAACATGGAAGCCGGCATGGTGAATATGATGAAGAGGAAATATGAGGTATGAAGAAACTTAAACCTCCTCGGTACTATATATCCTCATGTAGCCCCCAAGTCTTAAACATAGGAAAACTTGAGTGTGTTTAAGACTTATACGTAAAATCTGGAGATCTTGTAATGTAGCCCCAAAGGGTCGGGTTATCATGCCAATGATATGCCGGTTCTTCTAATATATATCTTGTTAAAAGAAACATCATGTAGCCCCCAAGGGCCGGCCCATCTTCCTGAGATGAGTTGGGTCTTTCAAATAAAGAAAATTTGAAAAGGTAGCTTGTAGTCCTCAAGGGATGACTCGTTTTTATAAGCTGAGTCGGGTCTTATTGTGTTACTGCTGAAGTAAAAAATGACATGCATTAGCCCCCAAGTGCTAAGTATGTTGCTTGCAACTGCTTGGAACTTTAATAAAAATATTAATTTGCTTGACATAGCCCCCAAGTATCGGGTTGTACATTGTTGCCGGCTAGGGATGAAAATGGAGTGGAAACTTTTCGCTTTTCCGGAGGAAAAATGAAAACAGAGAGGAAATGTGAAAACGAAAATGGAAATTTTCAAAACGGAAGTGGAAATGGAAATTTTTATGTGGAAACCGAAACAAAAACGGAACGGTGTTTTTCCGTGGAACATGAGTGGAAACGAAACTTTCCGTTTCCGAGAATATGGAATTTCTGTTTTTACTATAGACCTATGGCTGCTTTATAGTTCAATTACCAAACAACACACAATGACACAATAAATAGAATGGATCATTTGAGGCCCAACTTCTACTACCACACATGTACTCAACTTTATCCAATAGCCACGTTAACAATTCATTAAATTTGTTTCTTTTTGTGTGTATTTCTCTATGATTCAAGGGGTTTTTACATTCCGGTCAACGTCTACTTTTGGTTACGTGTTCGCTTTGTATTCGCTCCATGTCCGCTTCCGGCAGTATCTGTTTCCGTATTCATTTCCGGGGTTTCTGTATTCGTTTCTGCTTCTGCAAAAATATATGAAAACAAATGTGGTAGCACTCAGTTCCGTCCGTTTCCACTTCATTTTCTTTTTCTTTTTTTTTTGAAGGGCATGGCAGTAGTTCTGCCTTTTCATATTAGAAGAGGGAAAAAGGAACCCAGGTTCCAATTGTTGTACAGAGCGTCACACACTCAGAAGAACACAAACTCAGGAAAACAAAAAAAGGAAAGACCCCACACACTAATCAGTAGCCTCCTTAAACATTGCTATTTCATCTCTGGCCATAGCAGCGACAGTCTCGGGGGAGCATCTCTTTCCTTCAAAGGTCCGCCTATTTCTCTCTTTCCAAAGATTCCACGCGACGTAAACAGCGGAGGTGATCTGCGTGCGTGTAGTTGAGTTATTGCGCAGATTCCAAACCCTCCTCCACCAACCCTTAATAGTTATCGAGGTAGAAGCAACAGTAGTAGCCTCAGGATCACTTTGCTGAAAGGAGAACCAAACCTCCCGGGCAAATGGGCAGGTCAAAGTAAGATGGGCAGCCGACTCGATAATCTGATCACAGAAAGTGCACTTCTCGTTGTGTGGCCATCCCCTTGTCGCTAGCCGATCAGCCGTCCAGATTTTGTTCTGGAGCAATAACCAGAGGTGGAATTTAACCTTCGGCTCGGCCTTGCCCTTCCACACAGAGAGCAGCTGCGGCTCAGCAATGCGGCCCAAAAACTGGGCCTTGTAGGCGGTAGCAGCAGAGTAGCATCCGTCAGCAGAGAACCTCCACCGAATGGAGTCGGGGACATCAGAGAGCACTATGTGTTGGAGCAGCTCCCACAGCTTGAAACTATTGCCGGCTTGGGACTAGTAAAATGTCTTAGAAATGAATTATCTCCTTGTCTTGCAGGAAGCTTTGAGCACGGCCGAATCAAATTTGGCCAGCTTGAAAAAAGATTTTAACTTTTAAGTCTGAACAAGCTCTACGAGCCAAGGCTGAATCAAGCATGCAGTCTTCTTTGAAAGAATTGGAGAAAGCCAAGGCTGCTTTTGAAACAGAAAATACCACCTTTGAGACTGAAAAGGCGGATTTGATCAAGCGTGCAGAAGCCGGTGAGAGCCAACTGAAACCAGTTACTGAAGACTGGGCGGGTTGAAATGCCATATCTCCCAAATGACCCAGACCATATTTGGTAAGTAATTTCATGCGTTCATACTAATAATTCACATAATGAGTCATATATGGGTAATAACTCGCACACACTGTAATTGTTGTAGGTAATAGAAGTCGCAACCTCCAGGGGACAACTTAATGAAGCTGAAGGTTGTGCACTCTCTCGTGGAGAAGGTGTACATCAACATGGCTGTAATAGGTCCAAAAGCAAAATGATAGAGAAGTATCATGGAGAACAATTGATAGAGCGGACGATCAGATTGCTGATTATAGCTTGATATATAGGTGTCCACGTGTATACACCATGCCTAAACACCGCGGATTTTGCAATAAATAAAGGGGATAAAATACGAACATAATCATTATGTATGTATGTATAAGATAAAAGTAAATGATTCACATTTGTAACATACACTAGAGATATGATGGTGCCCAAGGCACCTGTGCTAGTTAATTTAATGGCTATACTATTTCAGCGCTCCTGGCTGGTGGTCTGCACATCCTAGTTAGTTTCCTCTTCCAAAGCATGCACATGCGTTGGTATTGTTCCTCCCATGTCCTGCATATGCTCTTGCTTGCGCCTGCTGCAGTGCTGCGTGCCTAACCTACCACGATATTCAAGTGGCCCAACGGCCGGCCCTTGTTTGCAACTGCAAGGACGTACTACGGCATAGCCATATCCCGAAACCCTTGGTCCTTCCGGGGCTACAGCACGACGTCGCGGCGCTTCTTGGGGTTGGCCGCCTCCGGAGCTCCTTTCCTCATCATCGCCACGAACTCCGTGTAGTTGATCCGCCCGTCCTGCACGCGCGTACGAGTACAGCACGAGCATCGTCACGGCATGAGCAGAGCAAAAGCAGCGGCAGCAGGCGAGTGTACTTACGTGGTCGGCGTCGACCTCCGATATGATGTCCTTGATGTCCCGGCCGTCCATCAGCCCTTTCTCCCTCAGCGCCTGCTCCAGCTCCTCGATGGTGATGTACCTGCAGCACGCCAGTGGTTCAGAATTTTGAATATTCAGAAACCATTAGTACTATATACGTACCCGCTGTTGTCCTTGTCGAAGTACTGGAAGGCGGTGTAGAGGTGCTCCTCCCGGTCCATCCTGTTCATGTGCATCGTCGCCGTGATGAACTCGTCGTAGTCGATCATCCCGTTCCCGTCCGCGTCCGCCTGCAGTACTGTAATTGTTAAGCGGCAATCCAAGGCGCCAAACCTGTAAACCGATTGATTTCGCTGGCTCTTCTTACGGCTTCCATCAGCTGCTGGACCTCGGCTTCGCTGAGCTTGGTCCCCTTCTTGGCCAGCCCCTTCCGCAGCTCGTCCACGGTGATGGTGCCGCTGTTGTCCGCGTCCATGCTCTTGAACATCTCCTTCAGCCCCTTGATCTCCTCCTCCGACAAGCACCCGGCGATCACCTGCCAAGCACCGTTCCTTCAGGTTTCAGAATTCAGACTTGTTCAACTGGCTGACTGAACCAGCAGCAGAAGTGTAAGCACCCTTAGCGCGGCCTTCTTGAACTGGTTCATAGCCCTGAACTGCTTGAGCCTGCCCAGGACAGCGTTGTCGATCAGCGTGTCGGGCGCCTCGCCGTCTTCTTTAATCCATGGATGATCTGAACAGCAAAGGAGAAGAAATGTTGCAAACATGTATGGGTGCAGCTTGCAGAGTTGCAGATGCAGAGCAAGATGAAATTCAGAAATGATGGCATGCTTACTGAGGACGTCGTGTGCAGAAATCCTCCTCCTGGGGTCGGAGGTGAGCATCTTCCTGACCAGGTCCTTGGCGCCGCCGGAGATGCGCGGCCACGGGTCGCTGTTGAAGTCCACCTGCCCTCTCAGGATAGAGTTGAAGATGCCGTGCTCCGACTGCGCCCAGAACGGCGGGACGCCGCAGAGCAGGATGTAGAGCATGACGCCGACGCTCCAGATGTCGGCCTGGGGCCCGTAGTTCCGCTTCAGCACCTCCGGCGCGATGTAGTAGGCGCTGCCCACGATGTCCCTGAACACCTCCCCCTCCTTGAAGAAGACGGAGAGGCCGAAGTCGGTGGCCTTGAGCGGCGCGTCCTCGTCCTTGCTGAGGAGGAGGAAGTTCTCGGGCTTGAGGTCGCGGTGGATGACGCCCATGGTGTGGCAGGTGTGGATGATCCCCATGATGGTGCGGACGAGCGCCGCGGCGGCGCGCTCCGTGTAGTGGCCCTTGGCGATGATCCGGTCGAAGAGCTCGCCGCCGGCGCAGAGCTCCATGACCAGGTGCACCGCGTGCTTGTCCTCGTAGGCGCCCTTGAGCTCCACCACCCCGGGCTGGCCCGCCAGGTGGTACATGATCTGCACCTCCCGCCGGACGTCCTCCACGTCCTCCTTGGTGGACAGCTTCCGCTTGCTGATGGTCTTGCACGCCAGCTTCTGGCCCGTCGCCTTCTGCGTGCACAGCGACGTGACGCCGAACTGCCCGCGCCCGAGCTCCTTGCCGACGTTGTAGATGCTCTTGACGTCCTCCATGGGCCGGCCGAGGACGGGGCCGATCGGGGCGGGGGGCTTGACGTGCTGCGGCGCGGTGGACGGAGACGCGGAGGAGGGCCCGCCGGAGCTCCCGCCGTCGGGGCGGGACGAGCCAGAGGCCGGGGGGTGGGACCTCCGGAACCACCGGCAGCACATGGCCATTGCCGGCGCAGGGGGTGCTCGCCGGCGAGCGGAACGTGCCGGGAACTTGGGGATGGTTCCCAGGTAGGCATTGGGCGCGTGCGCCGAGGAATTTGGGGGTCGCCGCTAAAAGGGAGGTCGGGAGGGAATGGCGGGAAGGCAACGGCTTCGTGCGTCGGCTTCGGTTTTTGCCTTTTTGCCCAGGAGAGAAAAATAACGGACGCTTCCGTGTGCCTATATCCACTTGGGCATCAAATGATATCACCTTTGAAATCTTTGCATACAGTTCAGAGTAGAACGAGAGACAATTGATAGAAATGAAAAAATGTGTTTACATGAGACGATAACTATTGTATGTTGCAGCATTTTCTTTTATTTTTTTTCACTGGGTTTGCAGGAATTTTAGCAACATATTAAACACCTATCTCCTTACATTTTCTCCCCAGGGTTTTCAAGGAGAATCTTTATCGAGACGAAGTCTGCTCACATGATCAAGCATTGGTTATGGGGTGTTAGGATTAATTAGGAATGTTAATTAAGGAATAATCCTTGCTTTTACTAACAGTAGGGCAATTGAATCTGCCGCGTCAGTTCGCGCCAAACAGAAGCCTTTCCTAGTGGTGTTTTTTCTCTTTGTATAAATAGCAGATCTCATCTAATAGAGAATACACAGTTTTTCATTACTATCAATTGTCTCTTATTCTACTCTAAACACGTACTTCAGTATTGTTACTGGGAAATGCTCTCCTTCAGCCGGCTAATTTTTCCACCGCTTCCGCCTCCTCCCACGAACGACGCTTATCCTAGTGGGCCTGCGCACCGGTTAGGCGTGGTGCCTTATGTTCTCCTTTGGCTACTCTCATCCACATCTCTTTACCTTGTGCCTCCAGCATGTGCCCACCGGCTATGGCCATGGAGGTAGCATGCTAGCATCCATGGCCACGCAAGCCTTTGGTTGACACCTCAACCCGCCCATGTCCTTCCCCAACCTGGTTGTGGGCGCCCATGGAGATAGCATGCAAGCAGTTACTAGCGGTTGCAACAACAAGCACTCATGGTGGTAGGATGCGAGCTTGCCGGCCGACGCGTCGCCGATGGGATTGGTGGCGCTTGTGACGAGAGCTCGGAGGTCGATGGCCTTCTGGTTGGCAGCAACGACGGCAAGCGACGGTGGTGCTGTCGGCAATGACGACGGCATTTCTGTATCATCATTTTCATTGCAATTTTTTTCTGTAACAACATCTGTGTTGCAAAGGTTTCTTCCGCAACAACCCTGATGTTGCAGGAAAGTGAAGACATTATTTTTTTGCAACATCATCTATGTTGCAAAAGTTCCTTCCGCAACAACACTCATGTTACAGAAAAGTGAAGACGAAAAAAAACGGCAACAACACCTATCTTGCAAAGAGCTATGTGCAACATGTGCTCTGTTGCAATGGTGAGGATGGGGCTAGGCCGCTGGATGACACGAGATCTAACGGTTGCCGAGGCGGCGGATCTTTTGAAAAGATCCGTCAGCGGACGCATAGCATGACCCATTGTTATTCGGAACCTTTTTTGTGAGTGGGGAAGGTATTTTCTGGACGCCGATAACTTTGCATACTTCGGTATGTTATAATTTTTTGAAGGGGGAAATCAAGTTTATCATTCAACAAAATCCATAGAATGTGGGATTCAAATTTGTTCATGGGATTGATGAAACCAAATATGGCGTCTCAGACCTATAGAACGTGCAAACTTCGCTAAGCTATGAGCCTCGTAATTAATTGCACAACATTCAAAAGTAAATTTACAACTAAAAGAAGAAGCTTCAAGTTTGATTTCACTAGTAAAATTTCTCCGTTATTACGACATCCATCTTTGAGGATGCCTCAGACTACCTCCTTTGCATCCGAGGCTACCACAAAATGATGTAAGTTCAGATCTTGTGCAAGGGCTAGGGCCTCCCTGCAAGCTGTCCCCTCCAAGATTGATGGATCATCAACACCTCCAATGACAAGAGCTGAGCTACCTAATAATGTACCATTGTCATCTCTGCAAACAGATACGGCCGTCCCCCTACTCCCTTGCGGCATCCGACATCAACATGTATTTCTGCATGACCCGCCGGTGGAGCTCTAGGGCGCTGATAGCTAGCATTCGAAATAGTAGTCCGGCCTTGAGGCGAGGCATGAGTATTTTCTGTGAGCAACTCCAGCTCCTCAATGAACCTACTAATGAAACAATGGATGGATTAGGGGCTCTGAATAATACCCTCTTGAATTGCGCCGTGACCAGAGAGTGACAAAAAGCTTGACAAACATACCATGTGGTAATAATTCCATGAGGGTAAATAGCCACTATTTTTGCATTAGGCTCTGTAGTTGTCATCGGGTTTCGCCCTAAATCCTCATCCACCAAGGCCCATGTGCACCTAGACATCGTGCATTCCAAAAGGGAGTGCCTCCATGAGGCGGGTGAACTGCACATCCCACAAGAGTCTGTGTCTGTCATATGCCAATGTGCTCTAACATCATTAGTCGGTATAGAATGTTTGGACAATCTTTAAAGAAACATTTGAACCTTGGCTGGGACCTACACTTTCCATAGGCTTTCCCATGATTCTTCTCCAGTGGCAACAGTAGAGGACCTGGCTCTATTTTCCAGCCAAGTCTCTCTCCTCTGTTACGTAGCAACTAGCATACGGTATGTAGACCTAAGGGAAGAAATTTCGCTCTTCTCATGGCTCCAACTCTGGAAGTCCTCAATGTTCGTTGTGCATATGGGAATTCCAAGGATTACACGCGCATCCATTGGCATGAAGATCGGCTCAACTTTCTGCTTGTCCCAAGTCGCGGAAGTTAGGAACTTTTTTTCAAACGAACAATTCGGCCCCCCTTGAGGGTTCGATGGATTGAACGTTTATGTTCGCTAGAACCAAGCCCATAGGGTGAACCGCCTCCCTCTTTGTACGATGTTCTCCTAAGGTGCCCCAATTAAGCTAAAAAAGCAAGTTTATCACTACTATTACTAAGCCCAGAAAAATGTTATTTGGACCTTCTTTGAATAGCTCAACAAAAATAAACACATTGTCATGGCATATATATAATGAAAATGTCATCATATTCAAATGGACCGGATAAAAAATGCCTTAAAATTAAATTTACAATGGCTTGATAATGCAAAATGATTTGTTAGCGGGGGTATGTTCATACAAAAGTTTGGCATGTTTGAGATTTAAATATCTTATATAGATAAAAGGTAGGCATGATGTTTATACACAAAAAGGCATGTCCTAATTCGTCATTGTTCCACAAAAATGATGGGAAGAAATGATTGAAAGAAAAATTGTCATGCTCTAGTGAATGAATTTACCACATATTTTAGAAAACACAAGTGTGTGATAACTAATAAACAAAAAACGGCATGCTTATAGGAAAAAAAGTTATACTACGGTAAGTTCATAATATGTCATGATGTTGAGATACACTTCATGGAAATTTAATGTAAAATATTTGTAATGATCTGGGTCTAGAAAACTAGTGAGTACTTAAAATTTCTCATGGATGTAACTAGACAAGGTCCAGCTGCAATTTGCCATAGCCCGAAAAAGTTTGAATACAAAACTTGCCATGGTCATAGAAGTATAAAATGGACATATTTGTTTTTTGGTAAATAGTTACAAGGAAATTAAGAGAAAATTGTTTTTGTAGAAATGAAAAATATTAACAAATATTTGTAGTCGTCATCAGATAGTAGATATATAGTAAAAAGGATTTTAGAAAAAGTAATGGAAAAAAATAAAAGAAAATGGTTGAAATATTCATGTAAAAACTCTAATTTCCATGGTGTGTAAACTAAATTGCATGCTACCTACAAAAAACCAACAATGGTCTAATTATTATTTTCCATGGTCTAATTAAAAAAATTGCCATGGACTAAATAATGAAATTGTCATGCTACCTACAGAAAACTACCATGGTTTGATTTATTAAATTGACATGGTCTAACTAATACATTTTCCATGTTACCTATAATAAAACTACCATAAGCTAGTTAATAAAATTGTTATGGTCTACTTAATAAAAAGTGTCATGCAAACAACAAAATAAACTACCATGATCTAGAAAGTAAAAATGTCATGGTACTTACAATAAAATTACTACTCTTTAATTAATAAAATCGTCATGTTATAAATAATAAAATAATAATATTTGAAATAATAAAAGTGGCATGCTCCATATAATAAAGCGACCATGATCTGATTAATAAAGTTGCCATGCTCTTCATATTAAGATTGCCATGGTAAAAAAAATGAAATTACCATACTACATACAACAAAACTACCATGTCATGATTTAAAAAATTGCCACAGTCTAACTAATAAAAATGCCATGTTGCCTATATTGAAATTGCACAAAGTCTAACTAATAAAATTGTCATGGTCTAAAATAATAAAAAGTACCATGCTACCTGCAATGAAACTGCACAATATAAATTTAGGAAAGCTTTTTTCCTAAGAAAACATGCTGCCTTTTGGGGATTTTGTAGTGGGAACATGACAAACTTAGGTATTCATCATGGGCACATGGAGAATTTAGGACTTCTGTTCTTTGAAAAAAGGATGTCAAATTTACGGTTTTGTTCTTTAATAAGATGGGAAATTTGGGGATTCTCTTCTTTGATAAGCAGGAAAATTTAGAAAAATTTCATGGGCAGATGCCAAAATTAGGAAAAATTTCTACAAAGAGGCAAGTGAGGCAGAGGAATATTTATTTTTTGCCTAGAGAAAGGAGGAGGAAGAAGATGTGGCATTTTTTTGTCCATGTGTCATTTTTTTTGCCGACTCCGCCCGACAGACGGGCCCAATCAATTAGTGAGATCAGCAAAGCACTTAGCATTTTCTATCAGTGTTTTTTGCCACTGTCAATTTTTTGGTTCGGCGCGAAGGGCCAGTTCTTCTGCTGGCTTTTTTGGGCTTTCAGAATAAGCTGCCCTCAACCCAGCTTATTCTAAAAGCCCAAGTTAAAATTTTCTCTTAGAGCATCTCCACTCATTCGGCCCCCCAAGGCACCCCCCCTGACGCTTTTTTGGCCCTTCCCCGACGCGAATTTGGCGCTGGGGGTGATCTTGGCCCAGCCACGACCCTAGGTCCCGGCCTCAAGACGCCGTGGAATTTTGAAATACCACTTCCCGCTACAAAAGCGCCATAGTTCGACGACCACACTCGCCACTCCTCGGCGATCATCATCATAGTTCGGCGTAGCAAAAAAAAGAGGGAGGGGCGAGTACATCAAATGGCGGCCGCGTCGATGTCCTTGGCGGCGGTGCCCTGGGTTTCTGCATTGGCTTCGTCGTCGGCGTCGGCGTTGCTGTCCGTAAGTGGCATCCGCGGGGTGTTGGGCGTCGAGGTAGGCGACACGTCGTTGATGGGGCTCGCCGGCGGGGTCGACGTGTTCGTCGTGGCAGTTGGCGTGTCCGTTGACAGGCCGTCCAAGATGAGGCCACGCTCCCGCAAGTACCACTCCCTGACCGGCCCGTCCATCGCCGACACGTCCGCTGCCATCAGGAATGCCAAATCGGTGTTCCTCTTCTTGGCAGCGACATTCGTCCGGAGCAGGTCGAGCTTGATCTGGCCCATCGACATGATCGCCGACCATCGCGCGTCTTCTTTCGCCTCCCTCTCGATGGCATGGCTCTTGGCGTCGGCGATGCACTGCTCGATGGACGCCTGCAGACGCTCGGCGGAAGGCGCGGCATCCCTTGCCGCCTTGGTCTTCTTGTTGCCATCAGGGCGGCCAGCCGACGCTCCCGGTGCCGGCGCGTCCGGCTGGTACGTCTCCCTCGCCTTGGCCAGTGTACGTCGGACGTCTGTCCACTTCTCGCACTTGTCGATCCGGGAAAACACGTGGAGGTACTTGAACTCCTGCTCGGGGCTGCTGTCCTGCCGAAACATGGTGAACATGCGCATCATCTGCGCCGAAAGAGAACTATGGCCAGCGATGCATACGTCGATACACCGAAAGAAAACTATGGTCGCGGGCGTATCCATACCTTCCCCTCGACGCTCTCGCCGCTCTCTGGCCGAGCAGCCACCTCCTCGATGATCCCGTGACATTTGTTGCACGCCGCCTGGATGAGCGCCCAGTGATTCGCCATGGCCTTCGCGCCGCGGTTCATGTGGATGTCGGTGAAGTACGGGTCGACCAACTTTCGCTCGTCGAACTCGGACTTGATGCGCTCCCAGTACGTGTCGGCCCTCTGGTTCATGCCAGTGATCGCGTCGAGGCAGACGATCTTCCATGCTTCGGCGAGGCACTCGTCCTCTTTGGACGTCCACTTGACGCGCGGCTCGCCGGTCCTGACTCCGCGCTTTCTTTTCTTCCCCTTCCTCGCCGTCGCAGGCGCCTGCTCCTCCTCCTCGTCCTCCTCCGCCTCCTCCTTCTCCTCGGCGAACTCGTGCCCATCGCCCATCTCACCGGCGTCATAGAGCACCTCCTCCGGCGAATGGAATCCAGGGGAAGCGGCGGCCGCAGCCGAGCCGCTCGTGATGATGTCGTCCATGTCGGTGTCCGTCCCCTCGTCAGCGCCGTGCTGCGATGATGATGCCTGCGAGTAGAGTAGGGAGCCACACCGTAGCGTTGGCTGCGTTGGCGTCGGGGAGGCCGCGTACTCCGGCGGCGACTAGTTGTATGGGGGTACTGTACGCCGGCAAACGCGGGGGAAGGCGTGCGCTGGCCGTGGGGGAAGGTGATGTTGGGGTTGAACCTGCCGCCGCCGACGCTGCACGCTCTTTCTGCTTGTTGGACCTGTTCCGTCGGTCGGTGGTGGCGTCCGCCCGGCGAACGATCTCGGCCTTCCACTCGGCGCTCGACATCCCAAGCGGCTTTGACGGTGGCACCCTCGGCTTCCTCTGCTTCGGCGGCGGGGCATCAGCATCCATGGCGACGGCAGGCCTGGGGGATGTGTACTTCTTCGGCGCCATGGCGGCAGCGAGAGGAGTAGAAGGCGTGTAGAATGGCGGGAGAAAGGGGGAAATGGAAGGAAGTGGTGGGGGAAACAGCGGGAAAAGGAAGGCTCTCACCGACTGATGTCTACTACACGAATTCCTGTAGACAGTGTTGGGCCTCCAAGAGCAGAGGTTTGTAGGACAGCAGCAATTTCCCTCAAGTGGATGACCTAAGGTTTATCGAACTCAGGGAAGTGGAGGTTGAACGTACCCCTTTCAAGCAACCCTGCAATTAAGAAACAAGAAATCTCTTGTGTCCCCAACACACCAAATACACTTGTCAGATGTATAGGTGCACTAGTTCGGCGAAGAGATGGTAAAATATGGATGATAGGAGTGGCAAAGCAAAGTAATATAAATCTGTAATAAAAAGTGCAGCAAGCAAACAAGTGGTAAACGTGAGCACAATTGGTATTGCAATGGTGGAAACAAGGCCTAGGCTTCATACTTTCACTAGTGGCAACTCCCAACAACATTAACATAATCGAATCACATGATATTTCCCATAAAACATGCAATGGAGACGCACTCGGAGGTCATTCCTTTGTGGTCAAGAGAGGACGAGAATTATGTAGGGCTACGAAAGCACACCTCAAAGTTCGTAATTCTCAATCTATGGATTTCCCAATGTCACCGCGGCCATCCAAAGAGAGTACCACAATCACCACAACATATCTCAAGGATAGTCAAAGACAAGCACCAAGAGATTCTCAATCTTCAATCAACACACAAAAGAGGAAATCACTCATGAAAATATTCTTCTAATCCATGTCCAATAGACCGCTGTCACCTTGGTCTCGGGGATTATACTGGATAAAGACAAGTGAGTACATCAATCCAATACATAGAGGAAGGGGAAATATCATGGGATCACCCTAGATTGACATAGCCTATGATCACAACGAAGATCACATCATGGGAGAGAGAATTGACCACATAGCTACTGGTAGAAACCTCAGCCCCGAGGAGGAACTACTCCCGCATCATGGAGGGAGGAAGCAACGTCGATGGAGATGAATCCGGGGGCACTTCCCCGTCCCGGCAGGATGCCGGCACAGGAATTCTGGTCCCCCGAAACTTGGTGGCGATGGCGGCGGAGATCGGAATTGCTTCTGGAGAAAAGGGGTCTGGAATCAGGGTTTCCGCCACAAGGGAAATATATATGCGAAGGGGGGTCACCAGAGGCGGAGAGGGGGCCCCAGGCGCCCCCCCTAGGCGGCCAGGGGTGGGGCCGCCTGGGCTGGCCGCCTGGGCTGCCCCTGGCTCCCCTCTGGCCCCACTTTGGTTTTTCTCGAAGCTTCCTGTACGCTGATTTTTTATGTATTTTTCCCCGAATTTTTGGAGCACTTTTAATATGGGGGAAATCTGAAATAGAAAAACAGCAGAAAACAGGAGCTGGCACTGTGGTGCACTGAGTTAATAGGTTAGTCCAAATATGATCAAAAGTGTATGGAAGTGCATAAATATCATAGCAATATCACACAAAAGAAGCATGGAGCAAGCAGAAATTATAGATACGTTTTGGACGTATCAACATCCCCAAGCTTAATTCCTGCTCATCCTCGAGTAGGTAAATGATAACAAGCATAATTTCTGTGGTGACATGCTACCAACCATATAAGAACTTTTTAAGTAAAGCAATCAAGGCATGTAATTCAATTCAAGTCATAACAAGCAAGAGTCTATATTAGCATTGTAACAAGTAACATAAGAACATAAAGGTGCAAGAGCTCTTGCTGTCCGTGACTCGAATGTCTCCAAATGGTGTTTGCGTGCAAGAAAGGGGATAGGGATATATGAGAGAGTAAAACTTAGTTTGTGTATTGTTGAGAACTTAATCTACTAAAGTTTCACACTTGGTCTTCTTTGGAATCTTATCTTGACTCATCCCCAGACCGTCAGCTAGGTACAAGTCAAAATGATCCACTCCCTTTCGATATTTTGAGCACTCATGCAATGGATGAGCGTAAGCAAGAAAGTCGTCACTTAGGATGGCAAAGAGAGAAAAATGATGGAGGGGCAAGACAAAAAAGGTGTGAAAGGCTCACATCAATGAGGACAATCATCGGCGAGAGAAAGCCAAATGATAGATATGATGTGAGGAGTAGGGATTGCCATGCAACGGATGCACATATGAGCTAAGGTAAGCTCTCCAATGGAACTAGTGGGGGTGCATCCAACTTGCTTGCTCAAGAACACCTAGAGCTCTTTTGAGGAGGCTCATCATTGGAATATACAAGCCAAGTTCTATAGTGTAAAGGTCCCCACATAGCTATATGCATGAATGATAATCTCTATGAAGTACAAGGTATAAGATGGAGTACGAGTGTGGATCTCTCAAAAGAAATAGTAGTGTGCCCCCTTCTCTCTTTTTATTTCTTTTTCTCTTTTTTTTCTATTTTTTTTGTGGCCTCCATGGCTCTTTCTATTTACCTCTCATTTGTCCTCTTTGGGATCTTTTCCTCACTTTAGGGGCAACACTCTATGTATTACAGGAAGTATAGAAGATCTTTCACACTTTACAAAAGTACTCAACATAAAGAAAATGAAACTATCATGATGTATGCAAATGTATGCCTCTGCCGGTGTAGCAGGATATGCAATGATACTAGCGCGTCATGTAGCAATGATTAGGGCAAGGCCCAACTAGCATGCGGCTCATCGATCAAGCAAAAAGCATGTATGACATGAAGACCAAGTCATGAGAAGATGGATGTTGCATGGCAATGTATCTCGGAAAGGCTATGGAAATGCCTTGATAGGTAGGTATGGTGGCTGTTTTGAGGAAGGATATAATGAGGCTTATGATGACAGAGCGTATCGTGCCAAGGATTTGGATGAACCGGCGAAGTATGCGCCAACTCTCGAGGTGAGAAAGGGCAATGCACGGTACCGAAGAGGCTAGAAAAATATGGCTAGGTGGAAGTGTCAACTTTCGAATACTCACATTAGTCCGAAGAACTCATGCACTTATTATCGGTAACTCTCAATCTAATTAGGAGGTTCTCAAAGAGACAAGTACCCCGAGGAGGAGTGTATGGGGGTTTGGTTATCCTTGCGCATCCTCGACCCATGGT
Source organism: Secale cereale (assembly GCA_902687465.1). Classification (NCBI taxonomy): domain Eukaryota; kingdom Viridiplantae; phylum Streptophyta; class Magnoliopsida; order Poales; family Poaceae; genus Secale; species Secale cereale. Next base: position 598,117,226 of record LR738709.1, read on the forward strand.
ACGTGAGTGTACTCTAATATTCGATCCCTCCAAAGATTAGTGATCCATTTAGTAGCTAAAGTTCTCAACTATTTTGTAGGTTTTCGAAAATAAACACGGATTGCCCAAAATACGACATCTATCACTAATAGGCTAAAGCTCTTGACACCAAAAGTTCAGACATTACTCATGGCAATACCTCAAAACTATTGTAAGTTACTACTAAAATTAAATAGCAACCTCAGTTACCTACTTTATGTTAAGACACACAACTCAGTGCAGCAGGCAAAACTCTCTTAACAAGATAAACATGAAAACTCAAGAGAGTTCAGCAACCAACTAAACAAAAGCTCTTTAAAAAGAAAAGCATGAAAACTAAGAGCTAAACATGACAGCAGCTATGGAAAGACAAAGAACATACACAACAAAGATAAGCATGAAATTCCTATGTTGTGTTCTAGGTTGAAGTGGAGCGTGTTTCTCTCCCACACAAAGAAAGCTGGGTTCTAACTTGTTATGAACAGCAAGCAAAGCTAGAGAAAACTAAATAGGAAACTAAGAGCAAGGCGCTCCAAGCATAGCACATAACGCATGAAGTGATTAAAATATAGTGGAACGAAAGACGAACTGATAATTGTTGATGGAGAAGGGGATGCACGGGGGCATCCCCAAGTTTAGACGCTTGAGTCTTCTTGAATATTTCTTGGGGGTGCACGGGGGCATCCCCAAGCTTGAGCGTTTGACCCTCCTGAATCTTCTTTTATCATCTTCCCTCACACACTTGAAAACTCCCTTCATACATAACTCATCATAATCTGATTAGCGAGGTTAGTACCCATAATAAAATAATTTTTCCCTACTGGAAATAAGGATAATCTTGAAGAGCTACTGTTTCTCAAGATTGCCAAAAGGTTATTGCAAAGAAAAAGCAAGCTCAAGGTTTGCAAAACGAAGAAAAGGCAAAACAGGACAGAATCTGTGAAAAACAGACCAGCAGGTAGTAAATAATTTTTTCGGGGCACTTCTGCAACTCAAATCGAAACACTCAGAACAGACGCCCGAAAGCCAATTGTATAGAGCACGCTGCCAAAAAAATTCAGATCAAAAAGATGATCTGGTGATTTTATACGAATTTTTCTGTCCAAGGACAGAATCTGTTTTCTGGACTGCACGTCACAACTTTTGAACTTTCTTGCAATCGGAGGCTAAACTTGGCACAAAGCTGAAAAGAAAAGATACAATGATGTTGCTACAGTAGTAACAAACATCAAGACCACTAAAAACTGAAAGAACAAACTGAAAGCAAAGATAACAAGGGTTGTCTCCCTAGAGCTCTTTCTTTATAGCCATAAAGATAGGCTTAAGACTTTAATGATGCTCTCGTAGGAATAAGAGTTGAAGAACAAAAGAGAGCATCAAGAAGCAAATACCAAACACATTTAAGCCTAACATGCTTCCTATGCATGGGAATCTTGTAAGAAAATAAATTATTGAATCATAAAGCAACTAGCATAGGAAGGCAAAACAAGCATAACTTCAAAATATTCACCATAAAGAGAGGAAACTTCTTATTATTAAGATATTTAGAACCATGTCTCCCTCTCTCATTATAAATTTCAGTGGCATCATGGATGAACTCAACAATATAACTATCACATAAGGCATTATTTCCATGATTCAAAAGCATAAAAGTATCATTACTCTTCTTATTAGGGGTGGGCATAAATACCGACCTACCGAATACCGAACCGAAGCCGAAACCGAAAATACCGAATTTTCGGTTTTTAGTGCTGCCATAGAAAAATTCGGTTTTTGCCCCTGCTAACCGAATTTAATTCGGCAAGTATGGTTGTTTGGTACGGTTAACCGAAGAAACCGAGCTTCTCCCGTGCAGTCGTGCAGTCGTGTGGCTGGGAACGAAAAATCTCTCGCTAGGTAGCTTCCTGCGATAGCGAGTGGACTTTTCACATGGCCGAAGCCGTCCATCTCCATGCAAGGCCCAATCTATCGTGGGCTTCTGTTTCCTAGTATTTTAGAGCGATGTGGCCTGTTTCCACGTACATGCACGTACACAAAGAAGTAGAGTTGCCCGTTAGTTTAGTCCCACCTCGTCCGGCTACAGAGAATGAGCTGGCGAGCTCAGCTATATATAAGAGCGCAGGTGGAAGGACCCTAGGCAACTAAAATTCTTTCTGCGTGTTCGGCCAATACGGTATAAACCGTACACCGAACCGAATAATTCGGTTAACTGGAATATTGGTTAGCTGTTTTCTAATGCATTCTTCGGTTTTCATGGTTGTTAACCGAATTTCCAAAAACACAGAACGGTAGAAACCGAAATTTCGGTTTATACCGAATGCCCAGGCCTACTTCTTATAAGCAAAATCTTTCTTATTAGGAATAGTGAGAGTAAGACTATCATAACCATCATGGTAATCACCGTATTTAGGAGGCATATCATAATCATAATAAATTTTATCCTCAATAGTAGGGGGACTGAAAATATCATATTCATCATTGTAATCATCATATATAGGAGGCATAGTATCATCAAAGTAAATTTTCTCTTCAAAAGTTGGGGGACTAAAAATATCATGTTCATCAAACGTGTCATCCCTAAGCTTAGAGCTTTCCATGTCATTAGCAATATTGATATTCAAAGAAAGCATACTAATAACATCACCACCATCATGATTGTTATGCAAATAATAAAGTTCCATAGGTTTTTTAATTTTCTCTTCAAACACATCATGTCCCAAAGCAAGGTAGAGCTTATAAAGCTCTCTCATGTTTTTGTTGTTTTCCATTAAGCAAAACTAGTGAAAATAAAAACAAGAAACAAAAAGATTTAATTGCAAGATCTAGAGAAGGTACCTTCACTTACCTCACTTCCCCGGCAATGGCGCCAGAAATAGCTTGATGTCTACTACACGCTTCTATTCCTGTAGACAGTGTTGGGCCTCCAAGAGCAGAGGTTTGTAGGACAGCAGCAATTTCCCTCAAGTGGATGACCTAAGGTTTATCGAACTCAGGGAAGTGGAGGTTGAACGTACCCCTTTCAAGCAACCCTGCAATTAAGAAACAAGAAGTCTCTTGTGTCCCCAACACACCAAATACACTTGTCAGATGTATAGGTGCACTAGTTCGGCGAAGAGATGGTAAAATATGGATGATAGGAGTGGCAAAGCAAAGTAATATAAATCTGTAATAAAAAGTGCAGCAAGCAAACAAGTGGTAAACGTGAGCACAATTGGTATTGCAATGGTGGAAACAAGGCCTAGGCTTCATACTTTCACTAGTGGCAACTCCCAACAACATTAACATAATCGAATCACATGATATTTCCCATAAAACATGCAATGGAGACGCACTCGGAGGTCATTCCTTTGTGGTCAAGAGAGGACGAGAATTATGTAGGGCTACAAAAGCACACCTCAAAGTTCGTAATTCTCAATCTATGGATTTCCCAATGTCACCACGGCCATCCAAAGAGAGTACCACAATCACCACAACATATCTCAAGGATAGTCAAAGACAAGCACCAAGAGACTCTCAATCTTCAATCAACACACAAAAGAGGAAATCACTCATGAAAATATTCTTCTAATCCATGTCCAATAGACCTCTGTCACCTTGGTCTCGGGGATTATACTAGATAAAGACAAGTGAGTACATCAATCCAATACATAGAGGAAGGGGAAATATCATGGGATCACCCTAGATTGACATAGCCTATGATCACAACGAAGATCACATCATGGGAGAGAGAATTGACCACATAGCTACTGGTAGAAACCTCAGCCCCGAGGAGGAACTACTCCCGCATCATGGAGGGAGGAAGCAACGTCGATGGAGATGAATCCGGGGGCACTTCCCCGTCCCGGCAGGATGCCGGCACAGGTATTCTGGTCCCCCAAAACTTGGTGGCGATGGCGGCGGAGATCGGAATTGCTTCTGGAGAAAAGGGGTCTGGAATCAGGGTTTCCGCGACGGGAGAAATATATATATGCGAAGGGGGGTCACCAGAGGCGGAGAGGGGGCCCCAGGCGCCCCCCTAGGCGGCCAGGGGTGGGGCCGCCTGGGCTGGCCGCCTGGGCTGCCCCTGGCTCCCCTCTGGCCCCACTTTGGTTTCTCTTGAAGCTTCCTGTACGTTGATTTTTTATGTATTTTTCCCGGAATTTTTGGAGCACTTTTAATGTGGGGGAAATCTGAAATAGAAAAACAGCAGAAAATAGGAGCTGGCACTGTGGTGCACTGAGTTAATAGGTTAGTCCAAATATGATCAAAAGTGTATGGAAGTGCATAAATATCATAGGAATATCACACAAAAGAAGCATGGAGCAAGCAGAAATTATAGATACGTTTTGGACGTATCACCGACAAGCAGGACCCACGCGCCTTTTCGCTTCGTCCGGCGTCCCCAGGCACCCCCCAACGCGTCGAGTTCGCCCTGGGTCTGCCGGCGCCAGTTTCGGCCCAATCCGGCGGAAAACTGTGTCCTGGGGGTGCGGCTGGGCCGTTTTTTCGGCGCCGGCGCCGAAAAAGTGGCCTGGGGGGCCTGTTGGGGGCGCGGCTGGAGATGCTCTTAGAAGCATACTAGTGAAGTCTTAACTACTAGGCTTCTAAAAAATAATTTGGTTTGGGCTTTTAGAATAAGCTGGGTAGGGGCCAGCTTATTTCAGCTTATTCTAGAAACCAACAAAAGAGCTGGCACGAAATGCCATGAATCGTGAAGTGGTGGTTTTTCGCTAATCATGACAAGAACGTGATGGTTCTATACATTTAACCCTTAATCATATAATGAGGTTGACTATTAAACTATTCTTTTTTCTACCTTCTTTTTCTTTAATTTTATTATAGTTGATTAGGAGCACTTGTAGAGTGTACTACTGCATTAGTGCCCACTCCTCTCTTTCTTTTCCGCCCATCTCCCTCACATAGTGATGGCTTCTCGCCCCTCGTTGGTTACCCCAAATGGAAGGTTTGAGATGCAGTGTAGCGGAAGTTTTCCCTTGGCAAAGATACCAAGGATCGATTTCCCCTGAGACTCCAAGGTTCAACAAGAAGGTGTCAACTGCTAACGGCGCCAGATACTTAGCAATCAACTTGGACCTGCACATAGATACAAATAACTTTGCTCCCAACGAGTACAGAGAGGTTGTCAATCCCTCCGGCCTTGTCGTTTACAAAGGATCAAACGCAAGAGATAATAGTGATAGGTATTGCTGCAACTAGTAAGTAAAAGTGGGAAGTAAATAGTGGAAGTGATCAGTGATGGTAAAATGGACCGGGGTCCCATGATGTTCACTAGTGATGTCTCTCTCCCAAAAGACGATAAAACAGCTATGTGAGGTAAACGAATTACAGCTGGGCAATTGACAGAATTATGTGCGCAAACCAATGCTAACTATGTTGCAAGAAAGGTAGAGGTTCAAAGCATGGGCGGTATGCCAAGGTAAGTAGACCGAAATCCATCTGCATCTACTACTAATCATCCACCTTGAGATATCTATCCAGAACATCTCGCTGGTATTAAGTTACGAGTCCCACCCATAGTGTAAACTCAAAGCAACAGACAACTGCATTAAAAGAACTTTGCGTAAAGTAAACAATCCTTGCACCCGCGAGTACAAGCACCGTTGTTTTCCCCCTTGTGGCAACAGCACATCCCCTAGACTCATGTTTCTGTCACTCAAGCTAGTCATCGAAGGGCATGAACCCACAATCAAGCATAACGTTCCCTCTTGGGGTCACTACCTACTACTTGGCCAAAGCAATAAATAGCAATGGAGAACATGCAAGAATTACTTAAGAACATAAATATAAAAGAGGTAAATCAAATATATTACTCAAACACAATCTGAACATAATCTCACAATCCATCGGATCCCAGCAAACTCAACATAGCAACAGCATAAGGATTACATATGTGCCTCGATCATGTAGGGCAGCTCACGAGGTCTAATTAGTGAAGCACAAGAAGGGGAGGAGAACATCACATAGCTACTGGTCATGGACCCATGGTCCAAGGGAGACTACTCACAACTCATCTGGGAGGCGTCCATGGTGGTGGAGAGGCTCCCGATGGTGATCCTCCCCTCCGGCAGGGTGCCGGGAAGAGTTCTCCTGGTGCTCCCGATCTTGGAAGCGCGGCGGCGGCGGAACAGAGATAAGATCGCGAAAAAGGGTTCCGTCCTCGAGGGTTTCGGGACGCGTGTTAAATATATGCCAAATGGGGGCATCAGCGGAGGCCTGGGGGGCCCAGGCGCCCCCCGGCGCGGCCAGGAGGGGGGCCGCGCCACCAGGGCGCCTGGAGCCCTGGTGGCCCCCCTCCGGCCCTACTTCGGCCGTGTGGAAGATTCCGGAACACTGATTTTTTATATAATTTTTCCGGGATTTTTCTGGCAGTTTTCGTGACGGGAAAACCTGAAATACAAAAACAGCAGAAAACAGAAACTGGCACTGGGGTGCACTGAGTTAATAGGTTAGTCCAAATATGATCAAAAGTGTATGGAAGTGTATAAATATCATAGCAATATCACCCAAAAGAGGCATGGAGCAAGCAGAAATTATAGATACGTTTTGGACGTATCAACATCCCCAAGCTTAATTCTTGCTCGTCCTCGAGTAGGTAAATGATAACAAGAATAATTTCTGTGGTGACATGCTATTAACCATATAATACTTTTCATAGTCATATGACAAAAGCTTACTGAGACAATGAATCTGTAGTAATTAAGTTGCCTTATGAGAAAATCACAAAGAACTGAAAGTTTTACAATATGATACTGAAACATCAAATAGATTTGTAATGAGCATGGTGTGCAAATATGATAAAGTAGTATCTCGCTTGCCCCCTTTAGTGAAGCAAAACATAAATGCAGGGGCACCTCCAAGGTTTAAGTGATGACTAGATACAATGATTTCAGAATAAACGATATCACAATCATGCAAAAGACAATGCTACTTTGGGACAATGCACATTACACTCAGAATGACAATCATGCTCTCAGTAGTTGGTGCTTTAAAAGAAGGTGGAGACTCTCGAACCGTGGCTTTTGTTGGCAAGGTTGAAAACCCGTGGTCGAAAACAAAGACCAAACATGTACCAGTGCTCTTGGTTTTAAAAACAGAGGTAATAATTATTATTATTTTTAGATTATGCATGTTCCGTCAACGAATGCTAGCAGACAACTCAATCACTTCTTGAGATGGACAAGTTTCGAGGAACGGCTCCCGAATGAGGACGATCACATCCTCTTAATCTCCTTCATTTATCACTGCCAAAGTTTTCTGATTTCTCATGAACAAAGCGTGAAGGAGGGTTTGTTTGTTATATTAATTTTGAGCCAGGCGCACTCTTTGCCAGTTCCTTCTCGTATTATGGGTTTGCACATTAGACATGCAATCCCGGGGTGAAGCTTGTCCAACTTAAAAAGATCATGAATTAACTACTACTTCCTCATGAACTAAAACAGAGGCACAAAATAGAAATGCTTTTTTTTGAATAATTTCGAGATGGCACATGAAAGTCTTCGTTAGGAATGGCAGGTAAATACCATGTATAGGAAGGTATGGTGGACTCATATGGCATAACTGGTTTAAAAGAATTTGGATGCACAAGCAGTCAGTCCGCTTAGTATAGGCGAAGGTTAGAAAAAGACTGGGAGCGACCAACTAAAAGAGCAATGACGGTCATAATCATGCAGAGCGACAAAGCAACATTGAATCAGGCATGGAAGTTATATCGCTACTCAGAAATTAAAGATCATCAAGGCTTGACAGACTTTCTTTACAGTCTTAAATATGCATGAGCATACGCCAAGTCAATCAAAATAAATTCTTGAAGGAAGATATCACTAAACCATACCACATCATAGGCAAACAAATCATGTTGGTACTCCAATAACACATTGGGAACCCTCCAGCTATTTGAGACTAACCATAAGAAAACATGAACTACTAAGCACCATTATGCACGTAGCATTTTTATCATAGACATATCGACCAATGCAACAGAAGCCAACTCTCTTAATAAGATAAGCATGATAAATAAAGAGAGTTCCAACGACCAACTAAACAAAAGCTCTTTAATAAGATAAGCATGAAAACTAAGAGCTGAACATGATAGTAGTTATTGAAAGACAAAGAACACACACAGCAAGGATAGACATGAAAATTCTATGTTATGTTCTAGGTTGAAGTGGAGCGTGTTTCTCTCCCACACAAAGAAAGCTGAGTTCCGACTCGTTATGAAAAGCTAAAGAAAACTAAAAAGGAAACTAAAAGCAAGACGCTCCAAGCATAGCACATAACACATGAAGTGATAAAAAATATAGTGGAACGAAAGACGAACTGATAATGTTGATGGAGAAGGGGATGCACTGGGGCATCCCCAAGCTTAGACGCTTGAGTCTTCTTGAATATTTCTTGGGGGTGCATGGGGGCATCCCCAAGTTTGAGCGTTTGACACTCCTGAATCTTTTTATCATCTTCCCTCGCACACTTGAAAACTCCCTTCATACATAACTCATCATAATCTGATTAGTGAGGTTAGTACCCTTAATAAAATAATTGTTCCTTGCTGGAAATAAGGATATTCTTGAAGGTCTACTGTTTCTCAAGATTGCCAAAAGGTTTTTGCAAAGAAAAAGCAAGCTCAAGGTTTGCAAAATGAAGGAAAGCCAAAACAGGACAGAATCTGTGAAAAACAGACCAGCAGGTAGTAAATTATTTTTTCGGGGTACTTCTGCAACTCTAATCAAAAAACTCAGAACAGACGCCCGAAAGACAATTGTATAGAGCACGCTGTCGAAAAAATTCAGACCAAAAAGATGATCTGGTGATTTTATACGAATTTTTCTATCCAAGGACAGAATCTGTTTCCTGGACAGCACGTCACAACTTTTGAACTTTCTTGCAATCAGAGGCCACACTTGGCACAAAGTTGAAAAGTAAAGATACAATGATGATGCTACTGTAGTAACAACATCAAGACACAACAAAAGAAAAATAAAATTTTATTCATGTGGGCTGCCTCCCAAAAACGCTTTCTTTTATGCCTTTAAGCTAGGCATAATGCATGGAGATCAAGTTGTATCAATTGAACCATCATCAAGATCATCAAAAAGCTCTTCAATAGTACAACTAGTCTTAAGAGGACTTTCAAATAAAGGCCTAATAGAGATACTTCTAGGAAGAAGACCAAAAGGAAAAAAGTCAAGGGAAGATTCATTTATAAATTTATCAAAGAGAGGTGTTTCTTCCAAAGTCTTTACAGTTTCAACCCCTTTGGCAATAGATGGATTTCTTTTAGAGCGGGGAGCCTTTGGAACGTGAACGAACTTAGGCTCCTTCTTTGCCGGAGTTTCTATTTGGTTTTGATTGAGGAGAAAGTAGTTCCTAGAGTATCAAAGATTTCCTCAATCTTGTCTATCCAAGAAGAGTCCAAGTCATGGGATTTGATGGTCTCCAAAGTTTTGAGAATTTTATGCATGGAGCTATCAAGCCTATTCAAATTCCCTTGGATCTTACGATCCAACTCATTTATCTTATTAGTGTTTGGCATCTCTAGCTCTATCTTTTCAAGTTTTTTCATAATGTGAGCTAGGGTGATGTCCTCTTCAATGCTAACAACAGGGGGATTCCCGACAAGATTTTCAATAATACTAAGAGATTCCCAAACTGGGGCCTCTAGGAAATTTCCATTGATAGCAGTGTCTAGAATAAACCTATTCCAAGAAGTAATTCCAACATAAAAATTTCTAAGCAGGATAGTAGTAGATTGCTTCTTGGTGGCTCTTTTTTGAGAATCATTAATTCTATACCAAGCATCTTTCAGACTTTCCCCACCTCTTTGTTTAAAGGTGAGAACTTCTGCCTCGCCAAAGACAAAAGGACCCGACATAATGACAACTAAAGAATGAGATAACTATTTTTGTGATTTTTGATAAAAGATACTAAAGCAAAACTGAAAGGTAAACTAACAAGACTAAAAAGCAAAGGTAAAAGATAGCATGCAACTCCCCTATCTTGAAGAGTGGAGTCCCCGGCAACGGCGCCAGAAAACTTTGCTTGATGGCTTCTCGCCCCTCGTTGGTTACCCCAAGTGGAAGGTTTGAGATGCAGTGTAGCGGAAGTTTTCCCTTGGCAAAGATACCAAGGATCGATTTCCCCTGAGACTCCAAGGTTCAACAAGAAGGTGTCAACTGCTAACGGCGCCAGATACTTAGCAATCAACTTGGACCTGCACACAGATACAAATAACTTTGCTCCCAACGAGTACAGAGAGGTAGTCAATCCCTCCGGCCTTGTCGTTTACAAAGGATCAAACGCAAGAGATAATAGTGATAGGTATTGCTGCAACTAGTAAGTAAAAGCGGGAAGTAAATAGCGGATGTAATCAGTGATGGTAATATGGACCGGGGTCCCATGATGTTCACTAGTGATGTCTCTCTCCCAAAAGACGATAAAATAGCTATGTGAGGTAAACGAATTACAGCTGGGCAATTGACAGAATTATGTGCGCAAACCAATGCTAACTATGTTGCAAGAAAGGTAGAGGTTCAAAGCATGGGCGGTACGCCAAGGTAAGTAGACCGAAATCCATCTGCATCTACTACTAATCATCCACCTTGAGATATCTATCCAGAACATCTCGCTGGTATTAAGTTGCGAGTCCCACCCATAGTGTAAACTCAAAGCAACAGACAACTGCATTAAAAGAACTTTGCATAAAGTAAACAATCCTTGCACCCGCAAGTACAAGCACCGTTGTTTTCCCCCTTGTGGCAACAGCACATCCCCTAGACTCATGTTTCTGTCACTCAAGCTAGTCATCGAGGGGCATGAACCCACAATCAAGCATAACGTTCCCTCTTGGAGTCACTACCTACTACTTGGCCAAAGCAATAAATAGCAACGGAGAACATGCAAGAATTACTTAAGAACATAAATATAAAAGAGGTAAATCAAATATATTACTCAAACACAATCTGAACATAATCTCACAATCCATCGGATCCCAGCAAACTCAACATAGCAACAGCATAAGGATTACATATGTGCCTCGATCATGTAGGGCAGCTCACGAGGTCTAATTAGTGAAGCACAAGAAGGGGAGGAGAACATCACATAGCTACTGGTCATGGACCCATGGTCCAAGGGAGACTACTCACAACTCATCCGGGAGGCGTCCATGGTGGTGGAGAGGCTCCCGGTGGTGATCCTCCCCTCCGGCAGGGTGCCGGGAAGAGTTCTCCTGGTGCTCCCGATCTTGGAAGCGCGGCGGCGGCGGAACAGAGATGAGATCGCGAAAAAGGGTTCCGTCCTCGAGGGTTTCGGGACGCGTGTTAAATATATGCCAAAGGGGGCATCAGCGGAGGCCTGGGGGGCCCAGGCGCCCCCCGGCGCGGCCAGGAGGGTGGCCGCGCCACCAGGGCGCCTGGAGCCCTGGTGGCCCCCCTCCGGCCCTACTTCGGCCGTGTGGAAGCTTCCGGAACGCTGATTTTTTATATAATTTTTCCAGGATTTTTCTGGCAGTTTTCGTGACGGGAAAACCTGAAATACAAAAACAGCAGAAAACAGAAACTGGCACTGGGGTGCACTGAGTTAATAGGTTAGTCCAAATATGATCAAAAGTGTATGGAAGTGTATAAATATCATAGCAATATCACCCAAAAGAGGCATGGAGCAAGCAGAAATTATAGATACATTTTGGACGTATCACATAGACAAAGGAGCTATGTAAGCAGGTTAGTTTACATAGCCCCTTTTATACTTACCCTAAGCATAAGAACCCCCTCCGTACAAGTACGTTAGGCACATTACGAAAACCTGGAATTCTCAAAACTCTTAGGCGCGAATAGCAATTAGTGATCCTAGTTTATCTCCCTTCTCCATCGATAACCCATGTGTATGCTAGGTAATTAAAGGCTGGATCACCGCATGCCGACAGAATATACTGCGATTGGGCGTAGAATTGCATGTGAATGTATGGGGTTAAATTAGGACATTAAATCCTAGAGTGGAAGGAAGATATTAGCTCCATGATTGGAATGATGATGTGTCAAGTTTCTCAGCCTTGTTCAATATGTACCCACCTAGGTCGTGTTGCACCTTCTAATGTGCCTAATGCACTGGTACAGAGGGAGTAAGAAGTGTGCATACAAAGGTAACAAATGTGTAGGCCAAAACACATGACCCTTTATCTCAGGGAGGGGGGTTAAGGGCATCTCTAATGCCAACACCCAAACCGCCTATATCCGTCCGGAGGCAGCTGCCCGGACCCGCAAGCCATCCAACAGCGACCCCGTGGGTCCGCGGAGTAGTCCAAATGCCACCTTCCCGCAAACCAGAACCAAATTAAGGGGGCTTTATGGGAGTCCGGACACGAGCCACATAAAACTCCGACACCCCATGACCACCCAAAACTAAGGTGGAGCCCACACTTTTGTAGTTGGCCACACTATTTCCCTGAAAAACTCCCCAACTCTCATCTTCCACCCTCCCCCCTCGCTCTCCACCTAATTCCCGACATTTTTTGCCGCTGCCTACGCATGCATGGATCCACAGGACTCGCAGGAGCACCCAAAATCCCCCAATGTTTCATTTTGTAGTCTTTTTCGTGTGTGTAGTGTGTTCTTGAAGTTGGAGAAGAAGAACTTCACTGTCATGCATTGTTGGTTGAAGTTGAATGGACAACCCAAGTGGAATCTCCACATTTCTAAGAGCATCGCCCATGCCATCGAGGAAGAAACCGGTGATTCAACCGACCCATCGAAAGAACCACCTAAGAAGGTTAGAAGAGGGTTATGGGAAAGAAGTGGGAGGAGGAAAGGCCGAAGCGAGAAGATGCGTCGGCCAAGATAACAAAGAGGTTCGAGGACATCTTGACGAAGAAGGAGGAGAGATAGTCAATCACTCTGACGTCAAGGAGGAAAAAGGCGAGAAGGTTTAACTTTTTGATGAAGGCGACCGAGAAGAAGCTCAAGCTCGAAAAGAAAAAAGGCCATGCTCAAAGAGAAGAAAGTTGATATCGCAGCCGCTGCGGAGGACGCAAATATGTGACCTTGAAGATGGAGAATTTGGATGACGACACAAGAATGATTCTGTAGGTCGTCGGTTTCAAGAAGTTGTAGTGGGGGAAGGATGATTCGGAGAAGACAAAGAAGGAGGCGGAGGCGGCCAAGACACCGGTGACGACAGATTGAGCATGGAGGCTTGAATTGCCATTCCAGCAGGACAAAAAATCCAAAAATATTCATGGACTACCGAACTGGTATTATTTTGTGATGGGGCATTTAAAAACTAAGCATACTTGCCTCTTTTTGGTTGTAATCAGGCGATGATGTGATCCAGTGCTGGGGTGATCTGGCGCGCGCTATGCAAGGCTGCCGGTGCATGGAAGAGGTTATCACGATGGAGGCTGGTGAGGTAGGCAGGCAGCGCGACCCCTGGGCTGGAGCCGTATGGCAAGGTCGGACGCTAGCTTCACGACGACGATAGCCTTGTCGAGATGCTTTTGTATTTCCGGTGAACTTTTATAGTACTCATAAGAGTGTTTCGATCACTACTTTACAAAAGGGAGTAGATCTTATTTTAAAAAAAAATCAAACTCGCATTGAATATTTTTTAATTGGTACAAAAAGTTTTTAAAATAAGACGGACATTTGTTTACATTTTATTAACTTTTAAAGAAATTGATGAACATATTTTTGATAAACTTTAACTTTTGTTTTCAGAATAAAAAAATTAATTGTAGTTTTTTTAAAAAATAGGTGAACATTTTTTATATTTTCATTAATATATTTTTAATGCCGCGAGAAGGTTTTTGAAGCCTACACTTTTTAATAGTCATGGTCACCCTTTTTTAATGTTATGTAAAACATGTTTTCCTAAAATTATGCTAACATTTTCTATTATTGTATTAACTTTTTTAGGAATGTCACAAATAATTTCTGAAATGCATGATCATTTTTTAAATATCATGATGTTTTTATATGAATGCTATCTACATTTTCTTAAAGTTGCGCGAATATATTTTTACACTGCATGTAAATTTCTTAAACATGGTTCTTTAAAATTGAAGTAAAATATTATTCCATTTCAGAAATATAGTTAACAGAATAAAAACCATAATATAAACAAATATAACTGTGCGCTAGCGAGTGAGCGGTCATCCTGCGCTGGGTCCCATCTACGTGCCCTTTCTTTGTCTCGCTGCAGGCGAGAGGAAGCACCCACCAACCCTCCTTCATGGGCGCGCTCTATTTGTGTGCCAGGGCTATACCTCGCCAGCAACAAGAGGAACATTCGTCCCTCCTTTGTGATCAGTGCACTCACACCTTAGCCGGCCAACGACTCAAAGCATTTTAGGAAGCTCCTATGAACTTGTTCTAGAACCTTTCGATTGCCTCATATTTTCGTCATTTTATTTCTCTCTTTTCCTTCTTTTTCTGAAACACTTCTACTTTTTTCAATTCATGATGTTCATTTCTCACATACATGCATAACGTTTTTCGATACACGTTGAACATTTTTCAAATACACAATGAACATTTTTTAATACATGTTCATACCTTGTTTTCAAAAAATTGTTGAACATTTTTGTGAACGGTATGAAACATTTTTATATTACGAGAATTTGTTTTGTACATTATATTAATATTTTATAAAAATGTCACAAACATAATTTTGAAATGTGTAATTTTTTTTTCAAATGTAACATATTTTTTTTGGAATGCTAACCATTGTATGAACTTAAATAAACATTTTAGTTACCTTGTATAGATAATTTTGTAAAAATGTCACGAACACTTGTTCAAAAGACTTGAACATTGTTTTAAATTTTATTAAACAATATTGTTCAAAAGACTTGGACATTGTTTTAAATTTTATCTCTACACTTATAAAAACAGAGTTGATGAGGATGGTATGCCTGCCAGCCTGCTATATAAACCGTCCGATCTATATCTGATGGATAGAAAGCAAACTATGGCAATTTTGCAAAAAAATACCCGCACCCCTCTCCATATTTGCAGATAAGGTCTTCCCTCATTCATCTTTGTCTCCCACAAGATAAACAACTCGTATAAATGCATCTTGATGTTCCGCGCAACACATGGGCCTCTTGCTAGTTAAACAATAAATGGTACTCCCGCTGTTTCATATTAGTTGACGCTCAAATGGATGTATCTAGATGTATTTCAGTACTAGATAGAGCGTCAATTAATATAAGAGGGAGGGGGTAGGAAACATTTTTTCCTCAAAACATTTAATAATATTGTTTAAATTCCATGCCTATATTTTTGAAACACGTGAACTGTTTTAAGTGTCAAGAACATTTTTTGACTATTTTCAAAGTTGCACGTATATTTTTTCACACTGCTTGAACATTTTTTATATGTGCGTTCAATGCTTTTAGTTTTTAAAATAAATTAATTTCTAAAACATATGTATTTATAGAATATAAAATAAAACTAAAAAATGAACTGAAGAGATAGGTCATACTGGGCTGGGCTACTAGAGGCTGCGCTGAGGCGAGCGCAAGCTATGTCTTGCAGCAGGCCGGTTGGATCGAGCATTTGATTATGTAAAAGTTGCTCGTATGGCTGGCCCACGCAACCAGAGGCTGCCATCTCTCTCTCTCCTTTTTTTTATGCGCGTCCTAAACAGTTTGTACCGTATCGCTGAGCTAGCACAGGAAATGCCAGTTTATTAGGCGGCCTTTGGCCCTTCCCCTTGGCCCCACGTTAGGTGGGGGTACGGGCTTGCCTTAAGCCCGTTAGGCTGTACAAATGTATGTATGTATACTACACTCGTGCAGTGTTGTTGTACTTGTACAATACAGATAGAGATGTAAATATAAATTATAAAAAAATATTTTTTTTCTCATCTTCTTTATTTTCACCACTATACACCACCGTTACACGCCTGCATGCAAATACACCGATACTACGATCCTTCAGAAGACAAAAACTGAACGCGCACCTGATAACTCAGTCTCAGCTTGCGCTAAAATGAATCATACTACTAACTTGAAGAGGTCGTCCTTGGTGGCTTTCCTCCAAATTTTCCATCCAATCGTCCAGACATTGCTGACAGAGAAGAACTGAAATGAAAAGTAAATCAGTGCTGCACGACGTCACACACAACAGCAAACTGTGTTCCTTTTTCCCCTTCTCTGATGAACATGTTTCCCTCATCAGTCTTCCCAGGAAATTGCCAGGCTTGGATCCTTCAGTCCGTGAAGAAAAAAAAAAAACTATACGTGGCGCCGAGAAATAGTCAACTTGTTCCCTCGGTTAGCTTTGGCTGCACAAGACATGAAATAATCGACGGAATCAAAACGAAGAATCAAACAACCAATGTTACAGTCAGTTACACATCAAGTAGATATAATTTGTAATGTGAAATTAGCCGTGCCTAGCGCTATGATCAAATGGGTGTCACATTCGCAGATGACACCATTTAAATGATACTGTACTTGTTTGGGAACAAGTGGGAAAAAAGAAGACACCATTTTTTCTTTAAAAATATCGTCAGCTTCAACTGCTACAAAGAAGGACATTGGAATGAATGATAGAGGACAAGATACACCACCGGCCATTCTGACTTCCAGTTTGCATCTCTAGGAGACTGTAAACAACCAAAAATCATGCCGATCGGAGAAGCTATTCTGTCCGCCTTCATGCAGGCACTCTTCAAGAAAGTGATTGCTGTCGCTTTTGGTGAGCTGAAATTACCTCAAGATGTAGCCGAGGAGCTGGAGAAACTATCCAGCAGTCTGTCGACCATTCAAGCCCACGTTGAAGATGCTGAGGAGCGGCAGCTCAAGGATGAGGCAGCACGAGACTGGCTCGCCAAGCTCAAGGATGTCGCATATGAGATGGATGACTTGCTTGATGATTATGCAGCTGAGGCCCTTCGATCCAAACTAGAAGGCACATCCAACTACAACCGTTTGAACAAGGTTAGGAGCTGTTTCTGCTGCTTTTGGTTCAACACTTGTTTATTCAACCACAAGATATTACAAGACATAAGGAAGGTAGAGGAGAAGCTCGACAGGCTTGTCAAACAAAGACAGATTATTGGCCCAAACATGATCAGTACTACAGACAGGAAAGAGATAAAAGAAAGACCCGAGACCAGTTCAATAATCGACGACTCAAGTGTGTTTGGAAGAGAAGAAGATAAAGAGATCATTGTGAAGATGTTGCTTGATCCGCAAAACTCCAACCATAACAAACTTTCTATTCTTCCCATAGTGGGTATGGGCGGACTAGGGAAGACGACTCTAACACAGCTGGTCTACAATGATACAAGAATAAAGGAGCATTTCCAGTTAAGGGTTTGGCTGTGTGTTTCAGAAAATTTTGATCACATGAAGCTCACCAGGGAAACCATTGAATCAGTCAACAGTGGGGTCTCATCTGTAACGACCAACATGAACCTGCTTCAAGAAGACCTCTCAAGAAAGCTAAAAGCTAAAAGGTTTCTTCTAGTACTTGATGATGTATGGAATGAGGATCCTGAAAAGTGGTATACATATCACCGTGCTCTAGTTACTGGGGGAAAGGGAAGCAGAATCGTAGTAACCAGAAGGAACAAAAATGTGGGGATAGTAATGGGCGGGATGGATCCATATTATCTCAATCAGTTATCTGACAATGATTGCTGGTATTTGTTCAGAAGCTATGCATTTGTAGATGGTAAATCCATTGAACACCCAAATTTGGTACGAATAGGCATGGAAATTGTGAAGAAGTTGAAAGGCTTGCCACTGGCTGCAAAAGCAATAGGCAGCTTACTATATTCCAAGGATACCGAGGATGATTGGGAAAATGTATTAAGGAGTGAAATATGGGAATTGCCATCAGATAAGAACAATATATTACCAGCTCTGAGATTGAGTTACAATCATTTGCCGCCCGTACTGAAGAGATGTTTTGCATTTTGCTCGGTCTTTCACAAAGATTATGTGTTTGAGAAAGACAGGTTGGTCCAGATATGGATGGCCCTTGGGTATATTCAGCCACAGCAGAGGAGAAGAATAGAAGAGACTGGAAGTAGCTATTTTGATGAATTACTAAGCAGGTCCTTCTTCCAATATCACAAAGGTGGATATGTGATGCATGATGCTATGCATGATCTAGCACAGTCGGTCTCAATACATGAATGCCTCAGACTGGATGACCTTCCAAACAGCAGCAACCCTGCAAGAAGTACCAGACACCTATCATTCTCTTGTGAAAACAGAAGCAAGACTTCATTTGAAGCCTTTCTTGAATTTAAGAGAGCACGGACACTTCTACTGCTAAGTGGATATAAATCAACGACGAGCTTTATCCCCAGTGATTTGTTCCTCAAGTTAAGGTACCTCCATGTGCTCGATTTGAACCGACGGGACATTACCGAGTTGCCAGATTCTATTGGAAGCTTAAAAATGCTTCGGTATTTGAATCTCTCGGGCACTGGTATTACAATGTTGCCTTCATCAATTGGTAGGCTCTTCAGCTTGCAAATACTTAAGTTGAAAAACTGCCATGAATTAGGTTGCCTCCCACAAAGCATAACCAATCTTGTAAATCTTCGATGGCTAGAAGCAAGAACAGAGTTGGTCACAGAGATATCCAGAATAGGCAACTTAACTTGTCTTCAACAGTTGGATGAATTTGTTGTCCGTACGTACAAGGGATACAAGATCAGTGAATTGAAGACAATGAAGGGGATCCGAGGTCATATTTGTATTAAGAATATCGAGAGTGTGGCTAGTGCAGAGGAGGCAAGTCAAGCTTTTCTCAGCGAGAAGACATTCATCAACATCCTAGACCTTGTATGGTCCGATAACAGGAACTTACCATCAGAAGAAGTAAATTTAGACAAAGAGATACTTGAAGTCCTTCAGCCACATCATGAACTGAAGGAGCTAACTGTCAAGGCATTCGCAGGCTCCTCCTTTCCAAATTGGTTAAGTAGTCTTTCCCACTTGCAAACCATCCACTTGTCTGATTGCATGAAATGCTTGATTCTACCAGCGCTGGGAGAGCTGCCTCAACTCAAGTATTTAGATATTGGTGGGTTTCCGGCCATTATTCAAATCAACCAAGAATTTTCAGGTACCAATGAAGTTAAGGGGTTTCCAGCACTGAAAGAGCTCTTATTTGAAGACATGACTAGTCTTGAAAAGTGGGCCTCTGTAACTGATGGTGAATATCTTCCATCCCTCACAGAACTTACAGTTATGGACTGCCCGCAAGTAACAGAATTCCCACTCCTCCCATCAACATTAGTGAAGCTCAAAATTTCTGAAACAGGGTTCGCTATTCTTCCAGAAGTCCATATTCAAAACTCTCGGTTTCCACCGTCGTTAGAATGCTTACAGATTCATCAGTGCCCAAATCTCAAATCCTTAAAGGAAGGACTGCTCAGCCAGCAATTATTGGCTCTCCAGCAGTTAACTATCACTCACTGTTTAGACCTAAAGGAACTGCCAGTTGAAGGATTCAGATCCCTAATTGCTCTTAATAGTCTTCACATCTATGATTGTCCAAGGCTGGCACCATCAGAACATCATAGCTTGCTGCCCTCCAAGCTTGAAGACTTGCGCATCAGCTCTTGTTCTGATCTTATTAACCCTCTTCTTCGGGAGCTTAATGAGCTCCCTTCGCTGACACATCTCGTGATCACCAATTGTGCTAGCCTTCATTCTTTTCCAGTAAAGCTCCCTGTCACTCTGCAAAAACTGGAGATCCTCAATTGCAGTAATCTGATCTACTTGCCTGGTGGTCTCGAAGATGCACCGTGTCTATCAGCTATAACCATCTTGACATGTCCTCTCATACCATGCTTACCAAGGCGCCTTACAAAATCTTTGAAAGAACTGTACATCAAAGGATGCCCATATCTAACAGAGAGCTGCCAAGAAAACAGTGGAAGAGATTGGCATAAAATTGCTTATGTACCAATCATGGAGATCGATGATGATACCAACATACACAGCCAGAGCATACGGAAACGATTATCCTGAATACTTTACAGCAGTACAACACAAATGGTATGAACTAGATATACTTTTCTTCCTTTTTATTGCCTAAACATGTTTTTGTACTAACTGTGAATTACAGGAGATTCCGTATTCATTATTTCACCTATTTTCGCATGTTAGCACAGAGGGATACTAAGGTTCAAATCTCTTGTGTGTCAAATAGCAAACAATAAATTACACATTAGGAAACTATAGCAAACATCAGCAGCAACATCATATATTCAAAGAAGAACGAAGAAAAATAACCGGATCTCCAATTCAAGTAATAAGAATATAATAACAAAGGAAAAACAGCAAAGACTACATCATTTGCCTCATGTACCAACAATAAACCAGCAGATACTGAAGTTCCCTGCTCACAAGGATTTTGTACAGATAAGTCATGTACCATGGTCAGGCTACATCTGTTCAGAAAATAAAACCTAAGATTTAGTTTGCCCCTGCACTGTCCCCGCATACATAGTAGTAGTAAGTATTTCTAATCAATGTTACAAAATAGTGCTGCATTACATTCTGAGTAGCGAATTCCAGAGTGATGATTATATACTGCTGGGCTATTAGAAATCGGTGGCTCTTTGTAAATATGCATTGCCTGCCCACAGAATGCAGTTCATTCAAATAAAAAAATCCCTGAAAAAAGGTTCAAGTACTCACTTGTGCAGTTGTTTTCTTTATTTTCAGATTATCGTCTGGATTCTGCAAATAATGTTTGGACGATTGTGATATTTCAAGAACAGTTTACGTCCCACCTGCCATCAGAAGACCAATTGAATGCGCAGAACTCGAAGGACCAGAAAATACATTTTTTTTTCTCGACATTGAACAATACATTACTGCCAGTCACCAGATGGTTATATACTTATATCTGTCATTTCATTTTTAGAAAACAAAATTAACGCAGTCCTTTGTGTTTGAGGAATTACACTCTCCCTTCCCAAATATATGGCATTCTAGAATTTTAAGATAGGTCATTTTCAAGATCATACACCACTATGGGCGGGGTACCATCAAGGGTACTATAAGTGAGCTAACAAAACAAGATAATAGTTTCACACATGCCTTGTTTATTGTGCAAAACCAGAGTGACATCTACTCCCTCCGTTCCTAAATATAAGTCTTATTAGAGATTGCAATATGGACTACATGCGGAGCAAAATGAGTGAATCTACACTAGGCACAGCTAACAGCCTCCATCATCTTTCAATGCCCCATGGTACTCAGTTGCTGAAATCCTAACTGACAGGAGTTTTTTTTTAACAGAAACTGTCAAGACTTAGGTCACTAGTCATTGATTGGAATAGGATAGACTGCAATTATGCGATGGTAAGTTAGGGCTAGGAGAACAGCAGCATGCACCAAGTACATGCCAATCTGATTTCCCAGAGCCTATGGAGACCAAAAGAATCAATCTGAAACAGTTAGTGAGAACCCGTGAGCTTACAGCGTCCAAAATGGTGGGCGCGTTGCAGATCCGCTCTGCCCTATCTTTTCTCCTCTTCCCTCGCCATGGGTTCGTAGCGGTGCGAACAGGTCGGGACCGGTGGCGGCGGCGATGAGACGGCGGCGACGGGAGCGGAATCGCGGGCCAGTAATTCTTTCCAGAAACTGCGAGGTGAGGCGGCCCAACTATTGGTTTGGTCAATTTGGTCTGATAGCTGTCAGCCTACCAGGCCGGTCCTACAGGCTGTGAGTGGGCCGAGCCCGCCCATCCACAATTTCACACCATTTGTATTGTCTCAAAAAAATATGTATTTTCCACGCCGTGGTACTCCATTGTTTTTTTTTTCAAATACACTACATTTACATGGGTTGTACCGCATCGCTAGCCTGCCGCAGGATACGCCGGTTTATAAGGTGGCCTTCGCCCCGTCCCATTGCCCCCACATTAGGTGGGGGCACGGGCCTACAGTGAATGTACATACTGCCCTTTGTACAGTCTTGTAAATAGATGTACTGTTGTGTTGTACTTTGTACAATGTACATTGTACAATGTATGTTCCCCACAAAAAAAAAATTGTACAATGTATGTAACAATACAGATGTAAATAATAATAACAATTCTTTTTTCATCTTAATGTGTTTTACCACTATACTTTACCATATCTGCCAATAAGTACTTACATGCAAATACACCATATAATGATATGATTCTTCAGAAGACAAAAACAAACGACTGCACAAACGACCATAGGTATTTGAAGAAAAAGCTCAATCATGCACCTACCTTCATCCATTACATACACTGCACTTTGTCAGGGAACTGAACTGGGACCTGCCTGAACCTGGTAACTCAGTCTCATCCTCCGGTTAAAGAAAGGATCATTCTATGAAGTTGAAGAGGTCATCCTTGTATCTTTCTTCCAATTTTCCACCCAATAACGGCCAGCTATTGTTGACTAATGACACAAAAAGAAAAGGACGTGCTACACCTACAGTTTCACACACAGCAACCAAACAGTGGTACTCCATCATTTTTCCAGGAAATCGCCAGGCGCGGACCCCTTGGCTTGGCTCATACAGGGAAGCAAAACTTTATGCGTAACTGTGAGGAATAGACAACCTGTTCCCTCTGTTGACCTGGCCGTATAGGAGATGAAATCAGTAGTCATGCTTCAGTCAAGAAGATCAAAGTGAAAAATCAAACACAAGGGAAAGTTATGCATGGATAGATAATTAAAAACAATAAAATAACATGCGAAGAAGCCACCATTCCCGTGACAATTGTTTTGAAGACTGCAAGGTGGGGCTAGGCGCTTCGATCCAACGGGTCAATGAAAAAAAAAAACAAGACTCTTTTTTCTGAAAAGTATTCAGCTGATATCGGAGTGTTTGACAAAAAACTACTAGTTTAGGGGTTCGCGTCCCACAGAACTACCACTTTTTTAAAAAGTGGCCGAAACTACTAAAAAATCGTAATCTCGTGACTAAAAACTACCAAGTTGACGGAATGGTCGTTTTGACCGTTTTAACCGCGAATCTGACAGCAGTGGCCCACGTGCCAGGCTGGCGGGCGGCCTAACGGCTAACGGCGCGCGCGTGCAGCAGTTAGAGCCGCCGCTCGTCGGTCGCACCTCGTCGGACCAGGTATAACCTAGTCGGCCGGGCCGCTCGTCCCCACCTGCTCCCTCACTCTCCACCGAGCTCACTCCCCACTCTGCTCTCCTCTGCTTCTTCTCACTCTCTGGCGACGCCACTCTGCTCTCCTCTGCTTCTTCTCACTGGCCCAATTGTAACATGACCTCGGACGACGATGACGAGTACATGAGCGAGTTCAGCAGCATGCAAATGGAGTATTTTGTAAGTGAGCTCACTCTATCCTCTCCTCTCCTCTCCTGTGTGTTCTAGGGTTAGGGTTAGGGTTTGAAGATAATTGAGATTTCTTCCATTTAAGTTCATATATGTGAGTTGTAGTTGATACATATATGTTTTTGTTGCTGCAGCAAACTCCTGACACTATGATAGACCCTAGCTTCTGTGGGCTTGTGACTGAATTTGAGAGAAGGTGCATCCTGCACAGGCATAGGCCAGGCAAGTTTGTGGCATTTGAAGGCACTGACACTGGCAGGATATTCATAGGATGTGCTACTGAGGTAATGGACCAAGTTGGTGTGGATTTGATTAGCTTGATTTTCTGCTATGTAGTGGAAACAGAGTAGCGTTTAGTTGCAGTTTTTCTGAATTTTCCTTAAGTGTGAAAACATATGTATGTCTGAATACTGTACTTGTAGCAGAGAGCACTGGAAACATATTGATGTGTTGTATTTTTAGTATAGAGCTAGCTAGTTTAGCTATGTATATCATTAGTGTTTATGATTTGTTATTCTGAATTTGCTTGTTATCTGTGGTGTTCACCGTAAATTTAATTTGATTTTCAGGATGGTGTGAATTGTGGTGTTCTGGAGTGGGTAGATGCCCCCTGGCCTGTAATTCTGTAAAGGTGCTTAACCAAGCTCCGGGATATGTATCATGAGAAAAACCTTGGTAGAGCCTAGGATAATGAGGCTCATGGGATAGAGGTTGCAAATCTGAAGAAGGAGCTTGATTCTCTGGCCAATCAGTATAGCCAACTGGCGGATGATGTGTCCAAGTTGTTTGATTATCATGATGGAATAAAATCTCATGACATGGATTGCATAAGCCAGGCAATCAATGAACTGAAGGAGAAGAAGAAGCAACTTGAGGAGCATGCAAAGATTGAGCTTCAAATGGAGAAGCTTAAGCTCAAAAAAGAACAGAGGTGCATCCTTCAGAGTCAAGCTGATATAATCCAAAACACAAGGAAGGCCATGAAGGAGATAGAGGTGGACAGAGACCTCCTTAAAGAAGAGAAGAAGAAGCTAGAGAATGCCATTGCTGAGCTCCTGAAGGTTGGTCATGGGTGCAAGGAAAAGCTGGACAAGATCAAGGAAGTTGTGATGGAGGAGTGAAGTGGCAGTTGTGGATGGTAAGTATATATGAGGCCTATATATATATATATAATTAGCCTAGGACTGATCAGCCTGCTGCAAATATGCATCCTAATATTAGTATTAGCTATGAACTGCCTAAGAACTGGAATGGGTTCAGATCATTTTGGTTGGTGTGGGGGTGCTGTTTGCCCTGATCTGTAATGCCCTAATATTATTCTGATGCTGAGAAGTGGTGCTAAGTTAAGTTAAGAACTAAATTATCTAAGTCTGATGCAGTTTATTTCTGTGTGTTGTATCAAAATTTGTTGTTGAGATCTGTTTAGTTCAGAAAATGCTTCATGACAGGCTGCAAGAAAGATAAACAATATCTAAACAAGTTCAGAGAAGTTTGGAAGACAATTAGTCTCCCATAGATAGCATTTAGTCTTACATAGATAGTTTGTTGCCTCTTGATCATTTTCTTGGTCCTAATCCCTTCAAACATTGTCCTTATTGATTTGGCCCTAACATCTAGCATCATCTTGTTGACGACCTCACTAAGATTGTTCACAACTAAATATGTTTTGCAAGTATGATCCATAGCAAACCTAGCCCAAGTAGAGACCTCAATTTTTTGAGCCATTTCCAAGCATCCTCAGACTGTGCTTTCAGCTCTGCCATCCCTAGTTCATGCCCATGTTTAGTGTAGGAGTAGCTAGCCTTGTCAATACACTTCTTTAGTTCCTGGCCTCTAAACCCAGCAGATTGAAAATTTGCATATATGTGCCTAAGACAATACCTTTGAGGTGAATCGGGGAATACCTCATTTATTGCCTTAAGCAAGCCATGTACATTCACAAATTATTAGTACAATTGAACATAATGAAATAATTCAAAAAAGTAATAACACTAAATTGCTCAATGAAATTCTTCCCAGCTTTTTGCCTATCAGATATAATAGTGTATATTCCAAATTTGTTGCCACTGCCAATGCAACATCTCAATTGAGTTAAAAACCAATTCCAACTCTCAGCATCTTCCTTGTCAACCACACCAAAAGCTATAGGATAAATATTGTTGTTTCCATCCCTTCCTGTGGCTGCAAGAATTCGTTGTCCAGTGGTTAACTTGATGAAGCATCCATCAAGACCTATAAATTGTCTGCAACCATTAAGGAAACCTTCGTTTGAAGCTGCTAAATAGTAGAACATATACTTGAATCTAGGAGTAGGTGCTGGGTTCTCTGGATATTAAAATGTTATTACTATACACCTGCTACCTGGGTTTGTGTCAAGAACTGCTTGAAGGTCATCCCTGAGCCTCAAGTACTGCTGCTTGTGGTCACCTTGAACTACATCAACAACCTTCCTCCTTGCCCTATATGCCACACTTCTTGATACATCCACTAAAAACTTAGTCTTGGTCTTCTTAAGTAATGCATCCACAGGAGATCTAATGTCTTCTCTCAATGCTGCCTCTACTGACCTTGACATCCACTTAGTAGTAACCTTTGTGGACTCCGAACATGCTCCACGAGTGTGCAACATATCACACTTCTTGATGCAGAATGTTTTTTCATGAGCTAACTTAGAGGCACATATATAAAAATCACATCCCTGGGGTCTCTCTGAGCACCAAAGAATAATCCTATCTGGGGCATTTCTAAGGCATTGAAAATTTCTCAAAGTCCTAATGTGAAAATCCCTAAGTGCATCTCTGAACTCATACACACTAGTGAAGCACACGCCTTTACAAAATTGTTCTACTGGTCCTTGAAGTTTGTGATCATACCATATCCTATCTTTCAACTTCTTACTCCTTCTCTTCCTACCACTTGGTAGTTTATAGGATCCTTCAGGCTAATATTCTTCATCACTGATGCCATAATCACCAGGGAAACATTTTTCATCTACTTCAGGGAACCAATCTGCTTTCTCCTTTTTCTCAACCTCATGGTGGGATCTACTGGTTGTACCAGGTTTTCTCACTACCTTCAGTTTCTATACCACTGTTGTATCTTGTTCTACAGCTTCATCTTCAGAGGAATACTGTAACTGAAAATCCACATTGTTCCTATCTGAACCTGAATTTGCATCTTCATCATCAGAAACAAATTCAGACACATCTGTGTCACTTTCAAAATGGTTAAGGTCAGCTTCTCTCTGCGTCATGCTTTTCTTCAGCTCTTCCTTTCTTTACATGCTTATATCCACCACCTTAGTGCAACTTTATTGAGTGTTAATGCAATATTCAGCAAAATAACTATCTCTATTCTCATCTGCATTACATGCCTCAAGAGCTCCCACTACTCTTATGTTCAGAATCTTTTCATTATGAGAGTGGATCAACATCTGCTCCACATCATCTTCACAACATATTTGATCTAAACCATCTAATCCTTTCTCCTCATCAAATACATAGTACATTGTCAAATATGATAAGTCTGACTGGTACAGATTTCGAACCACAGATTCTCTGGCAGTGAAATGGAACCAAATTGCCCACTTTGGGTCATCAATTCTGAAAATTATGTAATAACCTTTATTAACTAAAAAATGGATAACTGAACCTAAGTATGCACAATATTGAGTTTATGTCAAACTGCTTTCTTCGGTTTCCTACATAACAAAGTATGCACAATAATAACTATTTGCAAGGTCACCAAAGCTAAATCTAACCATGCAAAAAACTAGCCTAAATTCCTAAATATCTAAATCTCTGAATCTCACAATTAAAATCTTCTCAATCTAACACATGATATGTCATACATGCCGCCGCCCGCGGAACAAGGAAGCTTCCGCCGACCTTGAGCTCTGCTTCTTGTCGTCGAAGGTGGTCACGCCGGCGCTGACCAATCCAACCTCCATGAAGGATGAGATTCGGACTGAGAAGGCGGCTGCGCCGCACTGCCGACCACGTCCGGAGGTATGCCTGAACCGCCACTGGAGTTTGCATTCACAGCCGCCATGGCTGGCAACGACTAGGGCTAGGGAGAAGCTCGAGGGAGAGTGAGAGAGCTGGTGGGGAATGGGGGAGCCGGTCGGCCAGGTTTGACCTGGTCCGACCAGGTGCGACTGAGCGGCGGCTCTAATGGCTGCACGCGCGCGTTGTTAGCCGTTAGGCCGCCCACCAGCCTGGCATGTGGGCCACTGCTATTAGATTCGTGGTTAAGATGGTCAAAATGACCATTCCATCAACTTGGTAGTTTTTTGTCACGAGATTATGATTTTTCGGTAGTTTTCGGCCACTTTTAAAAAAGTGGTAGTTCTGTGGGACGCGAACCCCTAAAATGGTAGTTCCTTTGTCAAACACTCATGATATCGAGAGCAACAGTCTCTGGAGTTGTCACCGTCAAAGCTGCTTTCGAAGAACACATGCGAGATGGGGTCTCAAGGAAGAAGAAGACGCAGGTGTTTGCGCTGCTCAAACACTTTTCCAGTTCTTCTTATTGCTTAGTTGTAGCTAACAGAAAACATAGAAGACCGAGAGAGAAGCGATTGTGCCCCGCATGCGAGTCGTGTCATCCCGTGATTCCACGAATCACCTAACGCAGCTCATGGCAGCGCTAGACTCATGCTGCATGATCAAACTGATGGTGCCCCCTGTTGGAAATATGAGCAATTTACCAAGTGATTTTATTAACAGAAATACTAGATAAAATATGACTAATATAGAAAAGATAAAATAAATCATGCGATCTAATAGAGAGAAGGTAAATAGTATCTGCATATGTAAACTAGAACCAAACATATCTAGGGCGGACACTAGTGCTAGAAAGTGAAGCAGAACCTCAAACAGAGAGAGTAGTAGAACATACATAGCAGGAGCAAAAGCCCCGGTCTTAGGTGCAGTGTCATCGCCAGCCATGTTGTCGAAGAGGTTATTGACGCCAGGGAAGAAGTCATCGTCGGGGAAGTAATCGTCGGAGTTTTGGGAGTCCGTGAAGAAGAAGTCAGTAGTCACGCAGAGCGCTCCCCAAAAACCTTATCACCCTTCTCTGGTGCGGTTTCGGAGGCCTACTGTCCCGACCTGCGGTGCACATCGCAAGTTGGGATGAGGAAGACAGCAGCAGCTCAGAGATGGAACCGATGGCGAGAGGAAGGAGTAGTTCTGGTGTGTCTCTTTGAGAGGAGTTCCAGCTTTCAAGTGACCTTCCGTATACCCGTAGTGCGTACATCGGCTCGGCTCACTCCCGCGGTGCGGCGAGGCAGGTGGCGGAGGAGGATAGCGCGTGCATGTCCCTCTTGTTCTCATGCTCATACATGTGGGGAAAGAACCTCCCTTATAAAGAGGTCCAACTCCCTCTATAAACTAGCAATGTGGGCCTAAACTTTAGTTCCACATCTTGCCTTGCACGAATGGGCTGCGTGGGACTCTAGGATTTACTAGGAATTTCCGAAACTGCCATTGGGCTGGCCCAAAATAGACAAAATTCCAGCACCCCCTTTGTAACACCCCGGTAGTTCAGCTACAGTAACCTCACCCTAATGGGTCATGTCATCGTGTTAAATCACTTGATGAAAATCTGAGTCAAATTCAAATTTCGAATAACAAGACAAATTCTTATTTCTTGTAAATAAAAAAATAAAAATGTTCGTTGGCTTCCAAATATTCACTAGCTAATTTTATTGTGGTAATAAACTTTTTACAAAATATTAGAATGCTCCAAAGCATTTGAAAAACTACTCTGGTAGCAGTTATACGGGGCTTTCCAATCTAAAATATAGATGAATGCTTCTCAAAATAATTTGCAACTACTGGTGCTAACTCAAAACCTTACCTAATATTACTATGCTAAATTGCATATTTAACTAAAATCATTTGTTAGCTCAATTTCATATAAACGGTAGGAAATGAATAAACATAAAAGGAAAAAGGAGAAATAAAAAGAAGGCAATAGACCTAAACCTACAGGGCCACTTGGACCAACAAGCCGAAAAAAAGAGACAGGGCCCAGCCCACCCCCTCATCCCCTTCCTCTGCTACAGGGAGGCAGGGGGGGTCGTGGCGCATATCCCCTGGCCATGGCGCGCCGAGCCCTACGTGGAGGCCATCGTCCGGCTCCCCCGCTCGCCTACAAGACCGACCCCGTGACCCCCGATAAAACCCTAGCCACTATCCCCCTACTCCCCCTCGCCTCATTTCCCCTCGATTTGGAGCTCACCCGTAAGGAGCCGGTGCGCGCCGCCGTCAAATCCGATGGCCACCGTTGTCTTCCCGCCACCTAGAGTTGCTCGGGAGCTCCGCCTCCGCCGTTTACGTCCTCTACGCGAACCATCTCCACCTCAACTCCACCGCACCAACGGGATCGAGTTCTTCTCCGCCTTCAGCCACCGCCGGATTCGGCGCCGTCGGCTCCTCTCCGGCACCCCCGCACCTCCCCGAGCTTGCCCCCGTCATCACTGTGAGCACCACCGTGTTTCCCCCGTCTCCCTACTACCGCATGTGCCTCGTAGTGAACAACCACCGTAGCCATGCTCGGACCTCCGCTCGGCTTCGCTGCCGCCGCCGTCATCGGCCGTAGGTGCTCGTGCCTCTTGCACCTTCGTACGCGGCGCGTCGCGCTCGTCTTTCAGGACCAAACCCCGGGCCAAATGGCCACCGGAGTGCCGATGCCGCGCTCACCGTCGCCGTGTCTGAAACTCTGCTCCCGCAGCTCCTGTCGCACTTGGCCACTCCGCCCACGCCGTGCCCTGCGTCCGACCGAGCTCCCGCGCGTGCTCGCCGCGCCCGCAGCCGTGCTCCCCCGTGCCTCTGTTCGTCCCAGGCCGCGCCCTCGCGCGTTGGCGTCTGCCTGGCCCGCGCCCCTTCTCCTGCTAGCTGCCGCTGCTACTGCATGCTGCCTTGACTGCCTGTCGCTACTTGTTCTACTGCTGCTGCGCTCCTCCGGCTGCTGCTGCCACTCGCCTACTTGCTGCTGTAGAGCCGCTGCTACTGCTCGTTTGCTGCCGCCGATTGCTACTACTGCAGCTGTGTGATGCCGCCGCCGCTGCCGCGACCGGCCATACTAGCCGTTGTTCGACGGCCCACGGCCTTCTACCCGCGCTCGTCGTGCTAAGTTTTGGCCATGGCCGGCCATGCATTCATGCACACGAGCATCTGACGCTCCTGCACATGCACTGCGTGCTCTTGTGCATGCCTACAGCCAGCCAACACTTTGGATTAGCACTAGGATTTGTTTAGTGTTAGGTAGACTTTGTTGGCCCAATGACATGTGGGCCCCCTGGATTAAATTAGTCTAGCTACTTTTGTTAGCTACTTTGACTGGTCAACTGTCGTTGACCCAGCTGACTGGACCACCCCTGGCCCCACTGTCATACACCCAAGCTAGGGTAGCACCTGGTGACAAAAGTATTTAATGTTTAATTTCGAATTAATTTGGAACCAGGAATTTCAGAATATTGTTAAAACTTCAGAAAATCATATAAAATAATCAGTAACTCGGATGAAAATACTTTGTACTTGAAAGTTGCTCAGAATTTCGAGACGAATCCGAATACGCGGCCCGTTCTTCTGCCGCATGCTCCTAGCATAGCGAACATGCAACATCCCCCTCCGATTCATCTGTCCGAAAACACGAAACATCGGGGGTACTTTCCCGGATGTTTTCCCCCTTCGCCGGTATCATGTAGCACCGCGTTAGACCACCCTAGCACTACGTGTTAACTTGCTGTGCTTCTTTATTGCATATGTATGCTTTGTATTTATTGTTTCTTCTCCCTCTTCTCTCCGGTAGACCTCGAGACTGATACTACCTCGGTGATCGACTGCATCGTCGACGACCCCTCCTTCTCGTCTGAGCAACCAGGCAAGCCAACCCCCTTTGATCATTCCGATATCGCCCATTCTCTTCTCTCTTATGCTTGCATTAGAACTGCTACTGCTTTTTGTATGATCCTATTCTGATGCATAGCCTGTTGTTGATACTGCTTTCTTACCTTACATGTTTATACTAAACTGCTTAGTATAGGCTGGTTAGAGATCCACCAGTGACCCCCTACCTTGTCCCGACTGCCTCGCTGGATCATCAGAAGACCCGATCAACGGGATCGAAGACCAGGAACCGACACCGCACATCACTTTCCCCCTAGTTGCTCGACACTACTGGGTTACTATCGAGTGCCGAGGGTGAGACCTCATCAGCACTTCTGATGTTAACCTTGTAGGTTAGTTCATCGGTTGTGGTAATCGAGGGTGATTCCTCTTTCTCCACTCCCGATAACGACACTGTCATGCAACTCCTCAAGAGTGGACCTCGAGGGTGACTCCTCTTTCGTTCACCTTGACGATAAACATCAGGTGAAATTCCATCGAGGGTGATTTCCTCAGGTTTTCCTTTGGTGTCAGACACACAGTTACTATGGTTACTATGACCTTACACTGAACCTGGTTACTAAAGACGGGTCGACCCAGAGGGGTACCCGCGCGAGCTTAATTGCGAGTGATGTGTAGTCGGGTTGACCTGGAAGGTGCCCGCGAGATAATACGAGGCGGGGCCGGGCACTCGCCCTTGCCGCAAGTTCTCGAGATGGGGCGATGGGGTCACATCTTTCGTGAGTCTCTGCTCGTTACCGCGCGTTCCCAAGACACTAAACGGTTTGGATATTTGATCCGAGGGGCCTCTGGCCTGATAGCACTAACCATCACGTGGGCATAGTATGGGTGTTCTGCGTTGTATGCATCAGCCGAAGCTTAACTGATGTCATTGCGACTGAGCGGCGCGCGCCGGGTTGGACTGGTTAGGCTCGTACCTTTTTAAAGGTGGTTGCTAGGTCTGCTCACCGGCCGCGTACGCAACGTGCAGGAGTTCCCGGGGCGATTGGCCCATGACCCCTGGGAGCATAGGGTTTAGTACGACGTGCATGACCTCTCTATTAAGTCTAGGTCGGGTTGCGGCGTATTGTTTGGCCGAGGGCGGGCATGACCTGATGGTGTGTCCGGCCGGAGTTAAGCAAGCGTGTTGGGTAAGTTGGTGCACCCCTGCAGGGAAGAAAACATCTATCGATAGCCTGTCCTACAGTAACGGACACTTGGAGTTGTATCCCGATCGCTACAACTAGAACTGGATGCTGAGGCATTGTTTGGATATGTTGCTTCGGGAGTCGAGAAATGATCCTGGAGCGTTGGAACAACAACATAAATATGACTTATGTTACACTACTCTATTTCCCCCTCTTGCTGCAAGACGGTGGTTTCCAGAAGATGCTAGTCTTCGATAGGACTAGCTTCTCCCCCTCTTATTCAGGCATTCTGCAGCTTAGTCCACAGATACTACCCCCTTTCATTGATACCAATGCATATGTAGTGTAGATCCTTGCTTGCGAGTACTTTGGAGGAGTACTCACGGTTGCTTTGCTCCCCCTTTTCCCCCTTCTTTCTTCTTGCTGGTTGATGCAACCAGATGGTGGAGTCCAGGCGCCAGATGCCACGCTTGATGACTGCTACTACCCCGACGGAGCCTACTACTACGTGGAGACAGCTGACGACCAGGAGTAGTTAGGAGGTCCCAGGCAGGAGGCCTTGCCTTTTCGATCATTGATGTTTTGTGCTAGCCTTCTTAAGGCAATCTTGTTTAACTTATGTCTGTACTCAGATATTGTTGCTTCCGCTGACACTTGTGTATTCGAGCCCTCGAGGCCCCTGGCTTGTAACATAAAGCTTGTATTATTTTAAATTTGTGTCTAGAGTTGTGTTGTGATATCTTCCAGTGAGTCCTTGATCTTGGTCATACACATATGCGTGCATGATTAGTGTACGGTCAAATCGGGGGCGTCACACCCTTCCCCTACATTATTTCATTTGAAGGAAAAACATGAAGGAAGAAACGTGAGAGGGCATGGGTTTTATCCATGGGAATATAGCTGTCCGTTGGTGCCAACAAACTCAACCTCAACTTTCATGTCCTCGACGCATTCTGAACGAAGTGAAAACGGACGTCGACATGTTTGTCTAGATCGTGGGACACTAGACTTTTGGCAAGTGAGATAGCTGATTTATTGTTGAGTAGAGTTGAACGCAGGCTGGCTCCTCCTCCAGTTCTCCAAGGAATCGAGCGAGCCAGATTCCTTCACGTAGCCGTGGTGGCCGCAATGTACTCCGCTTTGCACGGTGACAGCTCCACCACTTTCTGTTTCTATGATTGACAGGTGATGACGTTGTCACCGTAGGACATGGCGTCGATGATGCTCCGATGAGTGTCACGGTCTATGGCCATGACATTGTAGCCCATGACATAGCTGATGACATTGTTGCCGTATAAAGACATGGCGCCAGTGGTGCTCTGACGAGTGTCATGGTCTATGGCCATGTCGTTGTAGCCCATCCCTCATCACTACAAGAAATATGTCAACTTATGACCTTCTGTCAGTGACCCTGGAAGAATTGGTCATAAATCTATGACCATTTGAGACCAATTGGTCAAAAGCTGTTCGGGGGGCTCCAAACCCTAAACTATAACGACCATTTTGGTCAGAAAGGTCATAATTTCCTTACACAAAATGGCAATAAAGCAGACAACACTGGTTCACTGCCTTATTTCTAGCTTATCACGACCAATATAGATGGTCATAACCTTGTAAGTTATGGTGGCTTGCTATGACTAGGCGCCACCTCATCAGTTTTGCCTATGTGTCATGTACATGTGTCAATTTTTGCCCTAGGTTGTAAAGCAACCTATATTTCTGTCATTCCCAAAATTCCTAAAAAAATCTCATAAATTCTTTGGGTCATATATTCGTCAAATATGTAGAAAACCTTCCTTTCATAGTTCAAAAATAATTCAACAATATTCATTTTCCTATTCTATTCGGAACAACACTTTGTGAAGGAAGTGCTATTTTTATATTCATGATTGCCCTAAAATTTTTTGGGCACTCTTTCCTATCCAAATCATTGCCTCATGATAAAATTCAGCTCCATTTGCATAGTAAATGTTCCTCGGCACCAAAGGTTTTTTTCAGCTAGAAGCTTTGTGAAGGAAGTACTAGCTATGCATATCCAAATGGCATGAAATTTATACAGTGCCTTCATATGCCCAAATTATCACCCTCCTCCAAATTGCAGCTCAATCAAATCATCTATGTGAGCCCAGCTTTAATTTTTTATTTTATGTCCAGATTGGCACATTGCAAAGCAAGTGCTATCTATACCACTCCTATTGCCCTCACACTTTTTGGTCAATATTCCATATCCAAATCATTGCCACATGCTGTCGGTGTACTAAAATAGGGGTACCTTAGTATCCCGAACTTGTGCACGGGCAGTTGCAGCGTCCCGCGGCAGGGCTAGCCAGGCGACCGTCAAGACCCCTCGTGGTTCCTTTAGAACCATTCAAAAACAAAGTATCCAAGTCCAGAAGACAAAACCCCGGCAAGAGGAGCTTGCCGGGAAGGCCACTTGCTAGGTGGCTTCTCACCCCTCGTTGGTTACCCCAAGTGTAAGGTTTGAGATGCAGTGTAGCAGAAGTTTTCCCTTGGTAATACCAAGGATCGATTTCCCAGAGACTCCCAGTTTCAACAAGAAGGTGTCAACTGCTAACAGCGCCAGATATTAGCAATCAACGTGGACCTGCACACAGATACAAATAACTTTGCTCCCAACGAGTACAGAGAGGTTGTCAATCCCTCCGGCCTTGTAGTTTACAAATGATCAAACGCAAGTGATAATAGTGATAGGTATAATTGCAATAGTAAGTAAATAGTGGAAAAGTAAATAGCGGATGTGATCAATGATGGTAATATGGACCGGAGTCTCATGATGTTCACTAGTGATGTCTCTCTCCCAAAAGACGATAAAACAGCTATGTGAGGTAAACGAATTACAGCTGGGCAATTGACAGGACCATGTGCGCAAACCAATGCTGACTACATTGCAAGAAAGGTAGAGGTTCAAAGCATGGGCGGTACGCCAAAGTAAGTAGACCGAAATCCATCAATATCTACTACTAATCATCCACCTTGAGATATCTATCCAGAACATCTCGCTGGTATTAAGTTGCGAGCCCCACCCATAGTGTAAACTCAAAGCAACAGACAACTGCATTAAAAGAACTTTGCGTAAAGTAAACAATCCTTGCACCCGCGGGCACAAGCACCGTTGTTTTCCCCTTGTGGCAACAGCACATCCCCTAGACTCATGTTTCTGTCACTCAAACTAGTCATCGAGGGGCATGAACCCACAATCAAGCATAACGTTCCCTCTTGGAGTCACTACCTACTACTTGGCCAAAGCAATAAATAACAACGGAGAACATGCAAGAATTACTTACGAACATAAATATAAAAGAGGTGAATCAAATATATTACTCAAACACAATCTGAACATAATCTCATAATCCATCGGATCCCAGCAAACTCATCATAGCAACAGCATAAGGATTACATATGTGCCTCGATCATGTAGGGCAGCTCACGAGGACTAATTAGTGAAGCACAAGAACGGGAGGAGAACATCACATAGCTACTGGTCATGGACCCATGGTCCTAGGGAGACTACTCACAACTCATCCGGGAGGCGTCCATGGTGGTGGAGAAGCTCCCGGTGGTGATCCTTCCCTCCGGCAGGGTGCCGGGAAGAGTTCTCCTGGTGCTCCCGATCTTGGAAGCGGCGGCGGCGGCGGAACAGAGATGAGATCGTGAAAAAGAGTTCCTGTTTCGAGGGTTTCGGGAGACGCTTTAAATATATGCCAAAGGGGGCATCGGAGGAGCTTCGGGGGGCCCAGGCGCCCCCCCGACGCGGCCCGGGGGGGGGCACCGCCAGGGCGCCTGGAGCCCTGGTGCCCCCCCGGCTGTCCTTCGGGCGCACGGTAGTTTCTGGAAGGCTGATTTTTTATATAATTTTTCTGGATTTTTCCTGGCAGTTCTCGTAATGTGAAAACCTGAAATACAAAAACAGCCGAAAACAGAAACTGGCACTGGGGTGCACTGAGTTAATAGGTTAGTCCAAATATGATCAAAAGTGTATGGAAGTGTATAAATATCATAGCAATATCACCCAAAAGAGGCATGGAGCAAGCAGAAATTATAGATACGTTTTGGACGTATCAACATCCCCAAGCTTAATTCCTGCTCGTCCTCGAGTAGGTAAATGATAACAAGAATAATTTCTGTGGTGACATGCTATTAACCATATAGGACTTATTCATAGTCATATGACAAAAGCTTACTGAGATAATGAATTTGTAGTAATTAAGTTGCCTCATGAGAAAATCACAAAGAACTAAAAGTTTTACAATATGATACTGAAACATCAAATAGATTTGCAATGAATATGATGTGCAAATATGATAAAGTGATATCTAGCTTGCCCCCTTTAGTGAAGCAAAACATAAATGTAGGGGCACCTTCAAGGTTTAAGTGATGACTAGATACAATGATTTCAAAATAAACGATATCACAATCATGCAAAAGACAATGCTACTTTGGGACAATGCACATTACACTCAGAATGACAATCATGCTCTTAGTAGTTGGTGCTTTGAAGAAAGAAGGTGGAGACTCAACATAAAAGTAAAAGAATGGCCCTTCGCAGAGGGAAGCAGGGATTACTCATGTGCTAGAGCTTTTTATTTTGAAAACATAGAAACAATTTTGTCAACGGTAGTAGTACTTCATATGTGTTATGCATAAGACATCCTATAAGTTGCAAGCCTCATGCATCAAATACCAATAGTGCTCACACCTTGTCCTAATTAGCTCGGATTTCCATGGATTATCATTGCATTACATATGTTTCAACCAAGTGTCACAAAGGGGTACCTCTATGTCACCTGTACAAAGGTCCAAGGAGATAGATCGCATTTGATTTCTCGTTTTTGATAGATCTCAACTTGAGGACATCCATACCGGGACAATATAGAAAATAGATAATGGACTCCTCTTTAATGCTTAAGCATATTCTCATAAGAGATTGAGGATTAATGTCCAAGCTAAAACTTCCACCATGATACATGGCTTTGGTTGGCGGCCCAATGTTCTTCTCTAACAATATGCATACTCAAACCATTCAACCCATGGCAAATCACCCTTACTTCAGACAAGACGAACATGCATAGCAACTCACATGATATTCAACAAAAGTGTAACAGTTGATGGCGTCCCCAGAAACATGGTTACCGCTCAGCAAGCAACTTATAAGAAATAAGATACATAAGCGACATATTCTTTACCACAATAGTTTTTAAGCTACTTTCCCATGAGCTATGTATTGCAAAAACTGAAGGTTTTAAAGGTAGCACATGTAAATTTACTTGGAGTGGCGGTGAAATACCACATACAGGTAGGTATGGTGGACTCATATGGCATAACTGGTTTAAAAGGATGTGGATGCACAAGCAGTCAGTCCGCTTAGTACAGGTGGAGGTTAGCAAAAGACTGGGAGCGACCAACTAAGAGAGCAATGACGGTCATAATCATGCAGAGCGACAAAGCAACATTAAATCAGGCATGGAAGTTATATCGCTACTTAGAAATAAAAGATCATCAAGGCTTGACAGACTTTCTTTACAGTCTTAAATATGCGTGAGCATACGCCAAGTCAATCAAAATAAATTCTTGAGGGAAGATATTACTAAACCATACCACATCATTGGAAAACAAATCAAGTTGGTACTCCAATAACACATTGGGAATCCCCCAGCTATTTGAGACTAACCATAAGAAAACCTGAACTACCAAGCGCCATTATGCACGTAGCATCTTTATCATAGACATATTAACCAATGCAACGGAAGCAAACTCTCTTAATAAGATAAGCATGATGACTAAAGAGAGTTCAAGCAACCAACTAAACACAAGCTCTTTAAAAAGATAAGCATGAATACTAAGAGCAGAGCATGATAGTAGCTATTAAAAGACAAAGAACACACACAGCAAAGATAGTCATGAAAATTCTATGTTATGTTCTAGGTAGAAGTGGAGTGTGTTTCTCTCCCACATAAAGAACGCTGAGTTCCGACTCGTTATGGAAAACTAAAAAGGAAATTAAAAGCAAGACGCTCCAAGCATAGCACATAACACATGAAGTGATTAAAATATAATGGAACGAAAGACGAACTGATAATGTTGATGGAGAAGGGGATGCACGGGGGCATCCCCAAGCTTAGACGCTTGAGTCTCCTTGAATATTTCTTGGGGGTGCACGGGGGCATCCCCAAGCTTGAGCGTTTGACACTCCTGGATCTTTTTATCATCTTCCCTCGCACACTTGAAAACTCCCTTCATACATAACTCATCATAATCTGATTAGCGAGGTTAGTACCCATAATAAAATAATTATACCTTGCTGGAAATAAAGATATTCTTGAAGGTCTACTGTTTCTCAAGATTGCCAAAAGGTTTTTGCAAAGAAAAAGCAAGCTCTTGGTTTGCAAAATGAAGGAAAGGCAAAACAGGACAGAATCTGTGAAAAACAGAACAACAGGTAGTAATTGATTTGTTCGGGGCACTTCTGCAACTCTAATAAAAAAACTCAGAACAGACGCACGAAAGACAATTATATAGAGAACGCTGTCGAAACAATTCAGACCAAAAAGATGACCTGGTGATTTTATACGAATTTTTCTATCCAAGGACAGAATCTGTTTCCTGGACAGCACCTCACAACTTTTGAACTTTCTAGCAATCAGAGGCTATACTTGGCACAAAATTGAAAAGCAAAGATACAATGATGATGCTACAGTAGTAAACAACATCAAGACACAACAAAAGCAAAATAAATTTATTCATTGGGCTGCCTCCCAAAAGCGCTTTCTTTTATGCCTTTAAGCTAGGCATAATGCATATAGATCAAGTTTTATCAAGAGTAAAAGAATAGCTAGCCCGTACAACGGACTCAAAAGGTAACTTGATCTTCTTTCGAGGGAAGTGTTCCATCCCTTTCTTGAGAGGAAACTGAAATTTTATATTACCCTCTTTCATGTCAATGATAGCACCAACGGTGCGTAAGAAGGGACGTCCCAAAATAATTGGACAAGAAGGATCACATTCAATATCCATAATAGTGAAATCAACGGGAACATAATTGTCATTGACAATGATAAGAACATCGTCGATCCTCTCCAAAGGTTTCTTTATGGAAGAATCAACGAGACGAACACCAAAAGAACAAGAATCAAAAGGTTTCAATTTAAGCATATCATATAGTCTTTTGGGCATAACAGAGGTACTAGCTCCAACATCACATAATGTATAGCAAGAGAAGTCATTCAATTTAATTTTTATCATAGGATCCCAACCATCTTCTAGCTTTCTAGGTATGGAGGCTTCTACTCTAAGTTTCTCCTCCCTAGCTTTGATAAGAGCATTAGTGATATGCTCTGTGAAGGCAAGGTTAAGCGTGCTAGTGCGGGGATCTCTAGACATCTTGTGAAGGAAATCAATAACTTCGGTAAGAGTGCAATTATCAAAATCAAGGTCCCTAGCATCAAGTAAAGTGGTAGTGGTGTCCTTTAGGTTCACTTGTTTGGTAGTTTCTATAGTCATAGCATCACCATTAATAGGTCCATCGGGACCAGGAGTACATTGGGTGCTAAGAGTTTGGATATCCTCAACAACTTGGATAGTAGCAACAGTGTGGTGGGTAGGAAGGTTCTTAATTCTATCCTCTTCCTCCCTTTCTCTAGCCCATCTTTCTTTAAGTTTAGCCATCATCCTAATGTTTTCATTAATTTGCACTTGAATAGCATTCATAGGAGTGACCTTCCTCTCCTCAAGAGGAGAAGTTTTAATTTTTAGCAATTCTATCTCATTGGCTAAGTGGTCTACCTTCAAAGAGAGATCATCTAGTTTATGTAGTTTTTCTTCTACACTCTTATTAAAGGCTTTTTGGGTAGTGATGAAATCTTTAAGCATAATCTCTAGTTCAGTAGTGGAGTTCCTGGTGCTAGGATAAGCATTGTTGTTCCCATAAGAATTAGAGGGGAACGGTCTAGGATTGCTACCAAAATTACTCCTATAAACATTGTTTTTGAAATTGTTTCTAGAGATAAAGTTCACACATACTTGTTCTTGAGCAATCAAAGAATTTAAAGGAACATCACGAGGATCAACAGAAGATTGCTTCGAAAGTAGAGACATGATCAAGTCAACTTTTTCATTTAGGGAGGAAATCTCCTCAACAGAGTTTACCTTCCTACCTGTTGGAGCGCGTTCGGTGTGCCATTGGGAATAGTTGGTCATCATCTCATCGAGAAGCTTCGTGGCAGCACCAAGTGTAGTTGACATAAAAGTTCCTCCCGCGGCCGAATCTAACAAGTTCCGCGAGGTAAAGTTCAAGCCTGCATAAAAAGTTTGGATAACCATCCAAGTAGTCAAACCATGAGTAGGGCAGTTCTTGATAAGAGATTTCATACGTTCCCAAGCTTGGGCAACGTGTTCATTATCCAATTGTTTAAAATTCATTATGTTACTTCTTAGTTGGATAATTTTAGCAGGTGGATAGTATTTTCCGATAAAAGCATCTTTGCACTTGTCCCATGAATCTATGCTGTTTCTAGGCAAAGACTGAAACCAAATTTTAGCTCCTCCTCTCAAGGAGAAAGGAAAAGGCTTAAGCTTAACAATATTACCATCTATTTCTTGGTACTTTTGCATATCACAAAGTTCAACAGAGTTTTTCAAGTGTAAAGCAGCATCATCTCCAGCACCGGAGAATTGATCTTTCATGACTAAGTTCAGTAAAGCAGGTTTAATTTCATATGAAGGTGCTGAAGTGGCAGGTGTAGTGATAGGTGTGCTGATAAAGTCATCGTTGTTGTGACTAGAGAAGTCACACAACTTGGTGTTCTCGGTCGAACCCATTGTAGCAAGCAAGCAAGATAACTATTTTTGTGATTTTCGATAAAAGATACTAAAGCAAAACTGAAAGGTAAACTAACAAGACTAAAAGCAAAGGTAAAAGATAGCGTGCAACTCCCCTATCCTGAAGAGTGGAGTCCCCGGCAACGGCGCCAGAAATTGCTTTGCTAGGTGGCTTCTCACCCCTTGTTGGTTACCCCAAGTGTAAGGTTTGAGATGCAGTGTAGCAGAAGTTTTCCCTTGGTAATACCAAGGATCGATTTCCCAGAGACTCCCAGTTTCAACAAGAAGGTGTCAACTGCTAACGGCGCCAAATATTAGCAATCAACGTGGACCTGCACACAGATACAAATAACTTTGCTCCCAACGAGTACAGAGAGGTTGTCAATCCCTCCGGCCTTGTAGTTTACAAAGGATCAAACGCAAGTGATAATAGTGATAGGTATAATTGCAATAGTAAGTAAATAGCGGAAAAGTAAATAGCGGATGTGATCAATGATGGTAATATGGACCGGAGTCTCATGATGTTCACTAGTGATGTCTCTCTCCCAAAAGACGATAAAACAGCTATGTGAGGTAAACGAATTACAGCTGGGCAATTGACAGGACCATGTGCGCAAACCAATGCTGACTACATTGCAAGAAAGGTAGAGGTTCAAAGCATGGGCGGTACGCCAAAGTAAGTAGACCGAAATCCATCAATATCTACTACTAATCATCCACCTTGAGATATCTATCCAGAACATCTCGCTGGTATTAAGTTGCGAGCCCCACCCATAGTGTAAACTCAAAGCAACAGACAACTGCATTAAAAGAACTTTGCGTAAAGTAAACAATCCTTGCACCCGCGGGCACAAGCACCGTTGTTTTCCCCCTTGTGGCAACAGCATATCCCCTAGACTCAT
This sequence comes from Secale cereale, assembly GCA_902687465.1. NCBI lineage: Eukaryota > Viridiplantae > Streptophyta > Magnoliopsida > Poales > Poaceae > Secale > Secale cereale. The sequence goes on from LR738709.1 coordinate 598,159,338, forward strand.
GTTTCTGTCACTCAAACTAGTCATCGAGGGGCATGAACCCACAATCAAGCATAACGTTCCCTCTTGGAGTCACTACCTACTACTTGGCCAAAGCAATAAATAACAACGGAGAACATGCAAGAATTACTTACGAACATAAATATAAAAGAGGTGAATCAAATATATTACTCAAACACAATCTGAACATAATCTCATAATCCATCGGATCCCAGCAAACTCATCATAGCAACAGCATAAGGATTACATATGTGCCTCGATCATGTAGGGCAGCTCACGAGGACTAATTAGTGAAGCACAAGAACGGGAGGAGAACATCACATAGCTACTGGTCATGGACCCATGGTCCAAGGGAGACTACTCACAACTCATCCAGGAGGCGTCCATGGTGGTGGAGAAGCTCCCGGTGGTGATCCTTCCCTCCGACAGGGTGCCGGGAAGAGTTCTTCTGGTGCTCCCGATCTTGGAAGCGGCGGCGGCGGCGGAACAGAGATGAGATCGCGAAAAAGAGTTCCTGTTTCGAGGGTTTCGGGAGACGCTTTAAATATATGCCAAAGGGGGGCATCGGAGGAGCCTCGAGGGGCCCAGGCGCCCCCCCCGACGCGGCCCGGGGGGGGGGGCGCCGCCAGGGCGCCTGGAGCCCTGGTGGCCCCCCCGGCTGTCCTTCGGGCGCACGGTAGTTTCTGGAATGCTGATTTTTTATATAATTTTTCTGGATTTTTCCTGGCAGTTCTCGTAATGTGAAAACCTGAAATACAAAAACAGCCGAAAACAGAAACTGGCACTAGGGTGCACTGAGTTAATATGTTAGTCCAAATATGATCAAAAGTGTATGGAAGTGTATAAATATCATAGCACTATCACCCAAAAGAGGCATGGAGCAAGCAGAAATTATAGATACGTTTTGGACGTATCACCACTCAAGGCACAGAATCACTCAAGACACGAGACCCCGGCAAGAGGAGCTTGCCGGGAAGGCCAATCAAGGCACCTCAAGAGAACTTGCCGCGACGCGCCACGCATCCCGGCAAGGACCGGTGAGCGACAAGCTCCCGGTAGCGACAAGCTAGCCACCGCGGCAAGGCACTTGCCGCGGCAAGCTTCCACTCAGTACCCACGCTCCAGCTCATCCACCCACGTGTCGCCCTGGGACCCTCCCAGGCGCACGTGGCGGAAGGCTGTGCAGCCAGGGGAACACGGTGGCAAGCTGCGATGACGAGGCTACCGTCGTGGCGAACAGTGGCGCCCCTGACGGCCACTTTTTGCACTGTTTGGGCGACGGCGACGAGCATTCAATGCCCTTGTCCCCTGCCGTCAGAGTTAGGTATAGAGCACTATACAAACACTGTTCCAACTACCACTCTTTTTACATTTTTACCCCCATCTGTGTTGCCACCTGTCGGTGACCCCTTTGACCTATAAAAGGAGGCCCATGCGCAACGTAGAGGGGGTTCCGATCCTCGATCACTCTCACGCTCGGTCCTGCTAGCGATCAGTGCGCATTGTAGCATTCATCGCTCCCGAGCTAAGAACTCAATACAAACTAAAGCAGGAGTAGGGTTTTACGCATCCGTGCGGCCCGAACCTGGGTAAACTGCTCGCGTGCTTGCCTCGATCCACTCTTTGTGCATCCTCCGCCTCCTGCCGGACCGAGAAGGGGCTCCGGTCCCATAGGTGTTCGTGGGCGGTCAGTTTCCCCGACATCTTTGGCGCGCTAGGGACAGAGATGACGCTTATCGGGCCTGGCATTTTGAGCATGTTGTAGGCGTAGTGAGAGGCTACCATGAACTTGGCGAGCGCTGGACGGCCAAGTATTCCATTGTAAGGCAATGGAATATCGGCAACGTCGAAAGTGATCCTCTCAGTCCTGAAGTTCAGCTCTCCGCCAAATGTCACTGACCGCATGATCTTCCCCTTCGGCTTGCTCCTTCCCGGGTTGATCCCTTGGAATGTGCCGGTTTCTTCGAGCTCGCTGTCGGGGATCTGGAGTTTCTGGATCACAGTGGAGGAGATCAAATTTAAGCCGGCCCCGCCATCGACTAACATCTTGGTGACCTTGAGGTTGCGGATGGTTGGTGAAACCAACATCGGCAAGCACCCGACCGCAGTTGTGCGATCAGGGTGGTCCTTAATATCGAAGATGATAGGCGTGCTGGACCACTTCAGAAGTTTGCGCGACTCGACGGGTGGTTCTGCTGCATTGACTTCACGCACCCATTGCTTGAGTTGGCGGTGTGAAGTATGCAGAGAAGCACCGCCGTCAATGCACAAAACTTCTGTGGCTTTTTGAAACTCCTGCTCGCTGTTCTCTCCATCATCCATGTCTTCGTCTTCGTCTTCATCTTCATCCTTGTCGCGGCCGCGGGGAGGTCTGTCTCCTTGCCGCTGCTTGGCCTTGCCGCGGCGTCCTCCCCGGCCGTTGAATGGCCGCTTCTTGCCGGACCCTCCATCACCTCCTTGGGCCTTCTCCTTGTCGCGTCGCTCGTACTCAGCCTTTTGCTGCTCAACAAGGTACTCGACTTTCTTGCAGTTCTGGAGATCGTGGCCCTTGGTGCGGTGGATCTTTCAGTATTGCTTGTCGGAGCCGTCCTGCTTGTCGACTGCCGCCACAGCCTGGCAGTTGGTGCACGCGGTAGTCTCCTTGCCGGAGCTACCAGCCTGGGCTTTCTTGGCGCCAGCCTCCTTGCCGGACTGCTCAACGACTAGCACTTCCTTGTTCTTCTTCTTCCTGTTGCCCCGCTGCCGGCTTTTCTTTGCCAGGGCGGCATCCTCGCTGTCGGATCCCCCTGCTCCTGTATCCTCTCCGGGGAGTTTCCTCCCCTCCTCAGCGCGTGCGCACTTGTCACCAGGGCGTACAGCTCGCTGACGTCCCTGATCTTGCACATCGCCATCTCCTCCCTCATCCGGCGGTTACGCACGTTCTGATGGAACACGCTAATAACCGCGGCAGGGTGGACGTCCGGGATGTTGTGCTGGACACGGCTGAACCTCTGGATATACTTACGCAGGGGCTCTCCTTCCTTCTGGGCGAGTATGTGAAGGCCACCTCCTAGCCATGGGGCTTGTGGCCACCTGTGAAGGCGCCGACAAACTGATGGCACAGGTCAGCCCAAGAAGAAATGGAGTTCTCCGGCAAGTGCATGAGCCAAGATCTGACGTTTGGCTTGAGCACCAGCGGGAAGTAATTGACGAGTATCTTCTCGTCTCGTCCCCCGGCAGCCTGCACCGCGATGGTGTAGATGCTAAGGAACTCCGACGGATGTGTCTTGCCGTCGTACTTCTCTAGTACGTCGGGCTTGAAGTTCTTCATGCTGGGCCACTGGACTTGCCGCAGCTCACGAGTGAACGCAGGGCAACCTGCCGCGTACGGCAGGTCGCCTGGTCCCCCTGGCGCTTGCATGTCAACAGTGGGCCCAGCGCGTTGGTCAGATTGACGCCGCGCTTCTCTCCGATGCTCGATGCGGGTTCGAGCGTCCTCTTGTTGTCGATCTTGAAGGACTTGGCGCTGATCGAGACGAGCCCGTGGATCTGACGACGCGGTGGAGTCGCTGTCGACGTTGATCCGGCGGGTCGGCGATCTTGGCCTTCGTGGCGGGGAGTGCACGGTGGTTGCACCCCCGGCGGTCTTGTCGCCATCGGCCCGCGCCTGGCTGAGTTGCCGCGGCCACGACGCGCTCGGCTGCTGCGGGGTGTCGCCGTTGGCGAAGGCGATGAGACTTTGTATGGTGGCCCTCCAGTCGTCGGCCTTGTCTGCCGCTGGAGGGAAGTCGAGGAGCAGTTGAGCTCGTGCTAGAGCTTCTGCTGGAGTGGCGGGTAACGATGGCGAGCGGTGCGAGGAGCGGGATATGCTCGGACTTATAACTACGTTAGAAGGAGCAGCATCCCGTCCCGGCGACCGTGCCTTGCTCGTGCCAGCATGTTGATGTGCATGCTGGCCTTGAGCGTCCCGAGATCCGCCAGCTTGACCTTGGCCCAGCAAGCGTATGGTACCTTGAGTACCACGTCGCTGCCGGTCTCGCGCTTCCTGAGATGGGTGCGGTGCGTGTACGGACGCCGAGGCCTTGGAGTGTGCCCGGTCGTCCGTCTTGTCCTTGGACTTGGCGACGCCGTGAGTTTCCTCGCCGACGTCCGTTCTTCCGCCGGCGTCTGCCCCACCAGCCATTGGCTCCGGCGATGGCGGGATCGACGCGGACGGGCCTGCTGCCTCCGAAGCCTTCTTCTTCGGCGGCATGTCGATGAAGATGTTGAAGATTTCGCTCGCGTGAACGCCGGATCAGGTTCACACAAACTCGACGCAACCCCTACCTGGCGCGCACAACTTGTCATTTCATGCTTTTTTATTTTCTTGCATGTACTATCTGACGCTTTGTGTAGCACCTATCCCCGGTAAGCCATAACGAGCCGCAAAGCTCCATATCCATATTTTCCCTTTTTGCTTTTTTCTTTTTCTCTCAAGGAAATGAAGATTCCCTCGCGCACAAGTTTGCCGAGGGGGGGAGGAAGATAGTGGTATGGACCAAGCGCCGTTCAAGAAAGCGAAAGCATTGCCCTGGGAAGCAGACAACACAAAAGCTAAGTTGCCAAAGTTTGAGCAATCAAAATTTTAAATTTTTGAGTTATCTTCCTTGAACGACCGCGCTTTGTATGGAAAACCTGTGCGCGGAGGAACCAACTCGTAGCTAGTTGCGCCCTTACTTTGTTTCGAGTTTGCTCAACAGCTTAAGTGTGCTGCGACTAGTGTCGCGCCCTTACTTTGTTTTCGAGCGTGCTCAACAACTTAAGTGCGCTGCAGCTAGTTGTGACAAGGTTTCTTGTCGGTAGCAACACCGCCCGCGGGCTGCTGAAGTTCCGCACTCAGCGCCCGCGGCAAAGGTGCCTACGCCGACAAGTTCCCTAAAAGTGTAGGGTAAAAACATACAAAGCAAAGGAAATCAAGTAAAGGAAATAACATTGCATTAACTAACCAAAATAAAGTTATATTACAAAACAACTTGTCGCAGCTCTAATAGACTGTTTTCATAACATGGTTAACAGCGACAAGGAAAAGAAGAAAGTGGACAAGACTAGTACGCACGATCGCCCTCGACCCTCTTGATGCCACTCACCTTGTCCACAATGGGTGCGACAAGGGCCTTGAGCGCTTCTTGGTCGGCGTCCGGCGGCAAACTCCTAAGGACGTTGGTGAGGTTGAGGCCTGGATTGCGGAAGGCCACCTTCACCAACACCTTCTGCAAGGCCCCCGCGCAGAGCCTGCGCGACTCGTCCGCCAGCAGCTTCGGGATCTTCTCCCGGAGTTGCTGGAGGGCCGTCGCCACCCCCCTGAAGAACAAGGTTAGCTTGGCGCTGTGGTGGAGACCCTCGTCGGTGGAGTACCCGAGGTGCTCCGCCCCCAGCTCCTCCAGCTCCTTGTCGATATCCGCGACAGCATTGACAAGACCTTCTGTCCAATGCTCCACGGTTTCCTTGAAGATGTTTTGGGCGACGGCGGCGCTCTCCAGCAGTGCCTTCTCGGCCCTGAGCTCCTCCTTCAGAGCCGCCTCCCGCTCCCTGGTGCCGTCCAGCGTCGTGGTAAGAGTGAACAGCTTCAGCTCCAGATCGGCGATGGAGTCCTTGGCGACGGCGAGCTCCTTTCCCTTCTCGGAGAGGCGGACCTGTAGTTCAGAATGGCTGTGGGCGTCCTTCTCCCTCTCGAGCTTGAGTGCGGCAACCTCCTCGCCACTCGTCTTGAGGTTGGCCTCCAGTTGAGCCACCCTCGTCTCCAACTCCCTCTTGGCGGTCTCGGCAGCTGCAGCAACATCCCTTGCTTCCTGTAGAGCTCTGCCAAGAGATCGTTCACGCATGGCAAGTTCCTCCGCGTGACCATCGAGGTTGACCGTCCGCTGCGTCAACTCACCCTCCAGCGTGGACAACTGCTCAGCGGCAAGCCGCTGCTGCTCCTCCACCTCGGCCTTCTCCAGGATGAAGGCCTGCTGCGCCTCGGCAAGCTGCTCCCGCTCCTCCGCCAAGGACCGGAGAGCCGCTTGGTTGACGGCCCGGAGCTCTTCTGCGCGCTTCTCCAAGTCAACTCCCACCTTGGCGGCCAGAGCCTCACGGGACTCCAGCTTGGCCTGCCGGGCACGGTAAAGGGACAGAAGCTTCCGCAGCAGCCGCTCCTCCTCGGGTTCGCTGCTGCTGCTCGGCGCATCGACGAGTTTCAGTCTGGCGGAGGCAAGGACCTCCCCGTCGAAGACCTCTCCCTCAACTGGCGCCCTGGACATGGACGCCCACGGGAGCTGGATGAAGACGTCGTCGCCGGCCTTCAGGTAGGCGCTTGGCTCGGGCTCGTCGGAGCTGGGGGCTGCGGCGGCGGCGGAGGGCTCGGCGGTCGGCGTAGCGCCTGGCGCTCCTGCGGCCTCAGTGCCGTCAGTGTGATCGCCAGCCTCTTCGCCAGCTGCCGCGGCGGCAGCCTTGGCGGCCTCCGCGCCGGCGGGCTCGTCCGCGCCAACCGTTTCTTCGGCAACGACGGCGTCTTCAACAACGACCTCCGTCTCCATTGGCTCAGCTACGGACGGGTCTGACGGAGGAAAAGAAAAGACAGACAGTTAAGCAAATATCCAAAAAGAAGAAATTCAGAAGAAGAAAAGCCAAGGGAAGCCTGAAGCAAAGGGGTTACCTGCACGGGCCGGCTCCTCGGTGAGGTTCCTGGCCGGGGAGCTCTCCCTCGGCGGCGTGGTTGTAACTCCTGCCGACGGAGGGCCGCTAGTGCCATCCCTCGCCGGAGAGCTCGCTCTTGGCGGAGTGCTCGCCCTTGGCGGGGTGCTCGCCCTTGGCGGAGTGTTCTCCCTTGCCGGGGAGCTCCCCCTTGGCGGTGTGGTCGAGGCGTGCGGCACGTCGGGGGCGGTCTCCTGGCGCTCCTGATGCTGCTGCTCTGCTCCTGCACAAATCAACAAACAAGATGTCAGCAAGGATGGAAGACCCACGCGCGCCCGACAAGCGGAAAGTGAACCACACTTACGCTGGGGGCTGCGCTGGGGGCTGCCCCGAAGAACAGTTGCGGGGTCCGGCAAGCTTGTCTCAGGCGCACCCCCTGCTGTCGTGGCGGGCTCATCCTCGATGACGATCACCGGGACCTTGGCCCTCTTCGCTGCCCTCTGGGCCAGAGTTCTGAAAAGGACAGGTTCAGAGTTAGGCGAAAGAGATGCAAGACAAAGCAACAGAAAATCAAAGAAAAACAAGAATTGCGAAGACTTACTCTCCTTCCTCTTCGTCGGAGCTGAGCGCTGAGAAATCGAAGTCTGGCTCACGCGTCCCGGCGCGAGGAGGTGGGTGAGTAGGCTCCCTTGGCCGCTTGGCGGGAGCAGTGGCGGTGGTCTAAGCAGAGGCGCACGAGCGGCGGCAGGAGCAGAGGCGCCAGTCCGGGAAGATCCCCCTCCAGCCGCTGCAGAAGCGTGAGGAGCTCCCGTGGCGGCCTTGCTTGCTGCGGTGACGCGTGTCGCGCGGCGCTGTGGCTGTTGGCCCGTCTGCCGCCCCGTCACGTCTGCGGCCTTGCGGAGGCATCTTCTTGGTGGAGCTGGAGGACTTGCTGGTGGTGGCGAGCTGCCCGAGGACGAGGAGGAGGAGCCGATCTCCAGTGAGCCGCTCGAGTCTCCAGCGGGCCCGCTCGACTCGGTGCCCTGCTCGGCGGGCCCGCTCGACTCGGCGCCCTCCTCGGCGAGCTCACTTGTCTCAGCGACCTTCCCGGCAAGCTTCCCCGCTTTGAGAAGCTCTTCCGGCTCGGCAAGGCTTGTCGCCTCCGCCTCCTCCACAGTGTACCCGAACTCGCCCGCGGCCCTGGCTGCCGCCGCCTCTTCCAGTCTGGTGGCAATATACGCCATCTCTTGGTCAGTGGTGTCGCGGGTGAGGCCTTTCTTCTCGTCGGAGTTGACTGGCTGTTCCACCAAGTTGTCGAAGAACGCCTGCACAGCTTCGTCGGAAGGCTCTTGCCAAGTGGGGTCGATCCCATGGGAATCGCACAGCGGCATCACTGCACGGATGGAGCTGAGCGACGAGTTGTTGCACAGCGGAACTACACCCGCCGGAAACGAGAACCACTCGGGATGGGCGGAGTCATACTTGAACAACGCCTGGAGCATCGCGTTGAGCTCCAGGACAGTGAAGTTAGAATTAAGGCCCGGGCGCAGCCTCATGATATCTGCCGCGTTCTCGAACTCCCAGGCGGCCCTCTTCCTCTCCTGCAAGGGGGCGATTCGGCGGCGGAGAAAGTCTGCTCCAACTGCGCCCACGGTGAGCTTGGCGTGCCTGAGGCGAAGGATCCGGGTAGTGGCAATCTTCAGTCTGCTGTCATCCGGGGCCAGGTCGCTCCAGTCGTCGCCGCGTACTACTGGGGCTTGGCGCCGGGAAGTGAACGGCTGCGGATTCTCCTCTACAATCCAACATCAATTGGCTCTCCATTCATCCCACTTGCCGCGGAGCTCCCCCTCCAGATAGGCTTCCTTCTTGTGCGTCCTCGAGATCCAGGAGACGCCGCCAAACAAAGGCGACCCTGCCTCGACTCGAGGCGTGAAGTAATGGCGGAAAAGAGCTACATTGGGGTAGACTCCGACAAAGTTTTCGCACAGATGTGCGAAAACGGCCATGGTCAAGACGGCGTTGGGGGTGAAGTCAAGGAGGTGGAACCCGTAGGTGTTCATGATGTCGCAGAAGAACACATAATAGGGCGGGCAGAGCCCGCAGTAGAAGAACAGGGCAAAGAAGGCGTAGCCGTTCGGGAACATCTCGCAGGCTACGGCGGGGAGTACCTTGGTGCGCGGATGCGCCTTCGTCTCCCTCGACCAGAAGAGGTAGAAGGAATCCCTCAGCTCCTCCGCGTCAAGCTTTGGCGGAAAGACCGCCATCTTCTTCCGCATTGCTGCTAGCCGCAGCGCCTCGGCGGACTTCGCGGACCTCCCCTTCTCGCCTTTCAGAGCCATGGCGGGGACGGTGGGGGAGGTCGACGGCGCTGGTGATGCTGGTGGCGACGGAGGGCGGAGCGCTGCTCTCTTTCGGCGTTCGGGAAGGAGGGGAGCGGCGGGGGTTTCTGAGGATTGAAGAAGCAACGGGCGAATGGAAGGAACTGCCCCTGTTTCCCCTGCTTTTAAGGGGGAGGGGGCGGACGTTCCGCATTTCCCATTAAAGAAACATGCCATGATATCTCCCACGACGCCACGATTGACGCGTGCCGTTAGGGGAGGGCGCGGTGGATACCGAGTGGGATACGGCGTGCCGCAGGCCGCGCGCGTGCCCGTGCACTGTTTTGGGCCTGGCCCAACAGCGCTCGGCACCGTGTGTGGCCCAGGCCCGGGGGCTCCTGTCGGTGTACTAAAATAGGGGTACCTTAGTATCCCGAACTTGTGCACGGGCAGTTGCAGCGTCCCGCGTCAGGGCTAGCCAGGCGACCGCCAAGACCCCACGTGGTTCCTTTAGAACCATTCAAAAACAAAGTATCCAAGCCCAGAAGACAAGACCCCGGCAAGAGGAGCTTGCCGGGAAGGCCACTCAAGGCACAGAATCACTCGAGACACGAGACCCCGGCAAGAGGAGCTTGCCGGGAAGGCCAACCAAGGCACCTCAAGAGAACTTGCCGTGACACGCCACGCGTCCCGGCAAGGACCGGTGAGCGACAAGCTCCCGGTAGCGACAAGCTAGCCACCGCGGCAAGGCACTTGCCGCGGCAAGCTTCCACTCAGTACCCACGCTCCAGCTCATCCACCCACGTGTCGCCCTGGGACCCTCCCAGGCGCACGTGGCGGAAGGCTGTGCAGTCAGGGGAACACGGTGGCAAGCTGCGATGACGAGGCTACCGTCGTGGCGAACGGTGGCGCCCCTGACGGCCACTTTTTGCACTGTTTGGGCGACGGCGACGGGAATTCAATGCCCTTGTCCCCTGCCGTCAGAGTTAGGTATAGAGCACTATATAAACACTGTTCCAACTACCACTCTTTTTACATTTTTACCCCCATCTGTGTTGCCACCTGTCGGTGACCCCTTTGACCTATAAAAGGAGGCCCATGCGCAACGTAGAGGGGGTTCCGATCCTCGATCACTCTCACGCTCGGTCCTGCTAGCGATCAGTGCGCACTGTAGCATTCATCGCTCCCGAGCTAAGAACTCAATACAAACTAAAGTAGGAGTAGGGTTTTACGCATCCGTGCGGCCCAAACCTGGGTAAACTGCTCGCGTGCTTGCCTCGATCCGCTCTTTGTGCATCCTCCGCCTCCTGCCGTACTGAGAAGGGGCTCCGGTCCCATAGGTGTTCGTGGGCGGTCAGTTTCCCCGACACATGCCCATATTCAGCTCCATTTGCCTATTAAATCTTCCTTAGCAAATTTCCAAAGTTTCTATCCAGAGAGAAGCTTTGTGAAGGAAGTACAAGCTAGGATTATCCAAATGGTATAAAATTTTTACAGTGTTTTCCTATGCCCAAATGACCATACTCCACAAATTTCAGCTCAATACATTTATTCATTTGAGCCCAGCTTCAATATTCATATTTCTGCCTGATGTGGTACTTTGCAAAGCAAGTGCCATCTACGCTACTCCATTTGAGCTGCAAATTTGCCAAGCGAGTCTCCCTAGTAGATGATCATCCTCAGCCAAAATTCAGGCCCATTGGCCATGTGCATTTCCCGTACCACTAATCAAACACTTGGTTGCTAATTCATGTTTGAGCATAGTTCGGTCTCCTCGTGAGAGTCTTCTATTGTCATTTTCTTCCTAGCACTTACCTGGAGAGTGCCCAACCCACTAGACATGTCTAGGCCACCCAGAACGCATGGCAATGCCACGGTCACGCGGTGACCACGCGGTGGGCATGCGACTTTACGCGCTTTGGAGTTGGGGCCCAGGGCCACCGTCTAAAGCTCGATGTATCGCCACCAAAACATGTATTTATGCTCAAATAGATACTTATGTAACTATAAATGATTTTTGGAAAAAATAAAGAGCAAACAATAAGGCAGCTGCAGTTCAAATTTGACCAATTTCCAACTGAATCGGCAGAAATTTGTCTTTTTCACGAGAGGTGGATAAAAGCTTTGGACACCCAACCATTTTGTCAATTGTGCATTAAATATGGCCTAGTATTTTATAAAAATGATTTGGTCCAATTTTGCAACAATTATTTGGTAGGTTCTTCACAAAAAAAACCTCATTTTGGGCACTCGAAAAATGGAAAATGATTTTTTCGTCCAAAGAAAATGAAAACTTCCTTAGGCAACATTGTTTGCCATTCCAAGATGGACCCCTATGAACAATATGAGATCATTTGAACAAACTGTGCCATGAATGTGCCCATAAGATTGATCATCTGGCTTGGAAGCCATGAATCTTCATACATGATAGCTCATTTCTGAGAACACTTTTTTAAAACAATTGCCGTATTACAAGTTTATAATATTTTCTGGTAACTTGGTCACATACAATGACACAATGCGAAGGTTTTCCAATTTTTGGAATTTTTTATTCCCGTTTCAAAATGCGGTCAAATCGGCGGGCATGACCGTTCCTAGCTAGTGGTTGAATCTTGGAAAACTTTTGGTGTTTCTCTGATTAAATAGATACTTAAGTACCTAGAAATGATTTTTGGAAAAATTAAAGAGGAAACTATGAGGCAGCTGCAGTTCAAATTTTACCCGTTTCCAGCTGAATCGGCGGAAATTTGTGTTTTTCACGAGAGGTGGATAAAAACTTTGGACACCCAACCATTTTGTCAATTTGCATTAAATATGGCCTAATATTTTAGAAAAATGATTTGGTCCAATTTTGCAACAATTATTTGGTAGGTTCTTCACAAAAAACCTCATTTGGGGCACCCGAAAAATGGAAAATGATTTTTTCGTCCAAAGAAAATGAAAACTTCCTTAGGCAACATTGTTTGCCATTCCAAGATGGACCCCTATGAACAATATGAGATCATTTGAACAAACTATGTCATGAATGTGCCCATAAGATCGATCATCTGGCTTGAAAGCCATGAATCTTCATACATGTGTAACGCCCAGGATGTAACAATTACATTTATGGCAATATATGCATCGTTGACTTAATCAATTCCATTCCGGGCTTTTCCTTCATTTCAAGTTTCTTCGTTTTTGTCTTGTGCGTGTGTCGCATGTCATCATGTCATTTTCTTTATGTGCATTGCATTGGCATAGTCTCACTTGCATCCGTGTGTAGTTGCATCGTCACCGTTCGTCTTTGTTGTCCGTTTCGAGTTCCGACACTCACACACGTGCCCGTCGCACCTCTCAAGCCTTTGTTTCGTGAGTGGGCTAAAAACATCCTCAGAATGGGCCGAGACTTGTCGATTGGTCTTGCTATACCACCGGTAGACCGCCTGTCAAGTTTCGTCTCGTTTGGAGGTCGTTTGATACTCCAACGGTTAACCACGTGGGCCGAAAACCCCTATCTCTTTTGGCCCATCACCCCTCCACAACAGCCTACTAGCCCAGCACAACCCCCTCCATCCTCTCGGTCGTTGGATCGTGATCGTGTGAGCGAAAACCGCACCTCATTTGGACACTCCTAGCTCCCTCTACCTATAAAACAGCCCCATCCCCTCCATTTACGGGTAAAAACCCTAGTCCCGAGCTCCCCGCGCCACCGGACACGTCCGGACCGCGTCAGACACATCCGGACCGCGTCAGACACATTCGCCGGACGCGCCCGGACCAATCACAGCGCGCCATGTCACCCGACCCGCGCCCAGTTCGCTGCCCCGCCCGGGGCCCAAATCCGGCTTGCCCCGGGGCCGAACTGGGCCGCACCGGGCCTTGTCTCCACCGCTTGTCTTCCTCGCCAACGACCCGCGCGTCGGGCCCGCGCCACCGCCGGCCGCGAGTCACGCCGCCGCCGGCCACTCGCCGCCGGTCGCGAGCCGCACCGCCGGCGGCCACTCGCCGCCGGTCGCGAGCCGCGCCACCGCCGGTCTTCTCCTACCCCGCCGCCGGTGCCGCGCCACCGCGAACCACGGGCACCGCCACCTCCCGCCGCCGGCTTGCAGCCACCGCCACCGGCCGGCCACGCCTCCAAGCTCCGACGCGGGCTGCCGGCTCTTCGCCGCCTCCGGCGGCACGGGCTGCCCCAACCACCGACCGGCCTTGCCTCCGCAGCGCCGCCATGGGCCGCCGGTGCCACCCACTTCGCCGCCGTCCACGCCACCGCCTCCCGCCGCTGCTCCGTTGACGCTCCGGCGAACTCCGGCCCCGATCTGGTGGATCCGATCCAGGTGGGATCAGATCCACCAATCCCTCGAACCAAACGGCCACCCCGTCCCGGATCTCTCCAACCCGCACGCCTCCGTCCCGAGTTGACTTTCTCGGAGGGGTAATTTTCCACTAAGTCCCTGGACCCGTTAATTTTTATGCCCTCTTTGACATGTGGTAACTTTGTGCTCGGTGCTCCGTTTTGCGCATATGATATATCGAAATGTTCGTCTCGACATGCTCTACATGTTAGCATCAGGTTCATGCATGTTTGGGTTCATCTAGACGTCTTAATCTTCGTGTCAAGAGTGCTTCGTGATGTTACTGTTTCATCACTTGTTGTCTATGTAATTTTGTTGGCATGTTCGTGAGCTAGTAACTTTGTGCACATTGGTCCGAATGGAGTGTATGATATGTCCAGATGTTTGTCTTCTGATGCTCTTAATTATGGATGCATGTGCATACAGGTTAGGTTGAATTATGCCATGTTTACCTTTGTTGGAAAAGTGCATGTGGCTGATAAGTTTTTGAACTTGTTATGAGATGATGTTTTGTCTTCTTCGTGTGAATTACACCATGTGTCATATGAGCTAGGTGTCAACATGTGTTTTGCTCACTGGAATGTGCTCTACATGATAGATTTATTTTCTTGCCATGATATGTCTTGAGATAAGTGCAACAAGTTTGTTAACATGCCATCGTGATGTTAAATTTCTGCTAAGGGTGAATCTGTTAATTTCTATGCCATGTTTCCATGAGGCTCCCGCCTTTGTTGTGCATGGTTAGAGTTGTCCAGTGGGTGTTCCTTGATGTATATGTTATGCTCTAACTATCCATTCTCTTGTTTGCCATGATGCCATGATGTAGCTTGTTCTTTTGAGGCCCTCTAGATGCTTCAAAATGTTTTCTATCAGCATGCCCATATTTTGCTAAGTCTGGTTAAACTTTTGCGCTTTTGACATGATATTTGGGAGATGTTCTAGTATGTTGTAGAAGTAGCCATGTAGTTACTCTTGAAGAGCATGTTATGTATGTTATTGCCATTCCTTTTGCTTGCATGATGGCTTGCTATAGCTTACTGTTTTCATGCTCTCAAGTTGCTATAAAATATTTCTGTCAGCCTGTTATCAGCAAGTTCAGTTTTGCCATGTGAATAGCTAGTGTTCTATGCATCCTATGACCATGTTCTTGCCATGAGTAGCTTCATAAACATGTCTTCTTGCTGTTGATTATATTCACATGCCATGCTATGCTTTGAGATGAGTTGCACAAGCTTGCAAACATGCCTACTTGTCGTCATTTTTGTCATGCCTTATAATTTTCACTAAGTCTGAGAAATATGTAAACTTATTGAATCTCGCCATGCTTGTTTATTTGTGTTACAGCAAGTTTTTGGGTGTGCTCTAAGTTCATGCTTGTTAAGAATCATGTCTATTTCACATCCTTGCCTTTTGTCTTCATGTTTGCGTGCTGTAGCATAATTATATCTTGCTCCAAAGATGCCATGTTGCTGTTAACTGCAGTTTTGCATTCCATCTTGTATTGCTTGCCATTTGCAAACCTTGCATCCGTTTTCCATGATCTTTATATCGATTTCAACCGAAATCTTCCCCTCTATCCAATGGCTTGCTTGGTTGCCCAAGATGAAGCCATTTCCTCCATCTTCTCCTTTAGGCTCGAGAGCATCCTCATGCATACGCACATCATACTTGCATCCCATGACATGTCTTGCATCATGTTGATTGTGCATTGCACCGTGATTGATCTTGTACCGTTGTTGTGCGCTTGTGTTGGGTAGAGCCGGGAGCTGATACCGAGTTCGAGGATCTTGTCGATACTCAGTTTGAGAAGCCGTCTTACCATCCCACCGACGACTTACCAGGCAAGATGACAGTTCCCCTATATCACCTCTATCTTTGCCTATGCTAGTTGTCTCGCTCTTTAGCTATGCCTCGATGCCTATTCCTGTTTTGTCAGCCTCCTATTGTTGCCATGAAACACTCTAACCGCCTTCCTAGCAAACCATTGATTGGCTAAGTACGCTTTTGCTCAGCCCCTCTTATAGCGTTGTTAGTTGCAGGCGAAGTTTCGAAGATTGCTCCATGATTGGACTTGTTTTATGGGATAACACTATATATATATATATATATATATATATATATATATCGGTTTAATACTAATGCACCTATATATTGGTAATGAGTGGAAGGCTTGGCCTTCTGCTTGGTGTTTTGTTCCACTCATGCCACCTTAGAACCCAATAAACCGGTGTTATGTTCCTTGATTTTGCGTTGCTAACACGGTTGGGGTTTATGGGCCCCCCTTGATAATTCGCACTGGTTAAAGCTTTTTCAGCAAGGCCCAACATTGCTTTTACCATTTGCGATAACTAAATAACTTGCATAGGGACTTTCCGGACCCCGAGGACTTAATTTTACAAACCGGGCCAGTGCTCCTCATGAGTGTTGGTCCAAACTGGGGGTCCTGCAGGGCTGCCTTGGGGAAACCCGAGGTATCCGGTATTACCTGTAGCATCACCCATCCGGTCGTGGCCTGAGACGAGATACGCGCGGCTACTATCAGGGTGTCGGCACGCCGGGAGGTTTTGCTGGATTAGTTTTACCTTTGTCGAAATATCTTGAGCACGGGATTTAGAGGATACTTAGGTCTTCCCACTTTGGAGTTGCGACTCCGCAGATCGTGAGCTTGTGATGGGCTAAGTTGGGACACCCCTGCAGGGTTTTGAACTTTTGAAAGCCGTGCCCGCGGTTATGTGGCAGATGGGAATTTGTTAATATCCAGTTGTAGATAACTTGACACCATATCCATAAGAATACACTACCTGTGTGAGTAACAGTGATGGTCTCTTTTCGAAGGGCTTCGGGAAGTGAACACGGTGGGGTTATGTTTGACCGCGAGGAGCTAGGATCACTTCTTGATCGACTTAACGACCGTTGGCGCATATTCTCATCTCGCTCTCAACTCGTATGCTAGTTGCTTAATGCTTGCTACAAACACTTTATTACCCTTCCACACCTAAGGCTTTGTTAGTTTTGATACCCGGGAATGGGATTGCTGAGTCCTTGTGGCTACCAGATTACAACACAGACCAGATGCAGGTACAACCGAGTATGATGCAGGAGATGGATCAGAACTTCACTGGGAGTTTGATAAAGAGCGGGGTCGTTACTATGTCTCGTATCCCGACGATCAGTAGTGGTTCCTACTAGGGGCGATCATGCCTTGTGATTTGTGGTATCTTTAATCGTTTGTTTTCGTCCTTAGATGAACCCTGTGTTATTCAAATGAATGTATGCTATTTTATTCATTGTGTGACGTGGCGAGTGTAAGCCAACTATCTTTTACAGTTTCATCCCTGAACTTTTACATGAGATGTGCAAAGATACCACGCTTGAGATCATTCCAGAATGTGCTTATGTCTCTAAGTCATGCCTCGATACGTAGGAGATATAGTTGCATCCTGGGCATGTAAAGTTGGTATCAGAGCCGACCCTCGCGGTTACACGGATGTTTACGGACATGTGTGCGGTCATGTTGTTCATGACGTTTGTGAGCCGTCATGGCACACGGCATGGCACATGTGCCGGACTGGAAGCACAGACGGTTGTGCCAAGAGGGAACGTTCCTGTGGCCCGACGAGGACGTCGGTTCCTCTCATTGGGGGTGTATGTGATAGCCTGACTTATTAGGGATGATAGACTACTCATATCAATAAGGAATTCCTTCTATTCCGAGAGCCATTCGGATAGAGCTCCAAAGCTAAGCGTGCTCAGCTTGGAGTAGTATCAGGATGGGTGGCCGACCGAGAAGTAGCTCTCGGGTGCGCAGAGTGAGGATGAAGTGCACAGAAAAGACTAGTATTGATATGTGGGGCCAATCTAGATCCCGCCAGGAGTAACGACCACCGGCGGGTGTGTCTGGGGCGTTACAAGTTGGTATAGCCCCCTGATTGATCGAACCGCTGACGGTTAAGTCTAGGCACACACACAAAAATGTTTTGAGTCCTATATATATATATATATATATATAGGATTTCTTTTTACTCCTCATCCCCTTCATCGCTCTGGTGAGGACTCCTAACGTTGTTTTACCTTCACTATTCTCAAAATTTCACTAAATTTTTTTAGGATCACGCGGGTATTGTTTGGATTGTTTCGATATCTTTGTGATGAGAACATTGTTCTCGATGCCTCCTGTCATTTAGGGGTTGTGGCAGTGTCCCGGGGAGTTGAGCTCCGAGGTGTTGTCATCACAAATGTATCGTAGCAGTTCTAGAATACCAGAGGCGGCCGTCATCGAAAACTCTTCTATGCATGTCTGGTGGTGAGATAACCCCGACGTCACCCAGTACTAGGGAGATAGTTCAGAAGTATTGCCACAACTAGTATAGCAGATGCGTTTCGAAGGTCCGAGGTAAACAGTTTCCGAAGATGACTGGTTATGTGTTGACGGATGGATACAGCTGGATGTAGGTATAGAGTTGAGTGCGCGGTGCTTCCCCTGTATCCCCAACACCAGATTGCATAACCGGAAAGCTTCAGAAATTAATAGGTGGGTTTCAAGTAGCTCGTAGGTAATCTTCCAATGGGTGCATGGTATGAGGTTTGGGGTTCAACATCTAGTGAAGAGGTTTCATGGGCGCTGTTCCAATTGGGAGTTGCATCTTAAAGGATCCTTGGCTATGCTGATCCGGGGATTGCAAGACCCTTTGTAACACGTGCCATGGGACATTCAGCACGAACATGTGGGACGAAACCTCTATTATGTATTTGTTCCATCTGTACCTTGTTGTTTTATTCTATCATTTTGTTCTCCCAAGTGGCTTCTCGACAAGTTGATGTACCATTAAGCTATGGAATTCATTCGTTCAATTTTTTTCGGATATTCATTGTGAAGACTATATGTTGCAAATATCTAGCCGTTGATTCAGCTTATCTATTATTTGCTTCAATGGCTAACAGTTGTCATCATCTTCTATGCATGCCGCGCAATCTCGTCAAAATAGCTACTATGACGGCAAGCATCGTGACTTGGCTTTCGACATTGGAGATCATGTCTATCTCCGTGTTTCTCCCATGAAGGGTACTCAGAGGTTCGGTATCAAAGGCAAGCTTTCTCCAAGATACGTGGGTCCTTTCAAGATTCTTGGCAAGAGAGGCGATCTAGCCTACCAACTCGAGCTTCCCTCCAACTTTGCAAATGTGCACGATGTGTTTCACGTGTCACAACTCCGCAAGTGCTTCAAGACGCCTGAACGCACCATTCCTTTTGAAGAGATTGATCTTCAACAAGACTTATCTTATCGTGAGCACCCCATTGCTATCCTTGAAAAACTGAGCGCAAGACCCGCAACAAGTCGATCAAATTCTTGAAAGTGAAGTGGTCACACCATACCGACCGAGAAGCTACATGGGAACGAGAAGATCATCTCCGTTCCGAGTATCCCGCTTTCTTTCAGTCCTAGATCTCGGGACGAGATCTTTTTGTAGTGCAGGAGAGTTTGTAACGCCCCGGATGTAACAATTACATTTATGGCAATATATGCATCGTTGACTTCATCAATTCCATTCTGGGCTTTTCCTTCATTTCGGGTTTCTTCGTTTTTGTCTTGTGCGTGTGTCGCATGTCATCATGTCATTTTCTTTATGTGCATTGCATTGGCATAGTCTCACTTCCATCTGTGTGTTGTTGCATCGTCTCCGTTCATCTCCGTTATCCGTTTCGAGTTCCGACACTCACACACGTGCCTGTCGCACCTCTCAAGCCTTTTTTTCGTGAGTGGGTTAAAAACATCCTCGGAATAGACCGAGACTTGTAGAGTGGTCTTGGTATACCACCGGTAGACCGCCTGTCAAGTTTCGTCTCATTTGGAGGTCGTTTGATACTCCAACGGTTAACCACGTGGGCCGAAAAACCCCTATCCCTTTTGGCCAAGCACCCCTCCACAACATCCCACTAGCCCAGCACAACCCCCTCCATCCTCTCGGTCGTTGGATCGTGATCGTGTGGGAGAAAACCGCACCTCATTTGGACACTCCAAGCTCCCTCTACCTATAAAACAGCCCCATCCCCTCCATTTTCGGGTAAAAACCCTAGTCCCGAGCTCCCCGCGCCACCGGACACGTCCGGTCCGCGCCGGACACGTTCGCCAAACGCGCCCGGACCAATCACAGCACGCCACGTCACCCAACCCGCACCCACTTCGTCGTCGTGCCCGGGGCCGAGATCCGGCCTGCCCTGGGGCCGAACCGGGCCTCGTCTTCGCCGCCCATCTTCCTCGCCTCCGACCCGCACGTCGGCCCCGCGCCGCCGCCTGCCGCGAGCCGCGCCGCCGCCGGCCACTCGCCCCGCCGCCGCCGGTCTTCTCCTACCTCGCCGCTGGTGCCGCGCCACCGCGCCCCGCGGGCGGCGCCACCTCCCGCTGCCGGCTCACTGCCACCGCCACCGGCCGGCCGCGCCTCCAAGCTCCGACGCGGGCCGCCGGCTCTTCGCCGCCTCTGGCGCCTCGGGCCGCCCCGACCACCGGCCGGCCTCGCCTCCGCAGCATCGGCACGGGCCACCGGTGCCACCCACTTCGCCGCCGTCCACGCCACCGCCTCCCGCCGCCGCCCCGTCGATGCTCCAGCGAGCTCCGGCAAACTCCGGCCCCGATCCGGTGGATCCGATCCAGGTGGGATCAGATTCACCAATCCCCCGAACCAAATGGCCACCACGTCCCGGATCTCTCCATCCCACATGCCTCCATCCCGAGTTGACTTCTCGGAGGGGTAATTTTCCACTAAGTCCATGGACCCGTTAATTTTTATGCCCTCTTTGACATGTGGTAACTTTGTGCTCGATGCTCCGTTTTGCGCATATGATATATCGAAATGTTCGTCTCGACATGCTCTACATGTTAGCATCAGTTTCATGCATGTTTGGGTTCATCTAGATGTCTTAATCTACGTGGCAAGAGTGCTTTGTGATGTTACTATTTCAGCACTTGTTGTCTGTGTAATTTTGTTGGCATGTTCGTGAGCTAGTGACTTTGTGCATGTTGGTCCGAATGGAGTGTATGATATGTCCAGATGTTCGTCTTGTGATGCTCTTAATGATGGATGCATGTGCATACAGGTTAGGTTGCATTATGCCATGTTTACATCTGTTGCAAAAGTGCATGTGGCTGATAAGTTTTTGAACTTAATATGAGATGATGTTTTGTCTTCTTCGTGTGAATTACTCCATGTGTCATATAAGCTAGGTGTCAACATGTGTTTTGCTCATTGGAATGGGCTCTACATGATGGATTTATTTTCATGCCATGATATGTCTTGAGATGAGTGCAACAAGTTTGTTAACATGCCATCGTGATGTTAAATTTCTGCTAAGGGTGAATCTGTTAATTTTTATGCCATGTTTCCGTGAGACTTCCGCCTTTGTTGTGCATGGTTAGAGTTGTCCAGTGGGTGTTCCTTGATGTATATGTTATGCTCTAACTATCCATGCTCTTGTTTGCCATGATGCCATGATGTAGCTTGTTCTTTTGAGGCCCTCTAGATGCTTCAAAATGTTTTCTGTCAGCATGCCCAGATTTTGCTAAGTTTGGTTAAACTTTTGCACTTTTGCCATGATGTTTGAGACATGTTCTAGTATGTTGTAGAAGTAGCCATGTGGTTATTCTTGAAGCATATTATGGATGTTATTGACATGCCGTTTGCTTGCATGATGGCATGCTGTAGCTTGTTGTTTTCATGCTCTCAAGTTGCTATAAAATGTTTCTGTCAGCCTGTTATCATCAAGTTCAGTTTTGCCATGTGAATAGCTAGTGTTCTATGCATCCTATGACCATCGTCTTGCCATGAGTTGCTTCACAAACATGTCTTCTTGCTGTTGATTATATTCACATGCCATGCTATGCTTTGAGATGAGTTGCACAAGCTTGCAAACATGCCTACTTGTCGTCGTTTTTGGCATGCCTTGTAATTTTCACCAAGTCTGAGAAATCTGTAAACTTATTGAATCTTCCCATGCTTGTTTAATTGTGTTCCAACAAGTTTTTGGGTGTGCTCTAAGTTCATGCTTGTTAAGAATCATGTCTATTTCACATCCTTGCCTTTTGTCTTCATGTTGGGTGCTGTAGCATAATTATATCTTGCTCCAAAGATGCCATTTGATGTTAACTGCAGTTTTGCATTGCATCTTGTATTGCTTGCCATTTGCAAACCTTGCATCCGTTTTCCATAATCTTTATATCGATTTCAACCGAAATCTTCCCCTCTATCGAATGGATTGCTTGGTTGCCTAGGATGAAGCCATTTCCTTCATCTTCTTCTTTAGGCTCGAGAGCATCCTTATGCATACGCACATCATACTTGCATCCCATGACATGTCTTGCATCATGTTGATTGTTCATAGCACCGTGATTTATCTTGTACCGTTGTTGTGCTCTTGTGTTGGGTAGAGCCGGGAGCCGATACCGAGTTCGAGGATCTTGTCGAGACTGAGTTTGAGAACCCGTCTTAACATCCCACCGACGACTTACCAGGCAAGATGACAGTTCCCCGATATCACCTCTATCTTGGCCTATGCTAGTTGTCTCGCTCTTTAGCTATGCCTCGATGCCTATTCCTGTTTTGTCAGCCTCCTATTGTTGCCATGAAACACTCTAACCGCCTTCCTAGCAAACCGTTGATTGGCTAAGTACGCTTTTGCTCAGCCCCTCTTATAGTGTTGTTATTTGCAGGTGAAGTTTCGAAGATTGCTCCACGATTGGACTTGTTTTATGGGATAACACTATATATATATCGGTTTAATACTAATGCACCTATATATTGGTAATGGGTGGAAGGCTTGGCCTTCTGCTTGGTGTTTTGTTCCACTCATGCCACCTTAGGACCCGATAAACCGGTGTTATGTTCCTTGATTTTGCATTCCTAACACGGTTGGGGTTTATGCCCCCCCTTGATAATTCGCACTGCTTAAAGCTTTTCCAGCAAGGCCCAACTTTGGTTTTACCATTTGCCATAAATAAATAACTTGCATAGGGACTTTCCGGACCCCGAGGACTTAATTTTACAACCCGGGCCAGTGCTCCTCATGAGTGTTGGTCCAAACTGGGGGTCCTGCAGGGCCGCCTTGGGGAAACCCGAGATATTTGGTATTACCTGTTGCATCACCCATCCGGTCGTGGCCTGAGACGAGATACGCGCGGCTACTATCAGGGTGTCGGCACGCCAGGAGGATTTGATGGATTAGTTTTACCTTTGTCGAAATATCTTGAGCACGGGATTCCGAGGATACTCGGGTCTTCCCACTTTGGAGTTGCGACTCCGCAGATCGTGAGCTTGTGATGGGCTAAGTTGGGACACCACTGCAGGGTTTTGAACTTTCAAAAGCCGTGCCCACTGTTATGTGGCAGATGGGAATTTGTTAATATCCAGTTGTAGATAACTTGACACCATATCCATAAGAATACACTAACTGTGTGAGTAACCGTGATGGTCTCTTTCCGAAGGGCTTCGGGAAGTGAACACGGAGGGGTTATGTTTGACCGTGAGGAGCTAGGATCACTTCTTGATCAACTTGACGATCGTTGGCACATATTCTCATCTCGCTATGAACTCGTATGCTAGTTGCTTAGTGCTTGTTGCAAACACTTTATTACCCTTCCACACCTAAGGCTTTGTTAGTTTTGATACCCGGGAATGGGATTGCTGAGTCCTTGTGGCTCAGAGATTAGAACACACACCAGATGCAGGTACAGCCGAGTACGATGCAGGAGATGGATAAGAACTTCACTGGGAGTTCGATGAGGAGCGTGGTCATTACTATGTCTCATATCTCGACGATCAGTAGTGGTTCCTACTAGGGGCGATCAAGCCTTGTGATTTGTGGTATCTTTTGTCATTTGTTTTCGTCCTTAGATGGACCCTGTGTAGGTGTGTTATTCGGATGAATGTATGTTATTGTATTCATTGTGTGACGTGGCGAGTGTTATCCCTGAACTTTTACATGAGATGTGCAAAGATACCATGCTTGAGATCATTCCAGAATGCACTTATGTCTCTAAGTCGTGCCTCGACACGTAGGAGATATAGTCGCATCCTGGGCATGTCAAGTTGGTATCAGAGCCGACCCTTGCGGTTACACGGATGTTTGAGGACATGTGTGCGGTCATGTTGTTCATGACGTTTGTGACCCGTCGTGGCACACGGCATGGCACATGTGCCGGACTAGAAGCACAGACGGTTGTGCCAAGAGGGAACGTTCCTGTGGCCCGACGAGGACGTCGGTTCCTCTCAGTGGGGGTGTATGTGATAGCCTGACTTATTAGGAATGATAGACTACTCATATCAATAAGGAATTCCTTCTATTCCAGGAGCCCATTCGGATAGAACTCCAAAGTTAAGCGTGCTCAGCTTGGAGTAGTATCAGGATGGGTGACCGACCAAGAAGTTGCTCTCGGGTGCGCAGAGTGAGGACAAAGTGCGTAGAAAAGACTAGTATTGATATGTGGGGCCAGTCTAGATCCCGCCAGAATTAACGACCACTGGCGGGTGTGTCCGGGGCGTTACAAGTTGGTATAGCCCCCTGATTGATTGAAACGCTAACGGTTAAGTCTAGGCACACACACAATTTTTTTGAGTCCTATATATATATATATATATATATATATATATATATATATATATATATATATATATATATATATATATATATATATATATATATATATATCGGAGAGTAGGATTTCTTTTTACTCCTCATCCCCTTCATCGCTCCGGTGAGGACTCCTGACGTTGTTTTACCTTCACTATTCTCAACATTTCACTAAAAAATTTTAGGATCATGCGGGTATTGTTTGGATTGTTCCGATATCTTTGTGACAAGAACATTGTTCTCGATGCCTCCTATCATTTAGGGGTTGTGGCAGTGTCCCGGGGAGTTGAGCACCGAGGTGTTGTCGTCACAAATGTATCATAGTGGTTCTAGAATACCAGAGGCGACTGACATCGAAAAGTCTTCTATGCATGTCTGGTGGTGAGATAACCCCGACGTCACCCAGTACTGGGGAGATAGTTCGGGAGTATTGCCAGAACTAGTATAGCGGATGCGTTTCGAAGGTCCGAGGTAAACAGTTTCCGAAGATGACTGGTTATGTGTTGATGGATGGATACAACTGGATGTAGGTATAAAGTTGAGTGCGCGGTGCTTCCCCTGTATCCCCAACACCAGATTGCATAACCAGAAAGCTTCGGGAATTAATAGGTGGGTTTCAAGTAGCTCGTAGGTAATCTTCCAATGGGTGCATGGTATGAGGTTTGGGGTTCAACATCTAGTGAAGAGGTTTCATGGGCGCTGTTCCAATTGGGAGTTGCATCTTAAAGGATCCTTGGCTATGCTGATCCGGGGATTGCAAGACCCTTTGTAACACATGCCATGGGACATTTAGCACGAACATGTGGGACGAAACCTCTATTATGTATTTGTTCCATCTGTACCTTGTTGTTTTATTCTATCATTTTGTTCTCCCAAGTGGCTTCTCGACAAGTTGATGTACCATTAAGCTATGGAATTCATTCGTTCAATTTTGTTCGGATGTTCATTGTGAAGACTATATGTTGCAAATATCTAGCCGTTGATTCAGCTTATCTATTATTTGCTTCAATGGCTAACAGTTGTCATCATCTTCAGGATGGCACCTAAGAAAGTTCCCAACCAGAACCCACAGGGTGAAGAAGAGCGTCGTCCTTCCCCTCCTCCTCCGTCTGAGGCATAGAGAGTGATTATGCAGGCAACCAACCAGAACACTCAGATGCTCATGCAAATGGTGCAGGGTTTCCAAGCCAATCAAGCAAATCAAGGGAATCAAGGGAACCAAGGCCAAGGAAATCTGTTCAATCAACCTGACTTTGCGACTCTGAACCAATTCCTGGCAAATCAGCCCAAGTCTTTCAGTTGCTGTGTGTACCCACTAGATGCTGAAGATTGGATCACAGACATCAAGAAGCATTTTGAATGCAGTAACATCAGACTTGAGGATTATGTCAAGTTTGCCACATTCCAACTCTAAGATCAAGTTGCAGATTGGTGGCAACAGTACAAAGACTCCAGAGGTGGTCGTGAGATCTCGCAGACTGATTTCTGCCGCGATTTTCATTCTCATCACATTCCTACCAGTGTCATTGAAAGTATGCGTGAGCAATTCCGCAATCTGAAGCAAGGAACCATGTCGTCTATCAATACAATGTCAAGTTCCAGAATCTCGCCCGTTATGCGAAGCAAGACATCCCCAATGCCAAGGGGAAAATCTACCAGTTCCGAGGTGGTATGAAAGATGAACTCCAACTTGCACTCACTTTGTTCGAGCCGGATGAATTTGACCAATTCTACAACATGGCTCTGAAGCAAGAGGCAGCTCAGATCAAGTGTGAAGCTTCCAAAAAGAGGATAAGATATGCTGTTCACTCCTCCTATTCCTCTCAAGTGGTTGCCAAGCAGCAGACGTTCTGGCTACCGCCTCCTCCAGTGCTCCGTCCTCCATACAACAACAAGCACTCAGGTGGTTGTGGATTCTCCAACCCACCCAACCCAAGCAACCAGTGCAAGTCTCAGTACCAAGTTCGAAGACCAAGTGTTCCTCCTTCCCGTCCAGTTTGTGAGGTCACTTGCTACAAATGTGGTCTGAAAGGTCACTATGCAAACAAGTGTACTCAGAGGCGCCTTCCGCCTCCTCCACCTGTCAGCAATGCTATTGTCAAGCACAATCCCAAAGCTGCAAGAGTGAACCTGATGAATGGAGCTCAAGCAGAGGATTCTTCTGATGTGATAATTCGTAATCTTCCGGTTAACTCAATTCCTGCTAAAGTCTTGTTTGATTCTCGTGCATCGTTGTCCTTCATTTCACAACCTTTTGCATCAAAGCACAATGTTGACATCAAAAGTTTACCAAGGGAGTTATCAATTATTTCTCCGGGGAAACGAATGCATTCTAGCGTGTTTGCTCCGAACATATCTATTCATATGGGTGATTATAGTTTTCTGGTTTCATCGATTGTTCTCGGTAACTCGGACATTGATCTTATTCTTTGAGATGGATTGGCTTTCTAAGCATGATGCTCTTATTGATTGTGTAAACAAAGAGGTCAATCTAACTCATCCTTCCGAAGACGTGATTATCTTCACAGCTCGAGATAACACAATCATGCTATTCTCTCTCAATGACAAGGGTGATATTAATGCCATTTCTCATATTCCGGTGGTTTGTGAATATGAGGATGTATTCCCTGAAGAGCTTCCAGGCATGCCTCCCAACTATCCAGTTGAATTCGTCACTGAACTTGAACCTGGTACCGAGCCAGCATGTCGTCGTCCGTACAAGCTTTCTCTTAAAGAGTTGAAGGAGCTGAAGAAACAACTCGACGAGCAAGAACGAATGGGTCTAATCCGACCAAGTATTTCTCCTTCGGGCTGTGGTGTTCTTTTTGTCAAGAAGAAGGATGGCACGGAACGTCTTTCCATTGATTACCGACCATTGAACTAGAAGACAATAAAGAATAAATACCTGCTCCCCAATATGAATTAATTGTTGGAGCAGCTCAAAGGAGCAAGGTTTTCTCGAAGCTTGATCTCCGGATGGGTTACCATCAGATTCATAGCTGTGAATAGGATATTCCCGAGACCACATTCAGAACGAGTTATGGCTCTTATGAGTATACGGTCATGTCTTTTGGGCTTGCAAATGCTCCACCCACCTTCTCTCGGATGATGCACTTCATATTCAACCCCTGCTCCAATGAATTTGTTCTCGTCTACCTCGATGATATCTTGGTATTCTCCAAGAATAAAGAAGACCATGGCAAGCACCTTCGTTTGGTCCTTGACAGGCTCCATGAGCACCGTTTCTATGCGAAGTTTTCCAAATGTGAATTCTGGCTTGATAAAGTCCTCTATCTTGGCCATATTATCTCTGCCGAGGGCATTTCTGTTAACCCCAAGAAGGTTGAAGCTATTGTCAACTGGGAACCTCCTCTGAATGTTAAACAACTCCAAAGTTTCCTCGGTCTCGCAAGCTATTGCAGAAGGTTTGTTGAGAACTTCTCCAAGATTGCCAAGCCTCTTTCCAACATGTTGCAGAAGAATGTCAAGTACTCGTGGACTCCTGATTGTGATGCGGCATTCAAGACACTCAAAGAGAAGCTCATTTCTGCTCCGGTTCTTACTCCTCCAGATGAGTCCAAGCCTTATGAAGTCTTTTGTGATGCTTCATTGCAAGGTCTTGGCGGTGTTCTCATGCAAGACAAGAAGATCGTTGCATACACTTCACGTCAGCTTAAACCAAATGAGAAGAATTACCCCACACATGATCTCGAGCTAGGAGCAGTTGTTCATGCCTTGATCACGTGGAGACACCTTCCGTTGGGCAGAAAAGTGGACATCCTCACCGATCACAAGAGCCCGAGGTACATCTTCACTCAGCCAAACCTTAACCTCCGCCAGACTCGTTGGGTTGAAATGATTCAAGAATACGATCCAAGCATTGAGTATACTCCTAGCAAGGCCAATGTCATTTCAGATGCCTTGAGCAGAAAGGCTTACTACAACAGTCTCCTCCTCAAACCGTTCCAACCTGAACTTTGCGAATCATTGAGGAACCTCAACCTCCAAGTTGTTCTGCAAGGTCTTCTTACCAACCTTCAAGTTGCTCCTACCTTGGAAGATCAAATCCGTGAGGCCCAACTCAATGATGCTATGGTGCAGAAAGTGAAACATGGTATTTGTTGAGGATATACCCCGCGGTATGAACCGGCCGGAATTATAACCCGTCCGGACTTGGTATTCTACTTAAGACGGTTTATATTTGGCAAGTTACTAGTGACCCGGTAGGCGGATCATGGATGACAAGGCCCAAGGCCCAGAAGGCCGGTTCATATTAATAGTGGGCCGGTTTATGAAGAAAGCATAAGGGATATTCTCCTGCAAAGGAAGCAAGACTAGGACTCCTTGTAATAGATCAATCCTAGTCCTACTAGGACTAGTCATGTAAACCGCCCCTTTAACATATATAAGGAGGGGCAGGGCTCCCCAAAGGGACAAGTTTTCACAAGTTTAGACAAGCCACAAGCAGACAAGTTTCTAGGGTTAGACACCAAGAGCCGGTTTACCGGCGACACCCCGAGGATCATAATGAGACCTAGCCTCAAACAGCATGTAGGGTTATTACCGGATGATGTTTCCCGGGGCCCGAAGCTGTCTAAATCTTCGTCTTGCATCGCGTCTCTCGATTCCGCTCAACCCCTCTCAAGCTACTACATAGATGCGCGGCCTCACCACTAAGTCCGTAAACCGGACATCTGACGTGTTAATTCCACGACAGTTGGTGCCCACCGTGGGGCCAGCGCACGGTGGTGTTGAGTTTTTGGAGGGCTCTTTTCTAGGGATCGAGAAGCTCACATTGTTCCGGATTATAGAGGAATCTACATCATCTACATGACGAGCGGTCGGAATTGCAAAGACCAGATTGAGATGGAAAATCATTAGGGTTTGACGTTCTGTGGGCCGCCGACAATGCAGTATGATCCATCAAAAGCCAAGAAGAGGTGGATTTCGTTCGGACGCCGAGTCCTACAAGCAGTCAAATCCTAGGTTCCGTGAAAACCGACACGAATTTCTACAGCTGTCTGATTCGGCGAGTTCCATAAATTCCTGCCGCCGGATCACGTCCCAAGAAAATGATGCACTACTGCTTGCTAAGTGCTGGAGTACTAGTTCTGTATGTTACTTTTCTATTCTACGTGGGATTTGCTCAAGACTGAGCAGAATACATACATACAGCAATGACCGAAAGAGAGGAAAAGGGGGCGTATGACCCAGAGGACGTGGAAGTGAATCCGTCCAAAAGTTAACTATGACCCGCGGCTGGCCTCGTTTCCACCTCCAGCTCAAATTCGCGTCTGCGCCAAGCCACTCCGAGTCGACAGTCTCGCCCCGCAATCACGGCCTTGTCGAGCCGTACGCCCGCCGGGCCTCCTGGCCACCAAGGCGCCCTGCTACATCTCCACCGTCGCGCTCTACTCCCCAAAAACGGCACCCCTCGCCGTGCCTCATCTTGAGCTGCCCATCTGGGCTGCACCCCAGGTCGCTCCAGCGGCTTGTCGCTGCCGTGAGCTGCCTGTTTTCCGCCTCGCGTCGTTGTTCAACTGCCAGCACATCCTGGTGCCTGTGTGAGCCACCATCGCGTGGATTCTTGATGAGTACTGCGCCGCTCTATTATAGTCTTTTACGTGGAGAACCAACAGGTGTGAAAGATGGTGTAACACCCCAAAAATTTAATTACTTTTTCTTTAAATAAAATTTGGCTAGAAACAAAATTTTTGATTTACAAAAGTTCTTTAGTGTTTTTAGAACCTTTTGTTTCTGTTTCTTCCCTCCATATAAAAAATTGTGCAGTACTTTTGTGGGCTCTGATAATCATCTTAAAACAATTCATTACTTGTTTAATAACAGTATAAATTATTTTCATAATAAAATTTTGCCATAGAAATACTTTGAATAGCTTTTTCTTTTCTTCATATGCATCTATTTGCACTACAACTATTTTAAATAATTCTGTAAAAAAATTCCACCAAAATTTTGAGGAGTCATGTGATGCCTATGGATCACCTTTCTGCAAAAACCCATTCCTTCCCTTTGAAAATTTTGAGTGAATCATCCTCTTTTCTATTTCTGCCCATTTTCTAGGTTTCTACTGCAACCCCATTTTTCCTTGCTCTAAAGATTTTGACACTTGGCCATCTTCTAGTTCCTACTACCAAACTCTTAACTCCAAGAGATCAGCTCCATTTGAATTTTATAAGTCCACCAAAAACCCCTCTGAAGTTTCTGTCCAAAACTGAATTTCAGTAAAACTTGCATTAGCAAGTTTTCTCTTTTAACAAACTAACTTCACCACCATCTCTACCATCTAAAGAGACACTATACTGCCAAATCCCACTTCCAACAAGCTTCCCTAGAGGGCTCTATCATTTTGTCAAACAGGTCATGTGCATGACCAAATATGTGCCCCGTCCCTAACTACATTAGAGACTTTACCTTCTGGCCTAAACATCATGTCCATCACTCCTATAACATCCAATGTTAACACCCTGCCAAAGAATCAGCTCAATTGGAGCACCCTAGGATGCCCAGGCATTCTGTCGAGCACGCTGGGTGCGTGCAGAGAGCGTGGCCAGAGCGCCGGGACTGCAGGCCCTGGCATCGACCTGCTGCTGCCCTTTATTGTTCCCCACGCTCGCCTTAGTTCATCACTGGATCAGCCCGACCACCCCGAAGCTTACCGACACCTTTCCCCGTCCCCTAGCGCCACCCTCCACCGTCCATCGCCTCCGTTCCTTGCCGCCCGACAAAAACCGTCTCCGCCACGCCACCTCCGGGACACGCGGCTTC
>LR738709.1:598192363-598232563 GCA_902687465.1 Secale cereale
GGGGCACCTGGCTCCGCTCCGAGGCCGCCAGCACAACCCCGCCTCTAATTCGCAGGGACCCCGCCCTCACCTAACCGCGCCGGCCACGCCTACTCGCCACCGTCCGCGTTTCTCCATTAATGGCCACCGCCACCTCGGCTTGTCTCTGGAAATCACGGGCACGGCCGCTCCCGCCTATAAAAGCCCCCCCCTTAGGCCGCTGCACTGAGGACGGCCACTCTCCCGACCCCACCAGCCTTCCCGAGCAAGCAAAACGACCGGAGACGGTCGTCTTCTCCGTCCCCGACAACCACGGCCACCGCCACCCCTCCAATGGTTCCGACAAGAACACAGCCTCCCCACCTCCAATCTCTTCACCGACAGCTTCCCCCTTACCCCATGAATCCATCCCACCTCTTATTTTAGCTCGGGAACCACCGTGGGCGAAACGCCCAATTCGTGTCCGCCGGAGACTCTCGGGGATCTTCGTCGCCGGCGAGATAGGGCCTCCCGCCGGCCATGCAAGCCACCGGCGGGACCGCCTCGGCCTCCTCGACCCAACGATGGGCTCGGCTCACCGTGGGGCGCCGTCGTTTGCCGGCGGCGAACGCCGGAGCTCGCCTCTGTCCTGTTCGGGCGCGCGCGAGAGGTGAAAGACGAACCCGACAGGCGGGGCCCACCGTCAGTGACTGGAAGTCACGCCTGCGCGGCCCCCCCGAGCGGCTGGGCGATTGGGCTCGGCCCAGTGGGGCCGTGAAGTTAAACAGCGCTCAGGGCGCGCTTCGATCCTTTTCTTTATTCCTTCCAGCACTTTTTCAAATATCCCCATAACCACCAAATCACATCCAAATTCAATGATTCCAATTTCTGTAGACTCCTAAAAGCATGCTATATTTTTCCAGACTAGGTGAACATTTTTCCTATACTCTGTCTCTACTGGATCCATTAAATAGTCCAAATTCTTTATTCCTTCCAGATTAATAAATCCATAGTAAATCACATGAACTCCAAATAATATAATTCTTTTTCTGATATTCCTAAAATTTGATCTAGTTTATGTTAATAGTTATTTCATAATTTTCCAATCAACTTTTTATCACTATTTTTACTATATGTGGTAATTCAAATATTTTGAAATAGGAAATGGAGGGAAGATGTTTATTTCAAAAACCTTGGAGTGCACCCCATATTTTTGCATATTCAAGGCAAGCATTTTGAACACTTGATATGGTGAATGTTTGCATGCTAGAATATTTAGGGCATGTTTGTTACTTTTAATAAATTTGGCATTTGGATAGATATATTGCATGCTTGCATGGTCATATGCATATTTTCCTCTTGCATGCATTCCACTACGGTATTGATATACATGAATTATGAGTACCCAGGAGTGTGCTCCTGTTTTGGACGTGCTGGTGGGCACGGGCCATATTTGACATGGTGGTGTCATGAGACATATGTGGAAGCAGACAAGGGTTGTGGCCCTGTCCTGATGATATGGTTGAAAGAATAATTTTGTTGTGCTAACCATTGCTAGAATCATTAGCCTCCTGAGTCGACCGTAGATCGAGTCTTGTTCCAGTAACCCCCATACTTGTTTCGTACTACCACTTGTCTCTGCCACGGGTAGGGTACGGTTTAGTAAGTTGTTAACCCCTTTCCGTGCACACACCGTACAGAGGGCCACGATGAGGTTTTTCCACGACGGTGGACTAAATCCGGTCATCGGGTCAGGGAGCATGGGTGTTTCCGGTTGTAGCCGAGAGGGAGTGTACCCTTGTAATCCGCGCGTTTGAATAGTGATCCCATGCTCATGGAGGTTGTAGCCTCTCCGACTTAGAGTTTTACTTAACTGTTGTTTTGGGTGATCCCTGGCAGCAGAAAAGATAAGCTGGTGTGTGCTGGTTAGGTGTGTTTTCAACCCAAAGACCGTAATGGGAATTAGTCAGTGTCCCGATACTGATTAAAGAAATCCTATACTTGTGGGTAAAGAGTACACCCTCTGCAGAGTTAGAAACCTATTCGAATAGCCGTGTCCGCGGTTAAGGATTACAGTCTGGGTTGGTCAAGTGTCGGTCTTAGAGTCGGTCTCCGGAGGAAATATTTAAAAGTTGAGCATGGTTATTTTGCAGGATAATTATCGTTGCTACTGGTGTTACCATTAGTATATTTGATGATATGATTATATTTGTGAACTAACCCCCTGCTCTTATTTTACTTTCCAGAGTGCCTCAGGGGCTGGCTAGACTACCCCGGACACTCGCCTTTATTTTCAAGTCCTTTCTGTGGCGTCCCTCGAGTGTCAGGCGGTTTATCACGCCACTACTCTTGTGGACACCCGACTGGCATTTCTTTTCAAGTCCTTTCGTGGCGTCGCCTGAGTTCTCGGATGGTATCGTCCGATTTCTCTTTTAGACACCCGACTGGCATTTCTTTTCAAGTCCTTTCGTGGCGTCGCCTGAGTTCTCGGATGGTATCGTCCGATTTCTCTTTTAGACACCCGACTGGCATTTCTTTTCAAAACCGACCGTGGTGTCACTTGACACCCGATCGGCATTTCTTTTATATTTTATTGATGCTAATATTTATCTTCTGCACTAAATATTATTCATCTTGCCATGTTTTAATTCCTGTCAGCATGCATTTAATATAAGAATATCTTGAGCATGTGCATATAGTTTAATTCACCATGACCATATATTTGTTTGCTGCATTTGTTATATTAATTGTCCATGATGTTTGCGAGTACATTCAAACGTACTCACAGGCTTGTCCCTGGCTATTTACTTGGCCAGGTTAGGGGTTCTACAAGGAGTACCACAGCGACGTCCGTGCGAAGCCTAGGAGTGCAACCACACGAGATAGGAGTTATCCGGGTCAGCTGTTCCTGTTGGAATGGAGCCCCATCGATGTGGAGATCCGCAAGCCAATTTCTTCATCCACCACCGGAGTCATTATTGTCTTGTATCAAATTCTTGTAAATGCTTGGTAATTCTGTAACAAGGATGTGTCCACCAGTAACAGCAATCCTGGGCTGGTGATGACACTAGGGGTTAATTTCTGGAATATTGTGTTCCCGAAATCCGGCCCCGACAGCCTTGGTATCAGAGCCAGGCTGACCATTGGCTAATCCTATCTTAGCCTGGTCACTATCCCTAGGTTTCCACACCATCCAAAACTTTTCCTATCCACAGACAAGCCTATCTCATCCGATAAGCCTACAACTTTTGATAGTTGGTGCCAAACCTAGCAGTCGACTTATAAGGCATGTGCCTGCGGCCGATATCTGAGTCATCCCATCCACAAGCATGTGGCGAAGGACTCTGCTACTATCACCCAGCCACTATCACCCTCTGAGCACCTTGTCCATTTCTGTCACACTTCTTGTTTTCACCAGAATCTACCTATCTGATATTTTATGTATCAGGATGATTTGCCCACACTTAGAGGAGAAATTTCTTAAGGACCTTCCTCACAAGACTTTTCCACCATAGATTCAAGTCGCGTGCCATCACGGCATCCCGCACAAGACCACACCTGCTCTGCTAGCTGCACTAAGTGCAACTCACACACACACACACACACACACAGTCAGCACCTAACACATCGAATCGACCACTCTCATCACACCAGAGTTTTCACAGAGCACACATACTCTCTCTCGCACCAGACACTGCTACCTAGTCCCGATGATCACCACCGCCTCGGAGAGCCACCACCCGAGCAGCAGCATCACGGCGATCGTCGAAGATCATCACACACAGTAGAAGCGAGGAGCCGATCAATGCTGCCAGCATACCGGCCAGAAGGATCGTGATCAGCTCCGATCCCACGTCCTCCATTGATGCCTCGTCTTGAGCTCCTTCAGCCAGAAGGAGAAGGAGAAGAAGGAGGAGAAGTGAGGTGAAGTGCGAGGCAGGAGAAGAAAACCGTGACCGTTTTATAGCCCGAGCTCGGTGCACGGTGAGCGTAGTCCACCAGCGCCACTCGTCGCTCGATCGCCGGTGTTCGGAGACGAATCCGCGAGCAGTGCCGACAGGGCACTGGCCCGCGAGGTGAGTGCACGCTGCCAGTGACAGCACGCCGCACACTACCACGGTACGACCCTAGATACCCTACGCGCTAGACGCCATAGCAGCAGATAGTGCGGTGAGCACGCGCGAGAGAGAGAGGAAGAAGAAGAGCCGGAGGAAGAGGAAGGCGAAGAGACTGACAGTGGGTCCTGGACCCACCTGTCAGCCAAAGAGAGCACTGTGCGCTGGAGTACGGCGAGTAAATTTGGAGTTAGAAATTGTACCTTCTCCAAATTTGTCGTAACCGCACACTGTGGTTGCACCATTTATCAGTAGCCTTACGTCAACAGTGCCGAGCTAGGTTTTAGTATTGTTTGTTTCTGCTCAGCAGAATCTCCTCGGAAAGGGTGGGCTAAATTTTTAATAGCTACCCTAACAAATCTCGAGGACGAGATTTTCTTAAGGGGGTTAGAGTTTGTAACACCCCAAAAATTTAATTACTTTTTCTTTAAATAAAATTTGGCTAGAAACAAAATTTTTGATTTACAAAAGTTCTTTAGTGTTTTTAGAACCTTTTGTTTCTGTTTCTTCCCTCCATATAAAAAATTGTGCAGTACTTTTGTGGGCTCTGATAATCATCTTAAAACAATTCATTACTTGTTTAATAACAGTATAAATTATTTTCATAATAAAATTTTGCCATAGAAATACTTTGAATAGCTTTTTCTTTTCTTCATATGCATCTATTTGCACTACAACTATTTTAAATAATTCTGTAAAAAAATTCCACCAAAATTTTGAGGAGTCATGTGATGCCTATGGATCACCTTTCTGCAAAAACCCATTCCTTCCCTTTGAAAATTTTGAGTGAATCATCCTCTTTTCTATTTCTGCCCATTTTCTAGGTTTCTACTGCAACCCCATTTTTCCTTGCTCTAAAGATTTTGACACTTGGCCATCTTCTAGTTCCTACTACCAAACTCTTAACTCCAAGAGATCAGCTCCATTTGAATTTTATAAGTCCACCAAAAACCCCTCTGAAGTTTCTGTCCAAAACTGAATTTCAGTAAAACTTGCATTAGCAAGTT
Organism: Secale cereale; assembly: GCA_902687465.1. Classification (NCBI taxonomy): domain Eukaryota; kingdom Viridiplantae; phylum Streptophyta; class Magnoliopsida; order Poales; family Poaceae; genus Secale; species Secale cereale. Next base: position 598,197,444 of record LR738709.1, read on the forward strand.
TTCTCTTTTAACAAACTAACTTCACCACCATCTCTACCATCTAAAGAGACACTATACTGCCAAATCCCACTTCCAACAAGCTTCCCTAGAGGGCTCTATCATTTTGTCAAACAGGTCATGTGCATGACCAAATATGTGCCCCGTCCCTAACTACATTAGAGACTTTACCTTCTGGCCTAAACATCATGTCCATCACTCCTATAACATCCAATGTTAACACCCTGCCAAAGAATCAGCTCAATTGGAGCACCCTAGGATGCCCAGGCATTCTGTCGAGCACGCTGGGTGCGTGCAGAGAGCGTGGCCAGAGCGCCGGGACTGCAGGCCCTGGCATCGACCTGCTGCTGCCCTTTATTGTTCCCCACGCTCGCCTTAGTTCATCACTGGATCAGCCCGACCACCCCGAAGCTTACCGACACCTTTCCCCGTCCCCTAGCGCCACCCTCCACCGTCCATCGCCTCCGTTCCTTGCCGCCCGACAAAAACCGTCTCCGCCACGCCACCTCCGGGACACGCGGCTTCTCCTGAGTCAACTGGCCCCCCCTGGCATCAATATGGACGGCCGCCGTCCCCACAGAACCCCGCCACCTCGCCACCGGCCTCACCCGCCGCCATAAATGGCCGCCGCCGCTGCATACCGTGGACGGCGCCACCCGGGGCACCTGGCTCCGCTCCGAGGCCGCCAGCACAACCCCGCCTCTAATTCGCAGGGACCCCGCCCTCACCTAACCGCGCCGGCCACGCCTACTCGCCACCGTCCGCGTTTCTCCATTAATGGCCACCGCCACCTCGGCTTGTCTCTGGAAATCACGGGCACGGCCGCTCCCGCCTATAAAAGCCCCCCCCTTAGGCCGCTGCACTGAGGACGGCCACTCTCCCGACCCCACCAGCCTTCCCGAGCAAGCAAAACGACCGGAGACGGTCGTCTTCTCCGTCCCCGACAACCACGGCCACCGCCACCCCTCCAATGGTTCCGACAAGAACACAGCCTCCCCACCTCCAATCTCTTCACCGACAGCTTCCCCCTTACCCCATGAATCCATCCCACCTCTTATTTTAGCTCGGGAACCACCGTGGGCGAAACGCCCAATTCGTGTCCGCCGGAGACTCTCGGGGATCTTCGTCGCCGGCGAGATAGGGCCTCCCGCCGGCCATGCAAGCCACCGGCGGGACCGCCTCGGCCTCCTCGACCCAACGATGGGCTCGGCTCACCGTGGGGCGCCGTCGTTTGCCGGCGGCGAACGCCGGAGCTCGCCTCTGTCCTGTTCGGGCGCGCGCGAGAGGTGAAAGACGAACCCGACAGGCGGGGCCCACCGTCAGTGACTGGAAGTCACGCCTGCGCGCCCCCCCCGAGCGGCTGGGCGATTGGGCTCGGCCCAGTGGGGCCGTGAAGTTAAACAGCGCTCAGGGCGCGCTTCGATCCTTTTCTTTATTCCTTCCAGCACTTTTTCAAATATCCCCATAACCACCAAATCACATCCAAATTCAATGATTCCAATTTCTGTAGACTCCTAAAAGCATGCTATATTTTTCCAGACTAGGTGAACATTTTTCCTATACTCTGTCTCTACTGGATCCATTAAATAGTCCAAATTCTTTATTCCTTCCAGATTAATAAATCCATAGTAAATCACATGAACTCCAAATAATATAATTCTTTTTCTGATATTCCTAAAATTTGATCTAGTTTATGTTAATAGTTATTTCATAATTTTCCAATCAACTTTTTATCACTATTTTTACTATATGTGGTAATTCAAATATTTTTTTGAAATAGGAAATGGAGGGAAGATGTTTATTTCAAAAACCTTGGAGTGCACCCCATATTTTTGCATATTCAAGGCAAGCATTTTGAACACTTGATATGGTGAATGTTTGCATGCTAGAATATTTAGGGCATGTTTGTTACTTTTAATAAATTTGGCATTTGGATAGATATATTGCATGCTTGCATGGTCATATGCATATTTTCCTCTTGCATGCATTCCACTACGGTATTGATATACATGAATTATGAGTACCCAGGAGTGTGCTCCTGTTTTGGACGTGCTGGTGGGCACGGGCCATATTTGACATGGTGGTGTCATGAGACATATGTGGAAGCAGACAAGGGTTGTGGCCCTGTCCTGATGATATGGTTGAAAGAATAATTTTGTTGTGCTAACCATTGCTAGAATCATTAGCCTCCTGAGTCGACCGTAGATCGAGTCTTGTTCCAGTAACCCCCATACTTGTTTCGTACTACCACTTGTCTCTGCCACGGGTAGGGTACGGTTTAGTAAGTTGTTAACCCCTTTCCGTGCACACACCGTACAGAGGGCCACGATGAGGTTTTTCCACGACGGTGGACTAAATCCGGTCATCGGGTCAGGGAGCATGGGTGTTTCCGGTTGTAGCCGAGAGGGAGTGTACCCTTGTAATCCGCGCGTTTGAATAGTGATCCCATGCTCATGGAGGTTGTAGCCTCTCCGACTTAGAGTTTTACTTAACTGTTGTTTTGGGTGATCCCTGGCAGCAGAAAAGATAAGCTGGTGTGTGCTGGTTAGGTGTGTTTTCAACCCAAAGACCGTAATGGGAATTAGTCAGTGTCCCGATACTGATTAAAGAAATCCTATACTTGTGGGTAAAGAGTACACCCTCTGCAGAGTTAGAAACCTATTCGAATAGCCGTGTCCGCGGTTAAGGATTACAGTCTGGGTTGGTCAAGTGTCGGTCTTAGAGTCGGTCTCCGGAGGAGATATTTAAAATTGAGCATGGTTATTTTGCAGGATAATTATCGTTGCTACTGGTGTTACCATTAGTATATTTGATGATATGATTATATTTGTGAACTAACCCCCTGCTCTTATTTTACTTTCCAGAGTGTCTCAGGGGCTGGCTAGACTACCCCGGACACTCGCCTTTATTTTCAAGTCCTTTTGTGGCGTCCCTCGAGTGTCAGGCGGTTTATCACGCCACTACTCTTGTGGATACCCGACTGGCATTTCTTTTCAAGTCCTTTCGAGGCGTCGCCTGAGTTCTCGGATGGTATCGTCCGATTTCTCTTTTAGACACCCGACTGGCATTTCTTCTCAAGACCGATCGCGGTGTCACTTGACATCCGACCGGCATTTCTTTTATATTTTTATTTGTGCTAATATTTATTTTTCTGCACTAAATATTATTCATCATGCCATGTTTTAATTCCTGTCAGCATGCATTTAATATAAGAATATCATGAGCATGTGCATATAGTTTAATTCGCCATGACCGTATAATTGTTTGCTGCATTTATTATATCTTTTGTCCATGATGTTTGCGAGTACATTCAAACGTACTCACAGGCTTGTCCCTGGCTATTTACTTGGCCAGGTTAGGAGTTCCGCGAGGAGTACCACAGCGACGTCCGTGCGAAGCCTAGGAGTGCAACCACACGAGATAGGAGTTATCCGGGTCAGCTGTTCCTGTTGGAATGGAGCCCCATCGATGTGGAGATCCGCAAGCCAATTTCTTCATCCACCACCGGAGTCATTATTGTCTTGTATCAAATTCTTGTAAATGCTTGGTAATTCTGTAACAAGGATGTGTCCACCAGTAACAGCAATCCTGGGCTGGTGATGACACTAGGGGTTAATTTCTGGAATATTGTGTTCCCGAAATCCGGCCCCGACAGATGGCAGCGATGGCAGCGGATGTACGGATATTCGCCCAAGTTCCAAGGCTGCTACCTTGCTGCTGTTGCTGAATATAGTATATTAAACCGGACAAGTGCTAGAACTAGTATTACTACTAGTACCCATCACGTGCAAGGATCGGATCAGAAGGACTTACCTATTTGCAAGCAAGAAGCGATGTACTCAACGCACCAGAGTATTAAAAAAAACGGCCACGACCCGTGGCTGCTCCGGATTATGCGTCCCGTCCGAGTCGCCGCTGCGTCTCGTCTCCCGTCCGAGTCACCGCTTCAAATCCCGAAACAGAATCAATCAATCGATTTGCTAGTACTACTCCTAGTACGTCGCCGCTTTTCGATTAATTGGCACGTGAGTTTGATTGATTTCTCAAGCCGCTGTCAACTAGTACTAGTTACTACTAGTACTTCTGTTCGCAACGTCTGCTGCTTAGTACTACCAGGTGCTATCTATTCTCTGTATTTTTAAACACATATTAATTCTTCTGGATACAATTACTCTGTCTTTCAATACATTTTATGCAGGTCCACTACAAAAGTGACATCCCAAATATGAGGCTCGCACCGGTTTAAATGTCGTGGCCAATTCTCGTGCCTGCGCCGGCTACCACTGCTGCGGCCGACTCGTCTGCTCTCCAGGCGAATCAGGTGATAACTATCCTATTTATTTTTCATACATATTAATTCATCCGAGCAAAAATACCTCGCCCTGCTGTATTTTATACGCAGGAAAAATCATTCATTACAAAGCGATATTATACCGCGGAGATGGAGGCCCGCCAACATCATTCGATACAAGTGAACACCGTTACTCAACGGACTCCCGCACCGGTTTACAAAGCCGTGGCCGTCTTACGCGATAGCACCAGTTTATAACACGGAGGACAATTTGCTCGTCTCCGCCGGTTTACAATCCCACAGCCAGTTTAACTGTTTGAGCCGCCTCTGACGCCGCGGTCGTTTTACTGTCCACCCTATGATCCGGGTTATTCAACATACCGGTTCAAATTCCCTCAGGTGATATCCATCTACAATATTGTTTCTCTTGTTATGTATCATTTTTTCATTAAGAAAATAAGATGCTTTGATCAGTCTATCTGGTTGTGCAGGGCAACTCCCACATATATACTCAGAAGCAATAAAACTCTCTAAAGAGCATGAAGTCACATCCGGTTCAAGAGAGGACGCTTCAAGATCTACCCATGATTCCACGGAGCCAGGGAAAACTATATGAACAGTCGGGTTTACCCGCACCATCGACCAGACCTCTGAAAAGATGGATAATCCACATTCAGTGATTGGCTAGGCCCTCTGATAAGATGGATAATCCACATCCAGTGATTGGCTACATTGTTTATGATGGTTTATTAAGTGGAAAGAAGGATACTCCACATTCATCGGCCCTCTGAAAAGATGGACAATCCACATTCAGTGATTGGCTAGGCCCTCTGGAAAGATGGATAATCCACATCCAGTGATTGGCTAAATTTTTCTTCTGCACCATCGACCGGCCCTATGAAAAGATGGATAATCCACATTCAGTGATTGGCTAGGCCCTCTGGAAAGATGGATAATCCACATCCAGTGATTGGCTACATTGTTTATGATGGTTTATTAAGTATCTACCGGCCCTCTGAAAAGATGGATAATCCACATTCAGTGATTGGCTAGGCCCTCTGGAAAGATGGATAATCCACATCCAGTGATTGGCTCAATTTTTTCTTCTCGTTCTTACGGCCCTCTCAAAAGATGGATAATCCACATTCAGTGATTGGCTAGGCCCTCTGGAAAGATGGATAATCCACATCCAGTGATTGGCTGAACCTTGCTTTGAGCCTGGCAGCTCTTAAAAAGCCTCGACTACATGGTTTTATTTGCAAAATTTGCATCTTTGGTGTTTATGTTTTATGACTCTTTAAACCGGAGTGGAACAGCTACAGAGGTTGACCACATATCTATAAAGTGAAAAGTCTGGGTCATGAATACCAGCATGAATAAACCGGTGTTCATTATAACTCGGATCATCCATCAGGCAACAAGCTACAAATTTCTGGACAAATTTTCGGAACGATATAAACCGGTGTCTTTTATCAAGCCCGGGTTTGTTAATGGATCCGTGAAAATCTTCATCAAGAAATTTTAAAGTTCTACCGGGTTAAGAATATCAAGCATACTTGATCGCAGGTATGAAGTATCTTATTTTTAAATACATATTGGCGGTACATGATCAGTTATAATGACCGGTGTGTATTAAACCGGCCTGGTTTTGACTATAAGTCGCCAGTATGAGACAAAATAATGACCGGTGTTTATTAACCCGGCCCGATTGTGATCAAACATCATTGGAACCGGTCTTCAAACCGGATTATATTCTTCAATAGCCAACATGGCTGGATTCTTATTATGCTTATAAATATTATGATTGAGGTTTTTTCAAAATCGCTTTAAGCGCAATGGATATTATTTCATCAATGAAAGTGATTTATTCTATAAAGGAAAAGTCCCGAGTCGCCGCAGGCTTATAACCCGGCACTTGGGGGCTACATTATTCAGATTGAGATTACATCAAATACACAAGTCTCAAGTACACAAACAAGTTGTCTACTTGACACTTGGGGGCTAATGGGCAGTTGAAGCAGTAAACAGCAGCAATTCAAAGACAAAAGTCTCAAGCACACAAGCAAGTTGTCTACTTGACACTTGGGGGCTAATGGAAAGATCATTTGCTTCATCTGGAAGTACCGGTTCACCTTCTAAATGTAGCTAAACCGGAACTTGGGGGCTACCAATCGCTCCTGTCAACAATTCAAGGTACACAAGTATTAATCCATTATATTGAAAGGTCCACTTCTCAGTTGGTAAAGCACAAAGCTCTTAACCTTGTGGACGTGGGTTCAAACCCCACGATGGAAGTTACATTATATAATGTTCATTTCAATAATTATATCTACAAAGTCCCTGCTCATTATTGCATAATAACCCTACATAATATGGAATATTCAGTTTCATAGTGATTGGGATGAACAATCCGGATTTCTTCAAGATTATACAAGGCTATTTTCAATGGAATATATACAAAGTCCCTGCTCATTATTACATAATGACCCGGCACTTGGGGGCTATAGGTAATATGCATATAAAGGAGGAACATCTTCAAATTTTCAGTTCTGACAAATCAGATTAATTGTGTGACCCGGCAATTTCGGCAATCATAAACCGGCAAGTTCTACATTTCCAAACCGGCTGGATATCAGTTGAATATTTCAAAGACCAATATTTTTGTCAAGTCAGAGCATTAAAGGCCGATTCAAATGGATTCTTTATTTACAATATTTCTTATGCAAGCAAGTTGAATATGAAGTCGGTCTGTTGACCCGGATTTTCTAGAAGAAGGAAGGACAAGGGCTTAAAGATAGTCAGATGCCGGTATGCAAGAATTCTTGACCCGGAGCACAACTTATCAAATTTGTTCTTGTGTTATTTTGGAGCACAAGTTTACCATGGACACATCCAAGCTAAACTTGGGGGCTAATGTCGAGGATATACCCCGCGGTATGAACCGGCCGGAATTATAACCCGTCCGGACTTGGTATTCTACTTAAGACGGTTTATATTTGGCAAGTTACTAGTGACCCGGTAGGCGGATCATGGATGACAAGGCCCAAGGCCCAGAAGGCCGGTTCATATTAATAGTGGACCGGTTTATGAAGAAAGCATAAGGGATATTATCCTGCAAAGGAAGCAAGACTAGGACTCCTTGTAATAGATCAATCCTAGTCCTACTAGGACTAGTCATGTAAACCGCCCCTTCAACATATATAAGGAGGGGCAGGGCTCCCCAAAGGGACAAGTTTTTACAAGTTTAGACAAGACACAAGCAGACAAGTTTCTAGGGTTAGACACCAAGAGCCGGTTTACCGGCGACACCCCGAGGATCATAATGAGACCTAGCCTCAAACAGCATGTAGGGTTATTACCGGATGATGTTTCCTGGGGCCCGAAGCTGTCTAAATCTTCGTCTTGCATCGCGTCTCTCGATTCCGCTCAACCCCTCTCAAGCTACTACATAGATGCGCGGCCTCACCACTAAGTACGTAAACCGGACATCTGACGTGTTAATTCCACGACAGTATTGCTAAGGGTACTCCCAAGCACAAGTGCTATCTCATTGATGACAGAGACACTTTGTTCTTTGAGGACAGAACTGTGGTTCCCAAAGGTGATCTCAGAAAGCTCATAATGAACGAAGCACATGACTCACTCCTCTCGATACATCCAGGAAGCTCCAAGATGTACCATGATCTCAAGCAATCCTATTGGTGGACTCGCATGAAAAGAGAGATTGCTCAATTCGTGCACAAGTGTGATGTCTGCAGAAGAGTGAAGGCAGAGCATCAACATCCAGCCGGACTCCTTCAACCTCTACCTATTCCCGAGTGGAAATTCGATCACATTGAGATGGATTTCGTCACCGGTTTTCCCAAGTCCAAGTGAGGAAATGATGCTATCTTTGTGGTGATTGACAAGCTCACTAAAGTGGCTCATTTTCTTCCAGTCAAAGAATCCATCACCGCAGCACAACTGGCAGAGCTGTACACCTCGAGAATTGTCTCTTTTCATGGCATCCCTCAAGTAATATCCTCAAATCGTGGAAGCTTATTCACTTCCAAGTTCTGGGATTCCTTTCAGTCAGCCATGGGCACCAAGGTTCACTTCAACACAGCTTTTCACCCTCAGAATAGTGGTCAAGTCGAAAGAGTGAACCAAATTCTTGAAGATATGCTCAGAGCTTGTGTCATATCCTTCGGTATGAAATGGGAAGATTGCCTTCCATTTGCCGAATTCTCCTACAACAACAGCTTCCAAGCAAGTGCAGGCAAAGCTCCGTTTGAAATTCTCTATGGGAGAAAGTGCCGTACCCCTCTTAACTGGTCCGAGACTGGTGAACGTCAACTCCTTGGAAATGATTTGATCTCAGAGGCCGAAGAAATGTGCAAAGTCATACATGAGAATCTCAAAGCCACGCAATCACGCCAAAAGAGCTACTATGACGGCACGCATCATGACTTGGCTTTCGACATTGGAGATCATGTCTATCTCCGTGTATCTCCCATGAAGGGCACTCAGAGGTTCGGTATCAAGGGCAAGCTTGCTCCAAGATATGTGGGTCCTTTGAAGATTCTTGGAAAGAGAGGCGATCTAGCCTACCAACTCTTGCTTCCCTCCAACTTTGCAAATGTGCATGATGTGTTTCACGTGTCACAACTCCGCAAGTGCTTCAACACGCCTGAATGCACCATTCCTTTCGAAGGGATTGATCTTCAACAAGACTTGTCTTATCGTGAGCACCCTGTTGCTATCCTTGAAGAAACTGAGCACAAGACCCGCAACAAGTCCATCAAATTCTTGAAAGTGAAGTGGTCACACCATACTGACCGAGAATCTACATGGGAACGAGAAGATCATCTCCGTTCTGAGTATCTCGCTTTCTTTCAGTCCTAGATCTCAGGACAAGATCTTTTTGTAGTGGAGGAGAGTTTGTAACGCCCCGGATGTAACAATTACATTTATGGCAATATATGCATCGTTGACTTCATCAATTCTATTCTGGGCTTTTCCTTCATTTCGGGTTTCTTCGTTTTTGTCTTGTGCGTGGGTCGCATGTCATCATGTCATTTTCTTTATGTGCATTGCATTGGCATAGTCTCACTTGCATCCGTGTGTAGTTGCATCGTCTCCGTTCATCTCCATTGTCCGTTTCGAGTTCCGACACTCACACACGTGCCCGTCGCACCTCTCAAGCCTTTGTTTCATGAGTGGGTTAAAAACATCATCGGAATGGGCCAAGACTTGTTGAGTGGTCTTGGTATACCACTGGTAGACCGCCTGTAAAGTTTCGTCTCGTTTGGAGGTCGTTTGATACTCCAACGGTTAACCACGTGGGCCGAAAACCCCCTATCTCTTTTGGCCCAGCACCCATCCACAACAGCCCACTAGCCCTGCACAACCCCATCCATCCTCTCGGTCGTTGGATCGTGATCGTGTGGGCGAAAACCGCACCTCATTTGGACACTCCTAGCTCCCTCTACCTATAAAACAGCCCCATCCCCTCCATTTCAGGTAAAAACCCTAGTCCCGAGCTCCCCGCGCAGCCGGACACGTCCGGACCGCGCCGGACACGTCCGCCAGACGCGCCCGGACCAATCACAGACGGCCACGTCACCCGACCCGCGCCCACTTCGGCCCCGCACCCGGGGCCCAGATCCGGCCCGCCCCGGGGCCGAACCGGGCCGCACCGGGCCTCGTCTTCGTTGCCCATCTTCCTAGCCTCCGACCCGCGCGTCAGGCCCGCGCCGCCGTCGGCCACTGGACCCGCCGCCGCTGGTATTCGCCTACCCCGCCGCAGGTGCCGCGCCACCGCGCCCCGCGGGCGCCGCCACCTCCCTCTGCCGGCTCACAGCCACCGCCACCAGCCGGCCGCGCCTCCAAGCTCCGACGCGGGCCGCCGGCTCTGCGCCGCCTCCGGCGCCTCGGGCCGCCCCGACCACCGGCCGGCCTCACCTCCGTAGCGCCGCCACGGGCCGTCGGTGGCACCAACTTCGCCGCCGTCCATGCCACCGCCTCCCGCCACCACCCCGTCGACGCTCCGGCGAGCTCTGGCGAACTCCGGCCCCGATCCGGTGGATCCGATCCAGGTGGGATCTAATCTACCAATCCCTCGAACCAAACGGCCACCCTGTCCCGGATCTCTCCATCCTGCACGCCTCCGTCCCGAGTTGACTTTCTCGGAGGGGTAATTTTCCACTTAGTCCCTGGACCCGTTAATTTTTATGCCATCTTTGACATGCGGTAACTTTATGCTCGGTGCTCCGTTTTGCGCATATGATATATGGAAATGTTCGTCTCGACATGCTCTACATGTTAGCATCAGTTTCATGCATGTTTGGGTTCATATAGATGTCTTAATCTTCATGGCGAGAGTGCTTCGTGATGTTACTGTTTCAGCACTTGTTGTGTGTGTAATTTTGTTGGCATGTTCGTGAGCTAGTAACTTTGTGCATGTTGGTCCGAATGGAGTGTATGATATGTCCAGATGTTCGTCTTGTGATGCTCTTAATGATGGATGCATGTGCATACAGGTTAGGTTACATTATGACATATTTACCTCTGTTGCAAAAGTGCATGTGGCCGATAAGTTTCTGAACTTGTTATGAGATGATGTTTTGTCTTCTTCGTGTCAATTACTCTATGTGTCATATGAGGTGTCAACATGTGTTTTGATCATTGGAATGTGCTCTACATGATAGATTTATTTTCATGCCATGATATGTCTTGAGCTAAGTGCAACAAGTTTGTTAACATGCCATCGTGATGTTAAATTTCTGCTAAGGGTGAATCTGTTAATTTTATGCCATGTTTCCATGAGACTCCTGCCTTTGTTGTGCATGGTTAGAGTTGTCCAGTGGGTGTTCCTTGATGTATATGTTATGCTCTAACTATCCATGCTCTTGTTTGCCATGATGCCACGATGTAGCTTGCTCTTTTGAGGCCCTCTAGATGCTTCAAAATGTTTTCTGTCAGCATGCCCAGATTTTTCTAAGTCTGGTTAAACTTTTGTGCTTTTGCCATGATGTTTGGGACATGTTCTAGTATGTTGTAGAAGTAGCCATGTGGTTATTATTGAAGAGCATGTTATGTGTATTATTGCCATGCCATTTTCATGCATGATGGCTTGCTGTAACTTGTTTTTTTCATGCTCTCAAGTCGGTATAAAATGTTTCTGTCACCCTGTTATCAGTAAGTTCAGTTTTGCCATGTGAATAGCTAGTATTGTATGCATCCTATGACCATGTTCTTGCCATGAGTAGCTTCACAAACATGTCTTCTTGCTGTTGATTATATTCACATGCCATGCTATGCTTTGATATGAGTTGCACAAGCTTGCAAACATGCCTACTTGTCGTCGTTTCTGCCATGCCTTGTAATTTTCACTAAGTCTGAGAAATCTGTAAACTTATTGAATCTTGCCATGCTTGTTTAGTTGTGTTCTAGCAAGTTTTTGGGTATGCTCTAAGTTCATGCTTTTTAAGAATCACGTCTATTGCACATCCTTGCCATTTTTCTTCATGTTTGGGTGTTGTAGCATAATTATATCTTGCTCCAAAGATGTCATGTTGTTGTTAACTGCATTTTTGCATTGCATCTTGTATTGCTTGCCATTTGCAAACCTTGCATCCGTTTTCCATGATATTTATATCAATTTCAACCAAAATCTTCGCCTCTATCCAATGGCTTGCTTTGTTTCCCAAGATGAAGCCATTTCCTTCATCTTGTCCTTTAGGCTCGAGAGCATCCTCATGCATACGCACATCATACTTGCATCCCATGACATGTCTTGCATCATGTTGATTGTGCATTGCACCGTGATTTATCTTGTACCGTTGTTGTGCTCTTGTGTTGGGTAGAGCCAGGAGCCGATACCGAATTCGAGGATCTTGTCGAGACTGAGTTTGAGAAGCCGTCTTACCATCCCACCGACGACTTACCAGGCAAGATGACAGTTCCCCGATATCACATCTATCTTTGCCTATGCTAGTTGTCTCGCTCTTTATCTATGCCTCGATGCCTATTCCTGTTTTGTCAGCCTCCTATTGTTGCCATGAAACACTCTAACCGCTTTCCTAGGAAACCGTTGATTGGCTAAGTACGCTTTTGCTCAGCCCCTCTTATAGCGTTGTTAGTTGCAGGTGAAGTTTCGAAGATTGCTCCACGATTGGACTTGTTTTATGGGATAACACTATATATATCGGTTTAATACTAATGCACCTATATATTGGTAATGGGTGGATAGCTTAGCCTTCCGCTTGGTGTTTTGTTCCACTCATGCCACCTTAGGACCCGATAAATCGGTGTTATGTTCCTTGATTTTGCGTTCCTAACACGGTTGGGCTTTATGGGCCCCCCTTGATAATTTGCACTGCTTAAAGCTTTTCCAGATGGCCAAACTATGGTTTTACCATTTTCCATAACTAAATAACTTGCATAGGGACTTTCCGGACCCTGAGGACTTAATTTTACAACCCGGGCCAGTGCTCCTCATGAGTGTTGGTCCAAACTGGGGGTCCTGCAGGGCCGCCTTGGGGAAACCCGAGGTATCTGGTATTACCTGTAGCATCACCCATCCGGTCGTGGCCCGAGACGAGATACACATGGCTACTATCAGGGTGTTGGCACACCGGGAGGTTTTGCTGCATTAGGTTTACCTTTGTCAAAATATCTTGAGCACGGGATTCCGAGGATACTCGGGTCTTCCCACTTTGGAGTTGCGACTCCGTAGATTGTGAGCTTGTGATGGGCTAAGTTGGGACACCCCTGTAGGGTTTTGAACTTTCGAAAGCCGTGCCCACGGTTATGTGGCAGATCGGAATTTGTTAATATCCAGTTGTAGATAACTTGACACCATATCCATAAGAATACAGTACCTGTGTGAGTAACCATGATGGTATCTTTCCGAAGGGCTTTGGGAAGTGAACACGGTGGGGTTATGTTTGACCGTGAGGAGCTAGGATCACTTCTTGATCAACTTGACGACCGTTGGCGCATATTCTCATCTCGCTTTGAACTCGTATGCTAGTTGCTTTGTGCTTGCTGCAAACACTTTATTACCCTTCCACACCTAAGGCTTTGTTAGTTTTGATACCCGGGAATGGGATTGTTGAGTCCTTGTGGCTCAGATATTACATCACACACCAGATGCAGGTACAGCCGAGTACGATGCATGAGATGGATCAGAACTTCACTGGGAGTTTGATGAAGAGCGTGGTCATTACTATGTCTCGTATTCCGACGATCAGTAGTGGTTCCTACTAGGGGCGATCAGGCCTTTTGATTTGTGGTATCTTTTATCGTTTGTTTTCGTCCTTAGATTGACCCTGTGTTATTCGGATGAATGTATGTTATTGTATTCATTATGTGACGTGGTGAGTGTAAGCCAACTATCTTTTACACTTTCATCCCTGAACTTTGACATGAGATGTGCAAAGATACCATGCTTGAGATCATTCCAGAATGCGCTTATGTCTCTAAGTCGTGCCTCGACACGTAGGAGATATAGTCGCATCCTGGGCATTACAACATGATAGCTGATTTCTGAGAACACTTTTTTAAAATAATTGTCTTATTACAAGTCCATAATTGTTTCTGGTAACTTGGTCACATATAATGACACAATGCGAAGGTTTTCCAATTTTTTGAATTTTTTTGAATTTTTTTATGCCCGTTTTGAAATGCGGTCAAAATGGCGGGCATGACCGTTCCTAGTTAGTGGTTGAATCTTGGAAAACTTTTGGTGTTTATCTGATTAGATTGATACTTATGTACCTAAAAATGATTTTTGGAAAAAATAAAGAGGAAACTATGAGGCAGCTGCAGTTCAATTTTGACCCGTTTCCAACTGAATCGGCGGAGATTTGTCTTTTTCACGAGAGGTAGATAAAACTTTGGACACCCAACCATTTGGTCAATCGTCCATTAAATATGGCCTAATATTTTAGAAAAATGATTTGGTCCAATTTTGCAACAAATATTTGGTTGGTCCTTCACAAAAAAAAACCATTTTGAGCACTCGAAAAATGGAAAATGAATTTTCTGTCCAAAGAAAATGAAAACTTCCTTAGGCAACATTGTTTGACATTGCAATATGCACCCTTGTGCACAATATTAGATCATTTTAACAAACTATGCCATGAATGTGGCCATAAGATTGAGCATTTGGGTTGAAAGGCATGAATCTTCACACATGATAGCTCATTTCTGAGAAGACTTTTTAAATAATTGCCGTATTACAAGTTTATTATTTTTCCTAGTAACTTAGTCACATATAATGACACAATGCGAAGGTTTTCCAATTTTTTTATTTTTTTTGAATTTTTTAATGCCCGTTTCAAAATGCGGTCAAAACGACGGGAATGACCGTTCATAGCTAGTGGTTGAATCTTGGAATTTTTTTGGTGTTCTCTGATTAAATAGATACTTAAGTACCTAGAAATGATTTTTGAAAAAAAATAAAGAGGAAACTATGAGGTAGCTGTAATTCAAATTTGACCCGCTTCCTACTGAATCGGTGGAAATTTGTCTTTTTCACGAGAGGTGGATAACAACTTTTGACACCCAACCATTTGGTCAATTGTGCATTAAATATGGCCTAATATTTTAGAAAAATGATTTGGTCCAATTTTGCAACAAATATTTGGTAGGCCCTTCACAATTAAACCCATTTTGGGCACTCGAAAAATGGAAAATTGAGTTTTCGTCCATAGAAAATGAAAACTTCCTTAGACAACATTGTTTGGCATTCCAAGATGCACACTTGTGCGCAATATGATATCAATATTTGATTTTTTTCATGTGAAAAAGTAGAAGCAAAACAAAAGAAAAAACACAATTATATGTGCTCTATTCCCATTGGTGGAATTCGTTGTCACACGGATCGATGACACGGCGCCTAACCATCCATCCGTCTCTCCATACCACATCCATCCATCCATTTATGTACAGAAAAAAAGAAAAAGAAAAAGAAAACCCCACCCGCATCCACCTACCCAAACCCTACCCAGATCACATCGATCCCCTCCTCCCATCGCACCCCTCCTCCTCCCATCTCCTCGCCGCCGCCACCGACGACGCTCCCCTCGATCCCCGTCGCCATCGCCGCGGGAGCCTCCACCCTCCGCCTTCCGCCTCTGTCCCAGCTCCAATCTCCCTCCTTCTCAGTGCCATCAGCACGGAGGACCCCACCCGCCCCCAGCTCGATCCCACCACCGAGGCAGCGGGCCCAATGATGGCGGCGTCACCGGCGACGACCACGAGGAGGATGGCCCGTGGTAGCCAGAGCAGCCACCGGCGATGGCGATGACGAGGCTAGAGGCCGCCGGATCCGGGATCAGGGCGGCACATAGCTCCTCCTCGCGTGAGATCTGGGACGTAGCCGCCCATCTAGATCAAGTAGCTCCTCTGCCCGCTGCACCGTCTCCCCATCCGGATTGAGCAGTTCCACCGGGCTCTCCTATGACCGTTGCACCGTCTCCATTGACCGGATTTGGTGCTCCTCGCGCGACCCACCCACCAGCACGTGGCTAACCCTAGCCTCCGCCGCGGATGCCGTCTCTTCCCCGACGCCTTTGCGAGGTTCATCTTGTCCCCATCCCCTCCTCCTCATCCTCTGCCTTTCCCTTCCCTCTCCGTCACATTGCGACCTCTCTGTCTCACAAGGAATGAATATGAGCTCTGTCCAAGGCCATGGACGCCACTAGCAGAAACTCCGCCTCGGATATTGCAATCTCGTCGACCGGATCCAGCCGGTCACCACCGTTGCACCAAGAACCTCCCATCCCTCAGCAGGTGCTCTTCTCACGAGGGCCTCTCTCCCACACGCTCTGCATTCGCTACAGCTGTCGCAATTTCCACCTCCAGAAGAGCACCTGCTCCTCGTGCGGTTAACCGGTCGCCAACATCCGCAAGTGTAAGCTCCATTCCATGTCCTTGATGTGCAATGGTGAAGAAATAGAGAGCATCATCTATACTATTCATCTTCAGAACTTATCATGTTGCTGATGTATTGTTGTATTGCCAAAGTGCTACTGTATTGTGCGTTCAGTTATAATCTATGTTTGCTCAATTCATACATGCTGAAAGTTAGGATCTATATAATACTGGCAAGAGTTCAGTTAGGATCTATGTGTGTTCAGTTTACTTCATATATCTTTGTGAAAAGTGATGTTGTATTGCCAAAGGTTTAGTTATAATCTATGTCTGTTCAATTCATACATGCTTATGCAAAATTACTACTGTACTAGCCAGAATTCAGTGCTAAAGTTCACTTCATATATGTGTTCTATCAAAATTTAGTTATGCTCTAGTACTGTACAAACACATTGGAATATATGTATACATATCTGTCAGAAATCGGTGGAATATTTGTTGGTCTCACTGTACATGCACATTCTCAATCATACATTCAGTCATATATTTGGTGTCATTTGTTAGGCTGCCTCTCGCTCTCGCCAGCACATGCATATGCATGCTCTAGCTTCTAGGTAGTAGAAGAATTGACATGTGGGATGCAAGTCCCAGCTTGATACTGTAAATGTTACTCCCACCTATCAAGTTGGACTACTCGGGTGTCAAGTTGGTGCTGTATTGTAGTCTGTAGTATGCACCTGCATATGCACCTACATGTGTAGTCAGTAACTAGTGCTACTGCTTGAACTCAAAATTTCTTTTGCAAAGAATAAAAAGATGAGCATTTCTCCAACCAATGTCTGCAGTAGTTGCTGTTGTGTAATCATCGGCTGGACCTATGCATTTCATCAAAATTTGCAATGATGTTTGTTGCCTAAGAAACCAACAAATAATAGAGGCTTGATATTCTTCTTTTGTTGTACTTGTACATGTAGCAGTGTTCTTAGCACTATGACCCAGTGGCGGAGCTACTGCAAGGCTACATGGGCCACTGCCCGCCCAGCTTTGTAGCATTTGCTTCTAATACAGACATCCCATGGGCCTAGAAACGTTAGCTATGAGCATTCTTTTGCATTGTGGCCCGCCCAACTGTTTTCTGCAAGCTCCGCCATTGCTATGACCTAAAGCAATCAGTCGGCCAATTGCAGTCTTGGTATGCTCTATTGCTCTCCTAGTTGTTTACCTATGTGTAGTAGTACGTAGGAATAGAGGTATGCTAAATCTGGCATTTTCAAGTATGCTATGTTGTTGTGACTGCTCTCAGTTTAATAATTTTAACTCTTCTGGCATTTTCAAGTATGCACAGTGTATTAGCGTATCATCATCTGTGTTATACGTTTCCGCCACGGAATCAACGAAATGTTCCTGCAATAAGATGTATTTATTTAGACAAAGTATCCACTTTCCCTGACATAATATGTTCATGTTCTCGACAGGCCGCCCGCAAATTGCTGGACGCAACATCAATGTGGCTCTGATGCAGAACCTGGTTCTTGGATGCAACACGCATTCTCCTGGACAGGTATAGCCCTGGTCATACCATAATATGTTAGTGCTCAGTCATGTATGCATCTCCATGTTGCAAGCCTGCCATACTTGATAGGATCAGTACTTATTAACTACTCATATGTGCTTGTACAGAAGAATACAATTATTATTTAACCAGTCCAGATTTTGAACATTTGATGTCCTTCCAAGGGACACAGATCTCTACTATTCTATATAATCCACACTTTGTTCTGGAAGCAAGTCAGTTGTACCATGCTGTTACATCACAACAAGGTGTCATTTGATGTACTGCTGCTGTTGGTGCTCCCTAGAGTCTAGATGTAGATGTACTGCTGCTATTGATGCTCTAGCTGTAGCATGTACTATTGTTGTTTTGCTACTGCAGTGTTAGTTTTGCTGCTGCTAGCTGTTGGCTGCTACTAGTTAGTACTTAGTATTTACTGCTAGCAGTGCTAGTAGTTGCTGCTGCTTCTTTTGCTTGTGCAATTTTGCTAGTAGCCAGTAGATGTTCATTGCATGACCTGCACTAGTAGCAAGTAGATGTGCTGGTACCTGTACGCTAGTATTGTTGGTGTGTTGAATGTCTTAGGAGAACATCATCAGGTTGATGTGTTGTAGTCAAGTTTTGGAAGTTTTGCCATGCCATGCTTAGTGTTTACTGAGCTGAGGTATTTGGGCAATTATGTATAATTTTTATTCCCTTGAATGGATATTTTTTTATTGGCAATCATTTAACTTCCACTGTATCTCACTTATAATTTATGCAGATCATGATCTAATGTTGTTGAGGTGGCTGCTCTTGTGACCATGATCAGAAGAAGCCTGGAGATGTGCACAATAGTTTTAGTTGATGTTGCCACCATGTTTTGGTGCATGTGTATTTCTTTCTGATTGTATGCACACTTGATGGATCATGCAAACTTGTATGTGCTGTTGTGAGTTTCATTGAGTGATTTCTGGATTTGATCATTTAATTGAGAGAATTATTGACTGTTTGCGGTTGAAATGTGTAAAAGACATCTGTGAATGAAAAGGCTGAATGTTCTATTGGATCGAATAATATTTGGTCTCTAAAAAGGCTATGGCCCAAACAATAGTGGACTGGAATATTGCGCATTTATGAAAAAGGTATAAAAGGCTTATTTAAATGGACTATGAAATGGATGAGGCCTAGAAATAAAAATGCCGAATTGTTGGGCTTGGCCCATGAAGCCGATAAAAAATTGATAGAAAAAAATAATAAAAAGGTTGAATTAGTGGGCTCGGCCCATGTAAGGCGTCGAATTGGACCGGGCTGAATCTTATCAATGACCTTTTCAATTGATTGCAATTTTGCGATGTCAGATTGCCATCTTGGAACCGACGTGGCCTGGGCAGACAGCCAGTGACCAAAACAAAAGGTCATTGGTTCAATGACCTTTTGTTTTGGTCGTAAACGTCTTTGACCATTCCAGAAGAAAGGTCGTTAATATCAGTTTACGACGGCCAGCTTTTGACCATCTGTTTTTTTTTTCACAAAAAGGTCACAAATGGAAAATAATGACCATTCAGAGACCAAAAGTCAAGGTCACAAGTTGACATATTTCTTGTAGTGCATGCAGTGACAACCCCACTTTAGGGTGCTGGTGGCGTAGCGTAGCACTCACTTCGGTGCTCCGACGAGTGTCACGGTCTATGGCCATGTCATTGTTGTCGGAATCGGGGCTCCGGGGACCCGAGAGGTTCAAACTCTAGGGTGCGCTTGTTCTCCTGTCGCTATAATCTACTCCCCAGGCGACGTCCGTCCAACATGAGCTAAGGAATAAGAACACGAACATGGCAGTTTACCCAGGTTCAGGCCACCTTTCGGTGTAAGACCCTACTCCTGCTTGGTGGTGTGATGGCCTCGCGAAGGAGGAATACAAGTGTACAATGGTTTGGCGAGATGGTGTACTTGATCTCCGGCCTCCTTCCTATGGTGGCACCTTGCCCCCTTCTTATACTGGCGCTGGTCCTCTTCCCCCAAAAACATAAGGCGGGAAGGGTTGCTACAACAACCATTTTGAAAGGGGACAAGGTTGCATCTTATCCTGACTAAAGGTGGTCTTCGCACCAAAGCTTCATGCCATGACGCGCTGGTGGGCTCAGGAATGAAATCCACCATGTCACGCCCGTCGTCCTGGTTATCTTGCACGGATCGAGCAACCTTTGAAGACTGCTCTAGGAACTAGTGGTCGGCCTTGCTCCCTTAGCATGAAAGAGGAAATCATCCTTGTCCGCGCCCGCTGGCATGGCCTCGGGCATCGCTTGTCGCCGCACTTGTCACCCACGTGAAGACGCAGGCCGTGCGACTGCTCTTTAGCTGCTCCTGACTTGTCCGCCTCCGTGAGGGGCCTTCGGGGCAGCGTCAGGAGGCCACCTCACGAGAGGGCCTCGTGAGGCTCCTGGTGGCACCCCAACCCCGCCTGGGGCACCTGCTGACGTATGCCTCGCGAGACGAGGGCCTCGCGAGGGTGTTGCTCCTGGAGCCCCGTAGTGGGCCATCCACTGGGCCCAAGGCATGCGCTGCACCCTGGGCCACCGTCAGACGGGCCTAGGTACTCCCAATCCCGTGGCCCTGATAGTAGTCCTTGGGCCCGCGGTGCGCACCACTCTGTAGTTGAAGGGGCAAAACGGCGCGGGCCCAACCGCCTACGGGCTAGGCGCGACGCGCGGCGCATGATGTAGCAGGGGGCGCTCCCACTTCTCCCACGACACCTCGGCAACTGCACGGCTGACATAAAGCCTGTCCGCGCATGGCGCGTGGCCATCATTGCCTTCCTTGTATGCGCCTTCCTCATTTTTGCACACCTCTTTCTCCTTCCTTCGAATCCCCATCGCCCTTGCCCAAACCGTGCCTCCATGGCCCCTCCTAGCAGGAGGGAGCGGCAAGAGATACGGCAGGGGAGCTACGTCGGATCCCGCCCTAGGCGTCTCTACCGTGATCAACGCCGAGGGGCTCGACAAGGTCCGTCCGATGACCTCCGCCACCTCCAACGAGTGGGGGGGGGGAGGGTCACTCAAATCTGGCCGGCTTCGCGGCCTGGCGCTGAGCTCGACGCCACCACCATCGCCATTCCCCTCCACTCGCTCTTCGCTGGCTTGCTACCACCATTCTCTAAAAAAATTCAACGCCACTCTCTCCCACTACCAGGTCCATGTGTTGCACCTCGACCTGACCTCCATCCTTCTTGTTTCCGCCTTTTCCTTCCCGTGCGAGGCATTCCTGGGTGTGCCTCCTTCGGTGGCGCTGCTCCGCCACTTCTTCATCCTGCGGCTGACCGCGGCAAACCAACGCTCCGGCTGCATGTCGCTTTGAATCGCAGTGGACATGGCCGGTGATGGCATCGACATGGAGCTTGCCCATGAAGCCGAGGGCTTTAGGCGACTGTGGGTGTTTGTGGATGCCGCTCAATCCAGCCCCTACTGATGATTCTGACGTCTCCAGCAGTGAAGAGCTCCGAATGGGAGCACAAAAACCTCACCGACCTGAGGCTGGCATGAGTGTGGAGAAGACTGGCCGACCTGAGGGCCGCGGGGGTCACGGCGACCATCGTTGTGAGAGAGTTCCTCCGTCGGCGCATCACCCCACTTCATCGTTGATACGTCTCCAACGTTTCTAGAATTTTTGATTGTTCCATGCTATTATATTATCTGTTTTGGATGTTTAATGGGCTTTATTATACACTTTTATATTATTTTGGGGACTAACCTATTAACCCAAGGCCGAGTGCAAATTGCTGTTTTTTTGCCTATTTCAGTGTTTCGCAGAAAAGGAATATCAAACGGAGTCCAAACGGAATAAAACCTTCGGGAGAGTCATTTTTGGAACAAATACAACACAAAAGACTTGGAGTACACGCCAGGGAAGGAACGAGGTGGCCACGAGGGCAGGGGGCGCGCCCCCACCCTCGTGGGCCCCTCGTTGCTCCCCTGATGTCCCTCTTCCTCCTATATATACCTACATACCGTAAAAACATTGGGGAGCACCACGAAACCCTAAGTCCACTGTCGCAACCTTCTGTACCCGTGAGATCCCATCTTGGGGCCTGTTACGGAGCTCCACCGGAGGGGGAATCAATCACGGAGGGCTTCTACATCAACACCATAGCCTCTCCGATGAGTTGTGAGTAGTTTACCATAGACCTTCGGGTCCATAGTTATTAGCTAGATGGCTTCTTCTCTCTCTTTGGATCTCAATACAAAGTTCTCGTCGATCTTGTTGGAGATCTATTCGATGTAATTCTTTTTGCGGTGTGTTTGTCGAGATCCGATGAATTGTGGGTTTATGATCAAGATTATCTATGAACAATATTTGATTCTTTTCTGAAATCTTTTATGCATGATTTAAATATCTTTGCAAATCTCTTCGAATTATCAGTTTGGTTTGGCCTACTAGATTGATCTTTCTAGCAATGGGAGAAGTGCTTAGCCTTGGGTTCAATCTTGCGGTGTCCTTTCCCAGTGATAGCAGGGGCAGCAAGGCACATATTGTATTTTCGCCATCGAGGATAAAAAGATGGGGTTTATATCATATTGCATGAGTTTATCCCTCTACGTCATGTCATCTTGCTTAAGGTGTTACTCTGTTCTTATGACCTTAATACTTTAGATGCATGCTGGATAGCGGTCGATGTGTGGAGTAATAGTAGTAGATGCAGAATCATTTCGGTCTACTTGTCACGGACGTGATGCCTATATACAATGATCATGCCTAGATATTCTCATAACTATGCACTTTTCTATCAATTGCTCGACTATAATTTGTTCACCCACCGTAGAAATCTACTATCATGAGAGAAGCCACTACTGAAACCTATGGCCCCCGGATCTATCTTCCATCATATAAATCTTCTGTCAACTTTTTATCTTTACTTTAGTTTTGTTTTGCAATCTTTACTTTCAATCTATAAAACAAATTACAAAAATATTATCTTATCATCTCTTTCAGATCTTACTTTTGCAAGTGGCCGACAAGGGATTGACAACCCCTTTATCGCGATGGTTGCAAGGTTCTTATTTGTTTGTGTAGGTACGAGGGACTCGTGTGTGGTCTCCTACTGGATTGATACATTGTTTCTCAAAAACTGAGGGAAATACTTACGCTACTGTGCTGCATCACCCTTTCCTCTTCGAGGGAAAACAACGCAAGCTCAAGAGGTAGCAAGAAGAATTTCTGGCGCTGTTGCCGGGGAGATCTACGCAAAAGTAATATACCAAGTACACATCACAAACTCTTATCCCTCGCATTACATTATTTGCCAACCGCCTCTCGTTTTCCTCTCCCCCACTTCACCCTTTGCCGTTTTATTCGCTTTTTTCTGTTCCCCTCTTTTCACTTGCTTCTTGTTTGCTTGTGTGTTGGATTGCTTGTTTGTCACTATGGATCAAGAAAATACCAAATTATGTCACTTTTCCAATACCAACAATAATGATTTTATTAGCACTCCGATTGCTCCTATTATCGATGCTGAATCTGGTGAAATCAATGCTGCTCTGTTAAACCTTGTTATGAAAGATCAATTTTCTGGCCTTCCTAATGAAGATGCCGCTACCCATCTAAACAACTTTGTTGATCTGTGCGATATGCAAAAGAAGAGAGATATAGATAATGATATTGTTAAATTGAAGCTATTTCCGTTTTCGCTTATAGAACGTGCTAAGACTTGCACTACAAAAAAAGACACATCCGTGACATTTTGGCCGAACGAAACTTTTTTCTGTCATACTTATGACACTTCTATGACAATAATTGTAACAAAAAATGGTATCATCATAGATGTGGTGGGGTCCTACTTCTAGGACAAAAAATCATGCCAGAAAATGGGCTTTTCGTCCTAGGTGGGCCGGAGACCCAGCTGCATGACATTCTTTGGACTGTCCATGACGGAAAAAACCGTGGTACAAGCGAGGGCGAGGAAAATATCAGGGTGCTCGCGGTTACGGTGGGTGGTCGGGGCCGAGCGATGCACGTTTCTCTCATACACTCACGCACGTGGGTGCGAGGCGTTGGACTCTAACTGAACCCGAGCGAGGCGGCGGGCTCTAACTGAACTCGAGCGATTACACAGCAGGCTACGCATTACTGAACCCAAGCGATTGATCGATGGCCGTTAACTGAACCCGATCGAGCAATTCCTTTGCTACTGCTGCTAACTGAAGTCGATCGATGCTGCCTCTGCATGAACAGTGAGCGTTGCTGGGGGGTTTGGATGAACAGTTCCCGGTGGGGGTGGCTGAACAGGACCCCGTGGTGTTGCCTCTGCATGAACATGACCCTGTTCTATCGAGCCGGTTGGGGATGCATGAACAGGACCGCGTGGAGGGCTGCATGAACAAGATCACCCCGTGGAGGGCTGCATGAACAGTAGACGGTGGACGGCTGGATGAACAGTAGCCCGTGGAGGGGTGGTTGAACAGTAGCCCGTGGAGAGGACTGGTTGAACAGTAGCCGGTGGAGTAGCGCGCGGTGGAGGCTGAAAAATCGCAGGTGGAGGCTGGAGGAGGTCGACGGTGGATGAACAGTAGCCCGTGGAGGCTGGAGGGGGTCGACGATGGCGATGAACAATATCCTGTGGAGTCCCGTTTTGCGGTACGCCACACCCCTCCCGACAAACAGGACCCCCGTTTCGATCGTAGCGCTCCAACACAAGTCCGTTTCCTCCGTTTTGCGGTATGCCACACCCCTCCCGATGAACAGGACCCCCGTTTCGACCGTAGCGCTCCAACACAAGTCCGTTTCCTCTATTTTGTGGTACGCCACACCCCTCCCGACCAACAAGACCCCCGTTTCGACCGTAGGAGGTCCGTTTCCTCCGTTTTGCGGTACGCCAGACCCCTCCCGATGAACAGGATCCCGTTTCGAACATGGCCGGTCGAACACAAGGTCGTTTCCTCCGTTCTGCGGTACGCCAAGCCTCGTTTCCATCGGTTGTTCCGTCCAAGCCCTCCCGATGAACATGACAACGCATTTCGTTCTGACCCAGTCGGTTGGCTCCCCATGAACACGACGACGATGCTATTTCTCCGTTCCGACCCAGCCATGTACACGAGCCCTGGCCGTACGTATGCATGAGTAGGCGTTCGAGACCCTTCCCGTATGTACGTACGTGGCTGTATTTTCTTTCTTGAACACTTGCCGTTGTATGTACGTGTACATGCTACGTGCGCGCCTCTACTACGACACGTGCGCGCCTCTACATCGACCAGTATGTATGTACACGTTCACGACCAGAATGACAACACAACGTACGCTTCGACCAGGTGGGTCCCGACTATCAGGCACTTCCTTGCGTGCGAAGATGTAGCTGGTGGGTCCCAGCAGTCAGGGGGGCGAATCGTTTTTTTTTTGCCCGGACGCACTTCCTTGCGTGCGAAGATGTAGCTGGTGGGTCCCAACAGTCAGGGGGAAACGTTTTTTTGGTGAAATACGGTGGCCCGTCCGGTGGGTCCCCGCTGTCAGGTGGAGGAATAACTAGTTTGCGCTTGAGAAGGAGGCACTTCCTTGCTGCGGCCGTGCACCCAGCTGTCAGCCTCTCCATGTACAGTCCACGTCCGATGGAAGCCGTTCCTTGACCACGTTGACCACGTCGCGCCGAGAGCACCAGGGCAGTGGACGACGGCGAGGCCTAGGAAGGGGACGACGCGGAGCCGGGGAAGATGCGGCAGTGGATGCCCACACGTAGAGGAGTACGAGGGTTCACTGGTTCGCTGCAGTGTGAGGCTGCCGTCGCAGCAGAATAACAGGGGGTGTCGGTGAGTAGAGGGATGGACTGGCCAGTGGTCAGAATAGTAGGGGGTGGTGAGGCATCCGCAGCAGCACAGCCGGCCATGGGAGGCAGGAGCATGCGGCACGACCGGCGCTGCTTTGGGCGGCTGGAGCAACAAGACTAGAGGTTGAAGAAGCACTACGACTGTTGGATGGACATCGTACGGTCACTGGAGCTAGAATCGTTCATATTGACTAAGTTGACAAAGCACTCCATCCTTGTCAACTTAGTAGGCCCACAAGTCAGCCTCCCACCAAGGTGGGTCCCTACCAGCAGGGGGAGAATTCATTTTTTTGTGCGTAATAAGGAGGCGCTTCAAGTGGGTCCGAGCTGACAGCGGGGGAATGCTTTTTTGCGCAATACGGTGGCCCGTCCGCTGGGTCCCAGCAGTCAGGGGGGAAACATTTTTTCGCAAAATACAGTGGCACGTCCGGTGGGTCCCTGCTGTTAGGTGGAGGAATAATTATTTTCCGCGTAATAAGGAGGCACTTCCATGCTGCCGTCGTGGAGCCAGCTGTCGGCCACTCCACGTACAGTCCACGTCTGATGGAAGCCGTTCCTTGACCATGTTGACCACGCCGCGCCGAGAGCACTAGGGCGGTGGACGACGGCGAGGCCTAGGAAGGGTACGACGCGGAGCCGGGGAAGACGCGGTAGTGGATGCCCACGCGTAGAGGAGTACAAGGGTTCAATGGTTCGCTGCGGTGTGAGGCTGCTGTCGCCGCAGAATAACAGGGGGTGTGGGTGAGTAGAGGGATGGACTGACCAGCGGTGGGAGTAGTAGGGGGCGGTGAGGCCTCCGCGGCATGACAGACGGCCATGGGAGGCAGGAGCACGCGACACGACCGGTGATGCTTTGGGCGGCTGGAGCAAGAAGACTAGAGGTTGAAGAAGCACTACGGTCGTTGGATGGACATCGTGAAGTCACTGCGGCTAGAATCGTTTATATTGACTAAGTTGACAAAGCACTCCGTCCCAGTCAACTTAGTAGGCGCACAAGTCAGCCTCCCACGAAGGTGGGTCCCAACCATGTCGGGGTTTTCTCACGGGGGGGTGTAAGACGACATATGCCACAAGGTGGCTTCATGTGAGGGCAAGACTGCTGCCGGAATATCCGAGGACGGGTATGCGAATAGCACGCGGTGGTTTACCCAGGTTCGGGGCTCTCCAGAGAGATAAAACCCCTACTCCTGCATGTCTGAGTATATCTGGCATATCTGGTACAGAGTTGCTCCTGGAGCTGTATCTGAAAGCAGTGCCACATGCATCTGGTTTCATATATGTATGTATGTGGCGTGCTCTAGTGGCCGGCCATGTTCATGGCTTGTGGCCCTGAGCATGAGTGTTCTCATGCGTGTGTCCAGGGAGAGTGTGTAGTGGATGGATGGATGGCTAGCTTATATAGTGTGGGGTAGCTTAGGAAGTAAGCTAGCTAGTGGCATGGGCAAGGCATGGTGGGGTGTCATGCTTGTCCCCTGGGTCACTTCATAAATAGTGCCCAGGGACAAGTGACACTATACATGATGGCCGAGGTGACGAGTGCACAGTGCTCAGGTACAGCCGTCTTTTCCGCGGTATGGCCGTCTCGTCGTTGTCTCGTCGGTGTGGCGGTCGTGGTCGGCGCAGTCGACAGCCGGCAGCAGGACGGGCAGTCGGCCGGGTGGAGCAGTCGGACTGAGAGCCGGCGGTCTGAGCGGGCGGGCGCCCCGTCCGACTGCCGTCGGCAGCCGGTCTGCCGTCTGAAAAGCCGGCCTGGGCGGCCGGACAGTGGGCTGTTCGGGGCAACCCGAGCAGTCGGACATAGGGGCTTTGCTAGCCCCTATGTCTGGGTATATCGTCCTGCCGTCTTTGGGGTACCCGGGGTCAATATCTCCGACAGTAGTCCCCGAGCCTCTGGGCAACTTTGGCAAAGTTGGGCGGAGGTTCCTTAGTGTTTGTTGATGTAGAAGATGCTTGTTGACGTCCGGCTGCAGGCCGCAGCCGGCGTAGCTTGCTGCCGGCGGGGGCGCGCCAGCGCACCCGCTGGGTGTAGCCTCCGAACCTCCGGGTAACTTGTAATAGTTGGCGGAGGCCTTTTGCGGTTGTTGGTGTAGACTGATGTCATCGGGAACGGACGCGGAGTCCGCCGACTAGTGTCGTCAGGCGCTGACGCGGGGTCCGCCGACTGATGCTGTCGTGCGCGGACGCCGGGTCTGCCGACTGTTGCTGTTGATGATAGCCGGCTGCGGGCTATAGCCAGCGTGGCTTGCTTCCAGTGGGGGCGTGCCAGCACACCCACTGGTTGTAACCATCGAGCCTCCGAGCGAGGGGGTGGGTTCCCCACGGAAATGATCATGCAAAAGGCAAAGTTAGTCCACGCAAATATATCAAATGTTTGCTTTTAGCATCGCAACTTTTATGCGGAGGGTGCCGACTCGGTTTCGTTCGAGCCCCCTTCAATCTTTTTCATGTCTCCTCCGCTCTTTGGCTTCTGCTCTCGCTAGCCGGACAGCCGCTCTGCGGTCTGTGGCTGAGAGTAGGCCGCGGAGTGGAGTGTACAATACTCAGACTCTGGGAGCGGATTTAACCGAGCAGCTACTCATAAAGCAAACGGCCGGGTCGCCCGAACCATTTTCTCCCGGACGTTTTTCACGTGGGTGGCCTCCAGCATCTACTCTTGCTAGCCGGACAGCCGCTCTGCGGTCTGTGGCTAAGAGTAGGCCTTCGGTACCATGCATGGTACTAAGCCGTCTGCGAGAACGAACGTCTCAGGCCAATTGACCAGTCCCCGGGCCAACTCTGGCTGGCACCGGGGCGAACAGTAGTGCAACTATAATAAAATGTGGAGATAGCCCCCCGAGCAGTGCTCGGGGTTATCCGTGCTTGCGTGATGCAAAAACGTGCGAGTGAGGAGCTCACATTGATTTTCGCGTAGGCGAGGTGGAGGTTGCCGAAGACAGCCGGCGCGGCTCAGCGCTGGCGGAGCGTGCCGGCGCAGCAGCTGGGTGAAGTCTTCGAGCCCCTGGGTGCTCAAAGGGGGGTCCCGGCCAGTTAGGTCCAACCGGACAGGCGGCGAGCGGAACACGGCCGAGCCGGCTAGACACAGCCGGCGACGCCCCGAGGCGGCCGGGTCGGCTTGGCACAGCCGACCGGGCGCTGACGCGGGAAGGCCCGCTTGCCGACGGAGCGGCATCGCAGGCAGGCGGAGCCGCCTCGTGTTTTCTTCTTCGACCGACTGCTGGCTGCCGGACGGACACTTTCTTCTGCTCTTCAGCCAGACGGGACTTTTTATTGGGCAGACGGATATTTTTTCTTCATCTTTCTTCTCGGCCGGCTGCGGGCAGCCGGACGAACACTTTATCTTATTTTCTCGTCCATCGGCTGCTGGCAACCGGACAGACACTTTTCTTCCTCGGACTGTCGGCTTCTAACAGCCAGCACCCGGACTCCTTCTCTTTATTTTTTCTTCTCGGCCGGCCGTGGGCAGCCGGACCGGCAAGCAGCGAAGCGGTCAGACGAGCCAGCCTGTCGGGTGGCAATGCAAGCGGTCAACCAGAGCAGTCGGCTGAACTGCAGTCTGCGCAGTCGGCCATGCACGCAGCTGTGCAGTCGGCCATGCATATTTATTACCTCCTCCATGAACTGTGTTTTACCTCCTCCTTTTTCCATTTTTTTACCCGGTGCCATCTCTAGGATCTCGGGTCGAGATCCTCTGTTAGTGTGGGAGAGTTGTGACGCCCGAAGACCGACGTCCCAGAAGATTCCAGAAGATTCCAGATGTTCCGGGTCTCCCCCGTGTTTCTTTTGTGCTTGTGTTATTTATTTTGCATTGCATCATGTCATCATGCCATCATGTCATATTTATTTTTGCATCTCAACTTAAATAAATTGTGTGGACCTTCGATCCATTTAAATCGAGGGAAGAATGACTTCTCTTTATAACATATGCCCTCCCGATATTTAGGGAGCTATATTAATAATTATTCCATTCTTTGGAATTAAACCACACACACTTGCATATCTTCCCTATTCTTGTTGGAACTATTTTTGTTGGGTTGGTAATATCCCATAAAGCCTTACAAAAATGTTCCAACATTTATTTTTTCTTCTTCTTGACCTCTTTTCTTTTGGTGTTGTTCTCTCTCTATTTTTATTTCTGCTAAAGAAATAAAAATAAAAGAAGAGAGCCCAGCAGCCAGGCCTTCGGGCCAACCAGCCTCACTTCCCCCGCGGCCCATCTTCCCTCCTTGGCCTGCGGCCCGGCATCCTTCCCCCTCCAGGCCCATCTCAGCCCGCTCCCCAACCCTACCTAGCAACCGACTCCTCGCCCTCTCCCACCGATGCGCCGCCAGGATGAACCCCATCGACTCATCCCGCATCCCCTCGCTCGCCTGACCCCCCATCCCCTCGCTCTATGGCCCTCTTCTCCTCGCTCCTCTCGTCACCGCCCCGCATCGCCAGATCGCCAGGGAGAGGTGCTCCCCAGAGCGATCCCCTCGACCCTCCAGTAGGCCGCCGCCATGTGCGCGCGACCAGTGGCCATCGCCCTCGGGCCTTGCCGCAATGCTGCCGCAGGCCCTGCGCCTCCCTCCGCTCGCCTCTGCGCGACTCCAGCACCGAGGCTCGGCCGCCATCTCCCCTCGCCTCCATCTCCAAGGCCCGACGCGGCTCCCTTCTCCAGCCCGAGCGCCGAGCCAGCGCACCCCTCGTGCCTCCCCTGCGCCGTGGCCTCCATCTCCAGCACCGGCACCCTTCCCTCCGGTCGCCCCGTCCTCCCGCGCCTCGAGCACCTCCAGCGGCCTCTGCTCCAGCCAGCCGCGCGACCTGCGCCTCGCGCCGGCCCCCGGCGCTCCAAAGCAGCAGCACCCCTCGAGCGCTCCCTCCGTTCACCTCCTCGCCAAGGCTGTAGCTCCTGTACGCAAAGCCCGCCGCCTCGCCATCTCCCTCCAGCGGCCAGGGACAGCGTCGTCGCCGCCAATATCTCCAGCCAGGAGCTGACCTCATCGGCGCCCCCAAGACTGCCAAGTTGCTGCCAAGTTTCCTCCACCAAGTGCTGCCTATATTTTTTTTGGCCAAGTGTTCCTTCCGGTGTGTCCAAGTTCGGCTACTCGGCGACCCGTCAAGTTCGACTACTTCATGGACCCGCAAGTACCACGACGACCGACTCGACAAGTACCCCTACCGATGAACGAGAACAACTACTTCCCTCTACGGCATGTACCACTACCGTCGCCCGGAAAATGATGGATGCGCCAAGTACATCTACGAACGGAACGAGTACAACTACCGTCGCCGTGTACCACTACCGTCGTCGAGACCGCAAGTACCTCTACCGACGACTTGAACGACTACGAACGGAACCACTACTTCCACTACCGTCGCGACGACTACTTCCTCTTCGGAAACGTGAACCACTACTTCCTCTACGACCCGCGAGAACGCCTACTTCCCCTACGTTCCTCGACGATCTCGAACCGCTCCGAAACAAATGTTCCGAAGGTATAACCCGAGACGATGACCCGTGTGATGCTTCTGTGTTGTATGAGATGTTTCCCTTGTGTGCACCGTGCCCGTTTCGTCCGTTTGTCATGTTCCTCGGTTGCCTCGTCGCCGACTCGTGGGAACCCGGAGACGGGATCAACCCACCTTTCATCTCGTTTGACTCGCTCACGCCATCTTTCCTTTGGCACCGGACTCTCAACGAGTTACCGGAACCGAGATGTTGCGTTGCATCATTTTCGGATCATTGCCGTGGCACCCTTTCCTTCCACCACGGTGACAAATACTTCATATCCTCTTATGTCAACCTTTTAATAAAAATTGCATAAACTTGATCATGTCATCCGCATCATGTTAACAACATTAAATGTGTGAATTGTTGTTTGCTTATAATTATTAAACATGCATATGGGGTTTTTCCGGATTTGTTGTTGTTATTTCCGGCCTCATTTAAAATGCCTAAATAGTATAGTTTTATTATGCTTCACCTCTTGCCATGTTAAAAACATTTAATCTTGTCTTGTAAATAACGAGAGTCAATTAAATAATTAAATGTGGTGTTTCGTCAATATGCAACTCGTTGCATATTGAGCTCCACTTAACTTGTAGTGTTGTTTGTGCACCTTGCCATGCCATGCATAATTAAACCGGACATGCATCATACTTGTTTGCGCATCGTATGCCATGTTGATGCTTGTGTGTTTACCGTGTTGTTTGCTTCTTTCTGGTTGCTTCTCTTGATAGCTTCGGTTTCGTTCCGGAGTTGTGAGGATTCGCTCGACTGTTGCTCCGTCTTCTTCACGGATCCGTTCTTCTCCCTTGTGGAATCCCAGGCAAGATGATCATACCCTTGGATACCTTTACTACCATTGCCATGCTTAGTTGTCTCGATGCTATCGTTACATGTCGCGCTACCCATCTTTTATGTCAGCCTCTCCTTGTTGCCATGAAACCTCTAACCTTTGACACCTTCCTAGCAAAACCACTGTTTGGCTATGTTACCCGCTTGCTCAGCCCCTCTTATAGCGTTGTTAGTTGCAGGTGAAGATGAAGTCCGTTCCAGGAGGGAACTTGTTGTTGGTATATCACAATATCTATAATTATTATTAACACACCTATATACTGGGCATGGGTGGAAGGCTTGGCCTTTTGCTCGGTGTTTTGTTCCACTCATGCCACCTTAGGCGCCGATAAACCGGCATTATGTTCCTTGATTTGCGTTCCTTACACGATGGGTGGATGGGGACCCCTTGACAGCTCGACTTTGAATAAAACTCCTCCAGCAAGGCCCAACATTGGTTTTAATTTGCCTCATAATAACAACTTAATTAAATAATTAAATTTGCATAGGGGGTCGCACCCTCGGGTTCTTAATTCTACATAGCAGGGGGAGCCGGTGCTGATGGTGTTGGTCCCAAACTAGAGCCACTTGCGGTACCACCCAGTTATCTGGGGTCTTCGGTTACTGTATGTAGCGCTCATCCGGACGTGGCCTGAGACGAGATGCGCGCGGCTACCATCAGGGTGTCGGCACGCCGGGAGGTCTTGATGGACTTGTTTTACCATTGTCGAAATGTCTTGTGCTACCGGGATGCCGAGCCTGATCGGATTTCCCTAAGATAAGGAGTGATGATCTTATATTTATCACTTCAGCTAATCGTGAGAGCTTGTGATGGGCTAAGTTGGAACACCCCTGCAGGGTTATGATCTTTCGAAAGCCGTGCCCGCGGTTATGTGGCAGATTGGAATTTGTTAATGTCCGGTTGTAGAAAACTTGACAGAGGATCCGAAATAAAACACACAACTGTGTGAGTAACCGTGACTGTCTCTTTTCACTTTGAGAAGAGAACACGGTGGGGTTATGTTTGACTCGTATGTAGTTAGGATCTTTAGCGATCACTACTTTTGCGACCGTTTGCGTAGATGCTCTTCTTATTCTGGTACTCGTAAGTTAGCCACCATATTATGCTTAGCCGCTGCTGCAACCTCACCACTTTACCTCTTCCTATCCATAAAGCTTTGCTAGTCTTGATACCCATGGTTATGGGATTGCTGAGTCCTCGTGGCTCAAAGATACTACAACACCAGATGCAGGTTCAGCCGAGTTCGATGCAGGAGCTGGTTCAAGTTCTTCACCCGGGAGTCCGATGAAGAGTTTGGCCGTATGCTTGTGACGTTTCGACGATCAGTAGTGGTTTCTACTAGGATTCGATCCTGACCTGTGGTTTTATGTTGTTTTGGTATCTTTCTTTTGGATCTTCGCCCGTAGTCGGGTTGTGATGTTTTGAATGATGCTATGCTTATGTAATGTATTGTGTGAAGTGGCGAATGTAAGCCAACTATATTCTTTTGCAATTTAATCCCTCTTTTACATGAGTCGTGCAAAGGTACCAAACT
This sequence comes from Secale cereale, assembly GCA_902687465.1. NCBI lineage: Eukaryota > Viridiplantae > Streptophyta > Magnoliopsida > Poales > Poaceae > Secale > Secale cereale. Next base: position 598,230,804 of record LR738709.1, read on the forward strand.
TGCGATCATTCCAGAATGGGCTTATATCTTTAAGTCGTGCCTCGACACGTAGGAGATATAATCTCATCCTGGGCATTACAAGTTGGTACTTATGTTCTTTGATTTTTCTCTCTTTGGTCGGCTGCTAGCAGCCGGATCCAATTTTTTTTTCTCTCGCACCTCCCTTTTTTTTTATCAGCCGGCTGTGGACTTTTTCTCCAGTCGGATCCGCTGGGCAGCCGGCCACACAATTTTCTTTTCTTCCAGCCAGCCATCAATCAGACGGCCACTGACTTCTTTCTTTCTTTCTTCCTGGTAGGGAGCCGGACGGAGGTCCAGCAGGCCGGAGACGCCGGCAGGGCGCGGACGGGCGCGAAGGCAGCAAGGCGGCGCCGGGCATGCAACCGCGGGCCAGGCTGGAGAAGCCGGCGCAGCTGAAGCCAGCGCGGGCGGCGCTAAGCGGAGGAGGGGAGCCGGCGAGCCGGCCACCCGGAGTCGGGATGCGGCCAGGGCGGAATAGTGGGGCGCGGCCACCCGGCGGCCAAGCGCTGGCGGATCCGGCAGCGAGAAGCGGGAGCCGGCGGCTGACTGCAGGGCAGGCGGCCACATTAACACCCGGTGGGGCAGCGCGCGGAGGCGGCTGCGGGGCGACGCGAGAGGCGGCCGAGGCCGCGAAACAGGCGGCCACAGGTGGACCCGGCAGGGACGGCGCAAACAGGTGGACCCGGCTGGGAGACGGCGAGCGGCGAGCCCGGCGTGGGCGGCAGGCCGAAGCCAGCAGGCGGCCTCGGGCGCGGACGCGGAGCAGCCGGCACGCGGGGCGATGAGGAGCCGCTAGGTCGCAACCGGACACGGCCAAACGACGCGAGGGCGAGGGTGCGAGGCCGGAGACATGGAGGGGGCCGGAGACGCGAGGGCGAGGGCCTGCTGGCGTGCAGGGACGACAGAGGCGAGGCGTGGTTGCGCCGGTGGTGGTGAGAAGCCGCTCGCGGAGGCGCGCGAGGACATGGTACAGCCAACGCGGGAGGAGACCGGAGCGGGGCTGAGTGCTGGGACGGCTCAGAGGCGGGCCGGACAGCTGCGCGCGGCTCGGCGCGGTGGTGAAGCAGCGCACGGTCGCGCGCGAGGCAATGAAGAGGGAGCAGCAACGGCGAGGCCGTCACTGCCTGGTTGGCATATGGCCATTATCTGGGTGATGTACAAGGGATGTCTAACTTGTGTACATGCATTATCTGGGTGGCGTATTGCCATTGTACAAGCATTGTCTGGCTTGTGTACGGCCAATGGTTTGACCATTGTCTGACTTGCACCTGGCTAGCTTGTCTAGATGATATTTGGAGTAGAGAACGCGCGTTTCGGCCGGAGCAAAGCACAACGCGGAGGGGAGCAGACGCGAGCGGCACACGGATGGATGCGGCCGACCGAAAAGAGGCACCACGCGCGGTGCATGCGCGGACGGATGGCCGGCGTCGCAACGGTGGTGAAGAAGACGCGGCCGACGGCGAGGACACGCCGCCCCTCGCGGCCATTCCGGGGGCATGTCGATGTCGAGCCCCCGACCGCTATCGGAGAGATGGTGCGATGCCGCGGCAGTGAAGACGAAGATGGTCCCGCCCTCGCGGCCGCTCCGGGGCGGGTCGAAGTTGAGCCCCCGAGCGCTGGCAGAGAGACGGCGCGACGCCGCGGCGGTGATGACGAAGATAGTCCCGCCCGGACTGCGATACCAGCAGCAGTTCGCCCCACGGTGGGCGCCAAATGTCGGGGTTTTCTCACGGGGGGGG
>LR738709.1:598232607-598243817 GCA_902687465.1 Secale cereale
GGGGTGTAAGACGACATATGCCACAAGGTGGCTTCGTGTGAGGGCAAGACTGATGCCGGAATATCCGAGGACGGGTATGCGAATAGCACGCGGTGGTTTACCCAGGTTCGGGGCTCTCCGCAGAGATAACACCCCTACTCCTGCATGTCTGAGTATATCTGGCATATCTGGTACAGAGTTGCTCCTGGAGCTGTATCTGAAAGCAGTGCCACTGGCATCTGGTTTCATATATATATGTATGTGGCGTGCTCTAGTGGCCGGCCATGTTCATGGCTTGTGGCCGTGAGCATGAGTGTTCTCATGCGTGTGTCCAGGGAGAGTGTGTAGTGGATGGATGGATGGTTAGCTTATATAGTGTGGGGTAGCTTAGGAAGTAAGCTAGCTAGTGGCATGGGCAAGGCATGGTGGGGTGTCATGCTTGTCCCCTGGGTCACTACATAAATAGTGCCCAGGGACAAGTGACACTATACATGATGGCCGAGGTGACGAGTGCACAATGCTCAAGTACAGCCGTCTTGTCCGCGGTATGGTCGTCTCGTCGGTGTGGAGGTCGTGGTCGGCGCAGTCGACAGCCGGCAGCAGGCCGGGCAGTCGGCCGGGTGGAGCAGTCGGACGGAGATCCGGCGGTGTGAGCGGGCGGGCGCCCCGTCCGACTGCCATCGGCAGCCGGGCTGCCGTCTGAAAAGTCGGCCCGGGCAGCTGGACAGGGGGTCGTTTGGGGCAACCCGAGCAGTCAGACATAGGGGCTTTGCTAGCCCCTATGTCTGGGTATATCGTCCTGCCGTCTTTGGGGTACCCGGGGTCAATATCTCCGACAAACCAGCAGGGGGAGTATTCATTTTTTTTGTGCGTAATAAGGAGGCGCTTCCGGTGGGTCCGAGCTGATAGCGGGGGGAACGTTTTTTTCGCGCAATACGGTGGCCCGTCCGCTGGGTCCCAACAGTCAAGGGGGAAACGTTTTTCCACGAAATACGGTGGCCCATCCGATGGGTTCCTGCTGTTAGGTCGAGGAATCATTATTTTCCGCGTATTAAGGAGGCACTTCCTTGCTGCCGTCTTGGACCCAGCTATCAGCCTCTCCACGGACAGTCCACGTCTGATGGAAGCCGTTCCTTGACCATATTGACCACGCCGCGCCGAGAGCACCAGGGCGGTGGACGACGGCGAGGCCTAGGAAGGGGACGACATGGAGCTGGGGAAGATGCGGCAGTGGAAGCCCACGCAAAGAGGAGTACGAGGGTTCACTGGTTCGGCTGCGGTGTGACCGTGTGAGGCTGCCGTCACCGCGGAATAACAGGGTGTGTGGGTGAGTAGAGGAATGGCCTGGCCAGCGGTGGGAGTAGTAGGGGGCGGTGAGGCCTCAGCGGCATCGCAGCCGGCCACGGGAGGCAGGAGCACGCGGGAGGACCGCCGCTGCTTTGGGCGGCTGGACCAAGAAGACCAGAGGTTGAAGAAGCACTATGGCCGTTGGATGGACATCGTACGGTCACTGCAGCTAGAATCATTTATATTGACTAAGTTGACAAAGCCCTTGGTACACGTCAACTTAGTAGGCCCACAGGTCAGCCTCCGAAACGGTGCGCCCCAGATGTCACGGGGAGGAATCATTTTTTGGGCGGCTGAAGCAAGAATATCCGAGATTGAAGAAGAAGCACGACATCTGTTGGATGGACATCCAACGGCCACAGCTGCTAGAACCGTGTGTTGTAGACAAAGCCTTGCATACGCGTCAACTTAGTTTTTTTAGGGGCGCGTCAACTTAGAATGCCCACAAGTGTGTGGCAGAGAACATATAGCCCATTTGCGATTTGTGAGAATGTACAACCCATTTTTTAATTCTAATGGAATTTACTACAGCCCATTTACAGTTTGTTGAAAGTACATCCCAATTTCTAGCTAGGACAACGATTAATAATTTCAACCAACCGCTCAAAACAGAATTCAAAAAGGAAATCCCACATTTTTATGGGATCCAAAATTTCTTGTCAGATTAAATATAACTTCAAAATAAAGTTGTATTACGTTAAAATCCAACGAAATATTGCGCGCGTAATAAGTAATGAAATTAAAAATTTCAAATTCCAAAAATAATATATTTTTTAAACTAATTACACATTTGGTGCATTTTTTATAGTTACTGCCCAGTTATTATAATTACAACTCATTTATTGTTTCTTAAAGTCCATTTTCTTGTTAAGCCTAATGCATACCTCCTAGGAAAGTTTGCAGCCCAGCGGGGCGAAGAATAACATGTTGACCCGGATATTTTGTACAACTGCCGGCCCAGTTGCATTGCTGATGTTGAAAAAAAAGGCTCGTGTAGTACAGTACAACCTAACATGGCTACTCCGCCCACATTCAGGGACGCCGGAAAGGCCCAAACAAGGCTTATGTACAACTTTTTGAAGTCACTGAGCTCAATTAATAACATAAGAAAAAAGTTACTCCCTCTGTAAACTAATATAATAGTATTTAGATCACTATTTTAGTATTCTAAACACTCTTATATTAGTTACAGATGGAGTAGATTACAGTGGAACCTAATTAAAAGTTGTCACGAGCAAAGAAATAATTCAACGGGTCCCACTAGTGCGTGTGTGCGTGTGTGTGTGTGTGTGTGTGTGTGTGTGTGTGTGTGAGAGAGAGAGAGAGAGAGAGAGAGAGAGAGATCCATCGGTCGATGCTCGTAAATACATCTTTCAGCCATATGCATTGCTGATTCTCAGTAAAAACTTATATAGTTGACACAATCATATAGAATATCATAGCACACTGAACTTGCATACAAAAATTTCATGTAGGCGGCACAATCAGGATGGAAGCAGTGGATCGCTACGGGTAGGGCTATGTTGAAACCAACGAACTCGTACATAACGGTTCATCGTCTTTATCAATGACAGGGAAATATCTTGAATGTTGTGCAAAGAAAAAAGACAGACAACACAATAAGTTATGCTAGCACATTAAGTTGACGTACAACCCTTTCTAAAAAAAGTTCAGGTACAAAATTAGAACAGGTCACAATCAAATGTACTGGCACATTAGTGCTTCACACCCATAGCTTGGATTTAACTAGTATCTAACAAGATTCAGTTGTTACCTCAAATTAGAGCACATCCAGGACGCCAGCCCTGCCTCTTCTCCCAAAGAAGCACTGGCCTCCGCCACGCGATGGAGTAGGCCCTGTGACATCCATCGTTCCGAGAAACACGGGGAAATTCTGACATTGACTCCTGTAATGGACGTCGTCGACGGACCCTGGCACCAGCGGCGGCGGCAGGACTTCGATTGATGGATTGACCACTTCTTCGATATGCACAAACACTCGATACATGTACATCCCTAACGTGGTCCGTGGCGGCTCGGTGGCAACGAATAGTACAACCCCGGTTCCTGCACCGGTATCTCAACAGTCAACACCAATCACTTTTGGTATGGCGGACGACTTCTTCATCCATGCCTTAACCATCAGAGCCCAGTTGTCTGGAGGAACAAACATACTTACGAGCTCACCTCCAAGGTCGTTGATAAGCTCATTCATGGACTCGCTGTTCCAAGCACGTCGAGGCATGCCGTGGAAGGTAAGCTTTGCTAAAAACTAAAGCTCAGAGGGCACCGAACCCCATCCTGGGTGCCACCGATCAAAGCTCAGCAGCGCGCCATCGCAGAACAAACGCCGGGAAGATTCGAACACACGACTGCAGTCGAAAGTTGTCCGGAACCTGGCGAAGAAATCAGCCGGTGGCGGACAGACTTCGATGAGCAAGTCACTTATTTGGATGCTGTGCGCAATGCCAAGAGCTTTGACAAGGTCGTCCAGCGAGACGGGAGGCCGGTCACCATTGGTGGTTACCATCAGCACTTTGCCAGCAAACTGGTCGTCAAGCGCCGCCATGCCACTGTTGAGCGATAGCACACAGCGACCGAAGGCAGGACGGACCTCAGGATCTCTGGCTCGGAGATCCGCGTTGACCGGTGACAAGATAGTGAGCTTGAGTACAGGGAGTACAGGAGGGGAGTTGGGGGAACTGGAGTAGGAATCGAGATTCCAGAGGTGGGGGACGGGCGGGAGATTGGGGATGAAAAGGTAGCTTGAATTTCGAACACGCGCCAATATGCTCTCTACGCGCAAGCGCACGAAAACACCGGTGGCGCCCACATGTCGGCCTAAGAGTCCTTATTCAATCTTTTTTGGAGAGCCCGACCTTTTTTTTGAGGATCTTTTGAGAGCCTGGCCTGAGAGTCATAATTGACATGTTTGTCATTACGTTACTACTCGGCCCATATTCAACGACACCTCACTGGCCCAAACAAGTGTACATTATCGAAAAGACACTGAGATCAAATTATATAACTTGAAAAAAGGAGATACACTCTGAACACTGGAGAATGGAGATGCCCTCATTTAGCCCACTAGTAGTTCGAGACAATAAATAGTTCGAAACAACGATATATACAACATTCAAACACTGACTAGTGACTACTACTGACATAAACAGCAAGACATGATGGTTCATAAGAAGTCTCGCTACACCACCAAAACACACCCATCTGCAGCGCTCAGACTCTCGTGATCTAGACGAGAATGACATTCTAAACAGAGCCAACTATTACATAGTGAGAGTGACATAGACGAGGATGACCAAATGACAAGGAATATGCATAACAAAAGAAAGAACTACCCATCGAGAACAAGCAGCAAAGACAACAAAGTCATTCGAAGAGATGATCCAACACCATCATAATTTGCAGCCCCGCTTCAGCGACCAATGATTCAGAGACACCAGTACTACACCCTTTCGACGCAACAGCCCAATTACCTATCAACCTGAAGGCTTGAACCACATCACTGCCTGTCGTAATTGAGACATCCAAGGATTAAAGTTAATCCGGATGCCTTTGTCATTCTCACCTCCTTTTGGCTGCAGGCTGTATCATTGACAATCAGGGGAGTTTGCTCCCGAACTCCTAGGGCTCGCCATGTAGACACAATTTTCCATAGCAAACAGAGCCTCTCTACCATCAAGGTCCTTGCCAACGGTGATCTCCTCGTTAATCGGATAATTGAGTCCCAGAAATAGAGAGTGTGAACCAAGGCTGTTTACCCGCCTCCAACTAAAAAATCCTGAAGGCCCCAACAAGCTGGTATCCTGCTCATAGACGTAACAGCCACTGTCCAGATACTCACATATTTCATGGTGCTTGTAATACAGTGGGGGTTTTGCAATATAACTTTTCCGGCTCATATGTCCGAATGATCATCAGTCTTTTGCCGTCGTCTGAACGAGCGAGGAACCAGTTGTGCTTCCCTGTTTTTGGCAAAGGTGGTGTGATTACAAAGGGCAGTAACTGTAGGGACACTGCATCATATCAAAAAGGATAGACATTGTTAATTTAAGATCAGCATTGTTCAGAGTATGAGTAGGATAATGCAAGAAACAACATTGATATGTCCCTGTTGGAACTGGGAGGAAAATACAGGGAGATGTATACTGGGTTCGAAAATATAGAAGTGCCATGCATGGTTATACTCATGTCATGCACGTTATGGAATCATGTTCTGTCCTCACAAACAAATTCTTCAAGGTAACTAACAGACCATGCATTGTTATATACTAATGTATGGTTAGATGAAACCAACAGTGTGGTGCATGTTTCTACATCATGAAAATGAGGAAACTAACATGGCCATTGATACACACTCATGTTTAGTAGTAGTATATAGATTACTGTAAAATAAGGAGAATATCCATATATTCCTAACCGTTTGATTATTCAGGGGTACAAATTGGCTGTAATGACATGATCACAATCACATAAATTAACTCATTCCAAATATAGCTGATTTACGGCATCTCTAATACATTGCCATAATTCTACTCAAATTCTATTGACATAGGGATATGCCAATCATCACAAAAAGTTCAAACAGTGTCATGGTGTCATCATTAACATGAGACGAAAACAACTTACACGCGCCGTCCCAGCAATACGTTGTGCCATCTGCTTTGTCGATCACGTAGATGATGCCATTGCACTAGTAGATAAAGGGACATCTGCCCCGGTTGGTAAGGGCCTTTAGTCCCGGTTCTTGAACCGGGACTAAAGGGTCGGTACTAATGCCCTAGCCCTTTAGTCCCAGTTCAATCTAGAACCGGGGCAGATAGGTCTCCACGTGGCCTGTGCGCGGAGCCCAAGCAAGAAGGCCTTTGGTCCCGGTTGGTGACACCAACCGGGACCAAAAGGCATCCACGCGTCAGCATTTCTGTGGCTGTGGTTTTTGTTTTTTTTTGAAAGGGGAGGGGGGTTGGAGGTTTTGGGGGGTTAATTTAGGTGTTTCATATATTGTGTTAGCTAGTTAATTAATACAGAGAAGTGTCCTCTCTTATGTCCGTGCTTGGTTGACGCTACGTACTACACATACGTATAGAGAGGACTAGACACGCTAGCTAGCTAGCTAGTAAGCAAACGAAGGAAACAGAAGATCGTAATCAACATATATATGTATACAGAGAGAAGTAATATCGACCACCTCTCCTTCTCCGAGAGATTGGTCGAACAACAAGTTCTCGTATATCTATCCGACACTACCGGGTACATATATACAATAATTATCTCTTACAAATATAATCTCCTATACGATGGACGCATGGTCCACATAGTATTCTCCGTCTGGCGCGATGACGTGGTCAAGGAAGAATGCCGCCAATTCCTTTTGGATTGCTCGCAGACGATCTGGTGCTAGGAGTTCATTCCGCATCCGAAAGATCTAATTTGAAGAAGGGGGTCAATACATTAACCACCAACACAAATGATATTAATGAAACAAAGATATATATGAATAAATGAAACTCAACACAAATGATGGTAATGAAATAAAGTTGTGAATATTATTAATTGCTTACGCACTTCAAATTGTGCTTCAGAGTAGCCCCGCTCACAGGTCGTGTGGCGGATGGACTCACAAATGTAGTATCCACAGAAATCATTCCCTTATTCCTGCCACAACCACTTTACAAGAAATAGAGGTCAATCAAACTGATAAGCAAGAATGCCAAATGGTATTGATGAAACTAGCGCTTGAATCAATATATAGGAGATGCGCGGAACATACTACTATATAGTACTTACTTTCGGGTGTCTAAATTCCAGCTTCTTCGGCAGTCTTGGAGCTTTTTTGGTGAATTTTCTCCAAACCCTGCCAGACAAAGAAAACAATTACTTGATATCAGAAATGAACAAAGTTGCTGATATGAATGGTGGATAATGATCGATTTAACTCACTTCTCGAGCATTTGAGTCATGTCCGCATACTCCTTGGTATCTTTTCATTTAGAGTCCAAGACAGTTACTACTCCCTGCTCAAGCTTAATCTCTAGGAGAATATAGTGGAAGTTGCGCACGCATGCATGAACTCATCAATTACATTACTATAACCTTGACTGATATATAAGGGAAACCGAATATGCACAAGACAGTAACACTCACTTGAAGTTGTAAGGAAAGAGTATTATATCTTTGTTTTCATTTACCACCAACGATCGTAGCAAGTTGGCCTCGGTATGTGAGGCACGCAATGTAACCTCGGTTGCATCTATGAGGTATGTGTTAATGAACCCAATATCACCGACTTGTCTTTTCTTCAATTCGACGATCTTCAATCTGCATAATATAGTGAGGATAATTACAAATACATGCAATGAAAGAGCTGAGCTATATAGAGAGACTTAATGACAGAAGTAGTACTACTTACAGACAGTAGCAGGTGACCGTTGCTTTATCGAGGGCCAATTGATTGAAAAACTGATAGGACTCCTCAAATGGAATAGGCAACAGTTCAATTCCAACGAGGTCATGCTCCGGTTTAACTCCAAACTATCCCTCCCCCCAGACTCTCTGCAGATTTTCAAGTACCAATCATGCAATCTTCGCATCATCGTTGATAGAGATCTTTCATCTTTGATGAGAGGCTTCCTGTACTCGTATCTTTGTATCTGCACCTCCAAGAAATCATAATGTACATCGTCGGGCAGGTAATCTCCAAGATTGCTATAACCGGGCACCATCCTCGGATCATTAGCGATCATGTCGCGAGACACCTTGAGTGGGGGCACGATTGGTCCGCTTGTTCGCCGAGCTGGGCAATTTGTTTACCATAACCTTTGATCACTTTTAGTACTTCCCGACCACTTTGCTTCGTGAAATGACTTTTCAATAATGCGGTCATAGTTGTCTTTCGGCTGACTTTTCGCTGGTTTCTTCAGGGCAGCAAGAGTGCACTTTGCTTTCACCGGATCTATCTTCTCCTCCGGAGGTGGATGTCTCTGTGCTTTCAACCCTTCAAGACAGTCCTTCACTTCGCCTTCAGCGATCTTCGTGTTTTCCTCGTCGGACCTCTCGTATGGTAACTTCTCTAGAGGCGTGAGAGAAGGACCGAATATGTATTGCCTCCCGCCTCTGGCTGTACTGCTAGACGTCGGCAGACCAGACGAAGCGGCTGTCTTCTTTCCTTGCTTACGCGCCGGAGAAGGAGCAGCCGGAGCGGCGGCAGGTCTCTTCCGCCCTTGCTGACTAGGCGGAGAAGGAGGAGGCTGGCTGCTCGGGCGCGTCGGCGCAGGCGGAGAAGGAGGTGGAGTGCCGCCACGCGCCAGAGAAGGAGCCGGAGTGCCCTGATCGTCACTTGCCAGAGGAGGAGGCGGTGGAGGAGGCGATGGAGGAGGCGGAGTGCCCTGACTTGCCGGAGGAGGAGGAGGAGGCGGAGGCGTCCAGTTGAGAATGTTGATGAGGTCCTTCTGCCATAGGCATGGAGTCTTCAGTGAAGAACCCAGCCGAGTCTCCCCTTCACCGGTAGGGTGGTCAAGCTGGAGGTCCTCAAATCCCTCCGTTATTTCATCCACCATCACCCTAGCATATCCTTCTGGAATCAGCCGGCAGTGTAAAGTTGCGCCGGGTCCAGTAGGATAAACAGAGCCAGCAGCCGCCTTGACCTTCATATTTATACATTGCATCATAAGGTGGCAATTTTGTACCTCCGTGATAGCATCCACGGGATAGCTGGCAGGAGCCGTCAAGACATGCTCCGGCTGAAGCAGCTCGGTGGAAGCCACGCTGCTTCTCCGCTGAGATGGCGGGGTAGCTTCAGGGGAAGCTTCGGCAGTTCTTTTGTCCCGATTTGCTTCTCGTTCCTCTATCGCTTGTATTCTGGCGTGCAGCGCCTGCATTTCGGTCTGCTGCACTTTCTTTCTCCTCTCGTGGCATTTGTAACCGCCTGCGTCCGGAAACCCAGCACTCCACGGAACGGAGCCTAGCGTGCCTCGTGTCCGTCCAGGGTGCTCAGGATTCCCGAGGGCCATTGTGAGCTCGTCGTTCTCTCTGTCGGGAAAGAACGTCCCTTGCTGCGCTGCTTTGATATAGTAATGAAGCTTCTTGAGTGGTATTTCCAATTGCTTGTCCGTCCAAATGCACCTCCCTGATACAGGGTCCAAGGTTCTGCCAGCCCTAAAGAACCAAGTCCGGCAACTGTCTGGCCAGTTCATTGTCTCTGGTTCGATCCCTTTCTGAAGCAGATCATTCTCAGCCTTGGCCCACTTAGGGCGGGCTCTGAGGTAGCCACCTGACCCCGTGCGATGGTGATGCATCTTCTTCGCAACATTTTTCTGGTTTGTCGCCGACATCTTCTTACTCTTTTCTGATGTCTTATAGGCCACAAATGCGGGCCAGTCATTTCTGATCTTCTCATATATGCCCTGGAATTCTGGAGTCTCTTTTTTGCGGACAAACTTATTCAGGTGTTTCTTCCACCCCCTGAATAGTTCTGCCATCTTCGTAAGAGCAAAAGACTTGATTAAATCCTCTGTAACTGGCTTCGCCGGATCAGCCTCTGGCGGTAGGGTGAAATTTGACTTCAGCTCGGTCCAAAGATCTTCTTTCTGCATATCAGTGACATAAGATACCTGAGCGTCTTCTGCAGCCGGCTTTAACCATTGATGGATGATGATCGGGATCTTGTCCCTAACCAGAACCCCGCACTGATTAACAAATGCTTTCTTTGTCTGGATGGGTTCAATCGGTTCGCCGGTGCGCACGATTTCTGTGATCACAAACTTTTCATCCGACCTCAACTTTTTCTTCGCGCCTCGTCTGTTTACCGAAGATTTGCTCGATCCGGAGGGCTAGAAAAAAGAACAAAGATGAGAGTTAATGAATGCATCAATTAACTAGTCAGCACAGGCTTAACTAATATATATCCCTGCTGGCCGGACTCGGTTCGGTCACCGGAGCCATCATCACGGTCTCCTTCTTGCACCGGCATTGGGTCACCGGAGTCGTCCTCATGGTCTACTTCTTGCATGTGCATTGGGTCACCGGAACCATCATAATCATAGCCTAGATCTTCCTCTCTTTCCAGCACCTCATTGGTGTCGTTGAGAAACGACAAGACGGCATCTTGTCCGTCTGCGATTATGTCCAGCAACATCACTTCTTGTGCTTCGTCTCGGGGGTTGTCGTCCATAGTTTCTACAAATATTTACAACATGCCAATTATTATTCAAACATGACAGATGGATATATTAATGGCAAACGTAGAACTAGCTAGCTAATCACAGTAAGGAATCATATATATTAATTTGTGGCCTCGACGCTGCTTCTCTAGGGTTTCGGGTGGCCTCGACAACGCTTCAAGGGTTAGGGGTGGCCTCGAGAACGCTTCAAGGAGGGGGTAATATCGAAGATTTCAAAAAAACCATGACTTCATCATTAGCCGGAAATGACAGGCACATAATGGTACGAGAAGCTCTTCAAAGTTGTTTTGGATGGAGTTCCCGATAGAATAATTTTCTTTTTAGTACCCTCGACCCCTGGACGACCCTCGACCCTCGACTGCTCGGCGAAACACAACCCTAGACCCCCTCATGTCACATTTTGTATAGTGTCAAAGGATTCAACAAAACCATGTCTTCATCATTAGGCGAAAGTAACAGGCGCATGATGGTACGAAGCTCTCCAAAGTTATTTTGGAACGGAGTCCCAGATAGGATAATTCGTAACAAAAGATGGATTATCCTATCCGGAACTCCGTTCCAAAATAACTTTCCAGAACTTCGTACCAACATGCCCCAGTTAATTCTGGCAAATGATGAAGGCATGGATTTCTTCAATACTTTGACACTAGGCAACCTCTCGACCCCTCGACCCTCGACTGCTCGGCG
>LR738709.1:598243827-598268616 GCA_902687465.1 Secale cereale
AGTTATCGGGGAGGGGGTATATCGACAATGACATACCCGATAAAAAAGAAGAAGAGGAAGAAGAAGAAAAAAAAGAGGAGAAGAAGAAAGGAACAACTAGAGGAGAAGATCGAAGGAAAAAAAGAAAAAAAAAGGAGAAGAAGAAAGGAATAGAGGAGAAGAAGAGAAAATTTCTCTTCTTCTCCTCTATTCCTTTCTTCTTCTCCTCTTATTTTTCTTCTTTTTTCTTCTTCTTATTAATTTCTCCTCTTCTTCCTCTCCTCTTCTTCTTTCTTTCCTCTTCTTATTTTCTTCTTTCCTATCCTTCTTTTTCTAAATTTGTAACTTTTGCATATATAAAACTTTTCTACAATTGTAACTTTCTATATATGAACAAAAAACTTTCTATGAACAAAAAAAACATTTTTAACATATATATTTAGCAAATTCTAAGAAAAAAATTATAGCCACATACACATGTACATTATAGCCACATACAGCAACTATATACACATATACATATACACATAAGCAACTATATATATACACATACACGTATATATACATATCATATCACATATGAAAAAAAAACATATATATTGCATATAACAGAGCCGGGCAGGGGCACGGCGGCTCACAGCGTAGGGGCAGGCAGAGGGCGACGGCGACGAGGAGCGCGGGGGCAGAGGGCGCCGGCGACGAGGAGCGACGGGGCGACGGCGCGGGGCGACGGGGCGACGGCGCGGGGCGACGGCGCGGGACGACGGGGCGACGGCGCGGGGCGACGGCGAGCTCGAGCTTGGCGGTGTCGGGGGCGGGGAAGAGATAGCTGAAACGAATTTTCACAAGTGCTACTTATATAGACAGGGCATTGGTCCCGGTTTGTGCCACGAACCGGGACCAATGCTCCCCCTTTAGCCCCGGTTGTTGCCACCAACCGGGACCAAAGCCCTTGTCCTGCCCCGCGGCAAAAATCTTTAGTCCCACCTCGCTAGTTGACAGGGGCTGGGAGTGGTTTATAAGCCCCACTGCGGTGGCTCTATTGAACTCCTCTCTATTGCAGGCTTCTGGGCCTAACTCTGCGCGCTGCCCTATGAGTCTGCTGGGCCTTATAGTCCAGCTGCATCCTGGGCCGTAGGCCTTGCAGGCTCACTGGGCAGCGCCCTTGTTTTATTTTTTTTCCTTTTCTGCTTTATTTATTTCTAAGTTGTTTTTTTTGCTGTATTTAGAGTTTCTTTGTGAATATTATTGCTTTAGGTAAAACCAATTACAAACTTTCTGTTAGTGCCTGTAGTATTCAAATTTGAATAGTTTAAATTTGAAATTATTTGTTTTCTTTGTTGCTTTATTTATTTTATTTTGTTTCTACTTACAACAAAATACTTATTGTTGCTATTTTTATTTTTTTGCAAGTTTTTTTGTTTTGTTTTCTGCATTATTTATTTTCTTTTGTTTTTTGCTTTATTTTTTAATTCTTTTTGTTAGTGCCATTAGTTTTAGAAAAATTATAAACTTTCTGTTAGTGCCATTATTTTTCAAATTTGAATAATTAAAATTTGAATTATTTGAAATTTGTGTGAATCACAAGTTTATGGTTAACTTTACTGAAAAAAATGAACATATATGCACCTATAGAGAAAATTCGACCTAAATTCATAGTTTTCAAATGAACTCTGAAAAAGTTGGCATAGCATGTGCATGTACAAAACGGACAATGGTATCATACTCGTCTGTTACAAAGTTGGCATGGTATCATCATAATAGTTGCGGAAAAAAGTCTTCACTTTTTCTTTGCTTGTGTCATTTGCTTATTGCGCCGTAACCATGGATAATCTTCATCATTTATCAGGATGCTTGGGTCAGCCTTGACATTGAAGGGAGGAATTTCATGAAACTTTTCATAATCTTCAGATATGTCTGTCTTGCCCTCCACTCCCAGGATGTCCCTTTTTCCTGAAAGAACTATGTGGCGCTTTGGCTCATCGTATGATGTATTCGCTTCCTTATCTTTTATTTTTCTCGGTCTGGTAGACATGTCCTTCACATAGATAACCTGTGCCACATCATTGGCTAGGATGAACGGTTCGTCAGTGTACCCAAGATTTTTCAGATCCACTGTTGTCATTCCGTACTGTGGGTCTACCTGTACCCCGCCTCCTGACAGATTGACTCATTTGCACTTAAACAAAGGGACCTTAAAATCATGTCCGTAGTCAAGTTCCCATATGTCCACTATGTAACCATAATATGTGTCCTTTCCCCTCTCGGTTGTTGCATCAAAGCGGACACCGCTGTTTTGGTTGGTGCTCTTTTGATCTTGGACAATCGTGTAAAATGTATTCCCATTTATCTCGTATCCTTTGTAAATCAATACAGTCATAGATGGTCCCCTGGACAACAAGTAGAACTCATCACAAACAGTGTTGTCACCTCTGAGACGTGTTTCCAACCAACTGCTGAAAGTCCTGATGTGATCACAAGTAATCCAGTCGTCGCACTGCTCTGGGTGTTTGGAGCGCAGACTGTTCTTGTGTTCATCGACATACGGGGTCACCAAGGTAGAGTTCTGTAGAACTGTGTAGTGTGATTGAGACCAAGAATATCCGTCCCTGCATATTACTGAGTCCCTTCCAAGCGTGCCTTTTCCAGTCAGTCTCCCCTCGTACCGCGATTTAGGGAGACCTCTCTTATTAACGCCAGGAATGAAGTCAACACAAAACCCGATGACATCCTCTGTTTGATGGCCCATGGAGATGCTTCCTTCTGGCCTAGCGCGATTACGGACATATTTCTTTAGGACTCCCATGAACCTCTCAAAGGGGAACATATTGTGTAGAAATACGGGCCCCAGAATGACAATCTCGTCGACTAGATGAACTAGGACGTGTGTCATGATATTGAAGAAGGATGGTGGGAACACCAGCTCGAAACTGACAAGACATTGCGCCACATCACTCCTTAGCCTTGGTACGATTTCTGGATCGATCACCTTCTGAGAGATTGCATTGAGGAATGCACATAGCTTCACAATGGCTAATCGGACGTTTTCCGGTAGAAGCCCCCTCAATGCAACCGGAAGCAGTTGCGTCATAATCACGTGGCAGTCATGAGACTTTAGGTTCTGGAACTTTTTCTCTGGCATATTTATTATTCCCTTTATATTCGACGAGAAGCCAGTCGGGACCTTCATACTGAGCAGGCATTCAAAGAAGATTTATTTCTCTTCTTTCGTAAGAGCATAGCTGGCAGGACCTTCATACTGCTTCGGAGGCATGCCGTCTTTTTCGTGCAAACGTTGCAGGTCCTCCCGTGCCTCAGCTGTATCTTTTGTCTTTCCATACACGCCCAAGAAGCCTAGCAGGTTCACGCAAAGGTTCTTCGTCACGTGCTTCACGTTGATTGAAGAGCGGACCTCTAGGTCTTTCCAGTAGGGTAGGTCCCAAAATATAGATTTCTTCTTCCACATGGGTGCGTGTCCCTCAGCGTCATTCGGAACAGCTAGTGCGCCGGGGCCCTTTCCAAAGATTACATGTAAATCATTGACCATTGAAAGTACGTGATCACCGGTACGCATGGCGGGCTTCTTCCGGTGATCTGCCTCGCCTTTGAAATGCTTGCCTTTCTTTCGACATTGATGGTTGGTCGGAAGAAATCGACGATGGCCGAGGTACACATTCTTCCTGCATTTGTCCAGGTATATACTTTCAGTGTCATCTAAACAGTGCGTGCATGCGTGGTATCCTTTGTTTGTCTGTCCTGAAAGGTTACTGAGAGCGGGCCAATCGTTGATGGTCACGAACAGCAACGCCTTTAGGTCAAATTCCTCCTGTCTATGCTCATCCCACGCACGTACAACGTTTCCATTCCACAGCTGTAAAAGTTCTTCAACTAATGGCCTTAGGTACACATCAATGTCGTTGCCGGGTTGCTTAGGGCCTTGGATGAGAACTGGCATCATAATGAACTTCCGCTTCATGCACATCTAAGGAGGAAGGTTATACATACATAGAGTCACGGGCCAGGTGTTGTGATTGCTGCTCTGCTCCCCGAAAGGATTAATGCCATCCGCGCTTAAAGCAAACCATACGTTCCTTGGGTCCTTTGCAAAATCCTTCCAGTACTTTCTCTCGATTTTTCTCCATTGCGACCCGTCAGCGGGTGCTCTCAACTTCCCGTCTTTCTTACGGTCCTCACTGTGCCATCGCATCAACTTGGCATGCTCTCCGTTTCTGAACAAACGTTTCAACCGTGGTATTATAGGAGCATACCACATCACCTTCGCAGGAACCCTCTTCCTGGCGGGCTCGCCGTCAACATCACCAGGGTCATATCGTCTCATCTTATACTGCAATGCACCACATACCGGGCATGCGTTCAGATCCTTGTATGCACCGCGGTAGAGGATGTAGTCATTAGGGCATGCATGTATCTTCTGCACCTCCAATCCTAGAGGGCATACGACCTTCTTTGCTGCGTATTTACTGTCGGGCAATTCGTTATCCTTCGGAAGCTTCTTCTTCAATATTTTCAGTAGCTTCTCAAATCCTTTGTCAGCCACAGCATTCTCTGCCTTCCACTGCAGCAATTCCAGTACGGTACCGAGCTTTGTGTTGCCATCTTCGCAATTAGGGTACAACCCTTTTTTGTGATCCTCTAACATGCGATCGAACTTCAGCTTCTCCTTTTGACTTTCGCATTGCGTCCTTGCATCGACAATGACCCGGCGGAGATCATCATCTGGTTCCTCTTGATCTTCAGCAGCTTCACCCGTTGCAGCATCATTGGGCACATCGTCTGGTTCCTCTTGATCTTCACCAGCTCCCCCCATTGCAGCATCACCGTATTCAGGGGGCACATAGTTGTCATCGTACTCTTCTTCTTCGCCGTCTTCCATCATAACCCCTATTTCTCCGTGCCTCGTCCAAACATTATAGTGTGGCATGAAACCCTTGTAAAGCAGGTGGGAGCGAAGGATTTTCCGGTTAGAGTAAGACATCGTATTCCCATATTTAGTGCATGGACAACACATAAAACCATTCTGCTTGTTTGCCTCAGCCGCATTTAGAAACTCATGCACACCCTTAATGTACTCGGAGGTGTGTCTGTCACCGTACATCCATTGCTGGTTCATCTGTATGCATTATATATAATTAAGTGTGTCAAAAACCATTACAGAACATCATAAATAGATAATTAAGTGACCAAATTAATAGAAGTTCATCATCACATTAAAACCAAAGTACATGCATAGTTCTCATCTAACAACATATAGCTCTCCATACACATCGAAACTATGTAAAACATTTCAATGCGAAAACAAATGCGGTCATAATCGCAACCAAGGTAACAATTGATCCAATGGCATAATGATACCAAGCCTCGGTATGAATGGCATATTTTCTAATCTTTCTAATCTTCAACCGCATTGCATCCATCTTGATCTTGTGATCATCGACGACATCCGCAACATGCAACTCCAATATCATCTTCTCGTCCTCAATTTTTTTTTCCTTCAAGAAATTGTTTTCTTCTTCAACTAAATTTAACCTCTCGACAATAGGGTCCATCTTGATCTTGTGATCATCGACGACTTCCGCAACATGCAACTCCAATTCCATCTTCTACTCCTCCATTTTTTCCAATTTTTTCTTTAAGGAAATGTTTTCCTCTTCAACTAAATTTAACCTCTCCACAAGAGTGTCGGTTGGAATTTCCGGTTCAACTACCTCCTAGACATATAAAACATCTATGCATGCCAGGTTGGTCGGCATAATGGTCATAAACACTAAAACAAATAGTTATAAATTAAAGATAATATACCACATCCGAATCGTAGACAGGACGAGGGCCCACGTGGGCGGATATCAAAACCATCACACTATATAATAACAAGCAATAATAAACGTAAGAAAATTAGACAAATATCTATCTAAAGCAATAATAAAAACCAATAATAAAAGTAAGAAAAGCATGGACATAACAAGAGGCTCACCATGGTGGTGCCGGTGACGAGATCGACGGCGGCGAAGACGGGGACGGGACATGACGGACCGCTAAACCTAGACAAATCTCGGAGAAAATAGAGCTTCGAGATGACAAAAGCTTAACTAGTGTGGCCCGGGCATTCAATCGAACACATTGTGTGCATAGGAGGTGAGCTAGAGCACCACCAAGCCCTCTCCCCCTCGGCCAGAAAAAACAGAGGAGTGTGCTCTGCTCTTGCGCGAGGGGGTATATATAGGCACCTCATTGGTCCCGGTTGGTGATACGAACCGGGGCTAAAGGGGAGCCTTTGGTCCCGGTTCATGTCACCAACCGGGACCAATGGTGGTGGGCCAGGAGCAAGACCCATTGGTCCCGGTTCGTCGCACCAACCGGGACCAAAAGGTCCAGACGAACCGGGACCAATGGCCCACATGGACCGGGTCCAATGCCCCCATTGGTCCCAGTTCTTGATTGAACCGGGACTAATGGGCTGGGCAGGCCTAGACCAAAGCCCTGTTTTCTACTAGTGTTGTGTTCAATAGCATCACAGAAGTGTGTATCAGCTTTGACGATGATCCACTGCGAGCTGAGTTGTCTCCAGCTAAAGAAGGCACCGGCGTAAAGATAGGCGAGTCCGCGGTCGAACAAGGCAATTAGCTTGAAGTCTGCGTAATTCGCATGTCATGTGGGCACTTGGCAGATTACAATCTTCTGCAAAACAAGGTCCGTCCAATTGACATGGTAATCTAGATGACTAGGACCACGATGGTAAAACTCTATATAATCCAACGGAGGAAGGATAATCTCATGGGAGTTCTGGAGGTTCACGAGCACCAACTTATTATCATCTTCTCTGAAGGCAGCCATCCAGTGGGAGTTCATGCCGACCCAGTACATACCTGCCAAGAAGTTTCGGGCGATGATGATCGGATAGAAGTCGAGGGAAATGATGTACGGCGACCCACTACATACCCGCAAAGAAGTTTTGGCTAATGGAGATCGGATTGAAGTCGAGGGGCATCACGTACGCCTCCGTATCATGGTGAGCCAATCTCGCAAGACCAGATAGCTGCAAGCAGGGTGTCTTGAAAAGCTTTGGCCTCGCTTCGATGATGGCCATGTGCATGCCCCCCGGGCATGCAGCCAGCCGCAGGGCGCTCAACATATCCATACACAAACAACAGAGGTCGAGGACGTCACTGGGGAGATTGCTCCAATCGCGACTCATATGGATCCTGCGTGGTTCGCATTCAGCAATGGTGGAGTTTGGAAGGTGGGGTTTTGGGGGGCTTGATTTACGGGGGAGAAGGTTGTCGGTGCTAGAGCGGCTAGCGAGGGAATAGTGGTACTGGGGGAGGCGAGTGAGGCGAAGGTATGCGGGGGCACAGTGAGATAATGAAGAGTGACCTCAAGATCTCCGGTGAGACGGAGATGGAGATGGAGTGGTGCTAGGCGAGAGGGAGACGAGGCGAGGCATGCTATACAGCGGCGGTGACAGTGACTACACAGTGCACAAGGTGAGGCTGACTTTGGTAACCCGGACACGCCGCCTGGACTGGTGTTACCTCGGGCGCAGGGTCTTGTCACTTCACTATGAGGACCAGATGAATAATAGTATTTTGACCATCAAGTGTACCACAGTTGTACTACTACTACAACTAGTAGGAGTAGTAGGAACATAAGTAGTAATCCCGTGCTAGCATGCCTCTTGGTTCACTTCATCCTCCAGGTATCATCCATATTGCGAGCAGAACCAAATTCTCATTTGCATAGGTCCCACCTGTCAGGAGGGATGCAGAAATAAAAAGGAACCATAAAATGTCTCGCCACGGTGATTCGAAAGAGTGACCTCAACTAGCCAGTGGCAGATGTAGCGCTGGAAGGATGGGCACATACAGGGACGGGCCCCACTCCTCAGCCTACCCGCGTAGCCTTTTCGTTTAGTCTACCTAGCCTTCTAATCAACTGTGTGCAGGCCACTTCTACCATTTACTTCTCCATCGGGAACCAATTTTCCTTGGCTTCTTCACTACTCCTTGATCTTCATTTGCATCCAAACCACACTGCATTCACATTGTTTTAACCTCTTCACATCCTCCTAGAGTAATTCCGAAGCCCCTATAAATAATCATCTTCTTCAGTTAGACTAGCCATCTAATCCTAATTCTCCAAACCACAGCCCTCCGGTCCAGCGGTTCCAAATGGCGAAAGAGATTGAGATGCAGGTTTTTAGCGTCCAACATGTCCTCGTCGAAGGCTCGTTGAGCATAGTTGCCATAGTCACCGACCACCCAAGGGTTGTTCGGAAGTGGATCAACAATGTATCCAACTCCCTCCAAAAGGTGGAGATGAAAGTCATTGTCTCGACGCAAAGTACACGGAGCGTGCCACTGGGAAGATCCAATGCGCCACCGTCCTTCAGCTGTGCCTCGAAGATGATGTTTTGGTGTACCACATCATACACGCGCCCTCCATACCAGGTGAGCTTCATGATTTCTTATCTCGGGAGGACATATACTTCTGTGGGACTGCCATCGCAGGGGACAAACAGAAGTTGGAGCTGTACAACCTTGATTTGAATAGCATCGCTGACCTACAAACCAGAATAAAAATTCATGTAGAAGATTGTGATAAACCGACACCATCCCTATTCGACGTAGCAAATTTTGTGCTAGGAACAAATCTTCAGAAGGGTGACGAGACGCTGGCATTAAGGTCGTCTGGATGGGAGAATATCCCTTGACGTACGAGTAGATAAAATATGCTGCCCTCGATGCCCGTGTGAGTTTTGAGATAGCTGCAAGGTCCAGAGAGCTTGTTGCGAAGCCGTCTCCCACATAAAATGCGAAGAAGAAGAAGAAGAAGAAGAAGAAGAAGAAGAAGAAGAAGAAGAAGAAGAAGAAGAAGAAGAAGAAGAAGAACCAGTAGCAGGGCATTATGGATGGATGAACTATTTCCTCTCTTGTAAAAAAATATTCCCACTCTATGTATATTGATATAGATGGACTATTCTGATGGTCTGCATGTCTTTGGAACAAGTAGTAGTGTGGGTCCGCTTGACTATAAGGAACTATTTATCCGCCTAGCTTTCTTTACTACTCCTTCTAGTGATCGGTATGCAATGCATGTGTCCGTAGACATGACAGCTTATCCATGGAAGTTCAACTACGGCGACCATCACGTTTCATCCACTGCCACTCGCGATTCCCACAACGCCGCTCCAACCCACGGCACCACATCCCCCGACGTGCGCCTCACCCCTCTCGGCAGCACCGCCCCTCTGCCTTTTGTGCATGACATGTGGGCCACCTTAAATGCGGCGAGCATCAAGTTTCTACCATAGCCACACGCGATTCCCACGACGCCACATGAACCCAAGACACCACACGTCCCGCACCATCGAATTTTAATCCAGCGGCTATGACACATTTCGTCCCGGGCATCAATCCTCAGCTGGAATACTTCTGTACTACAGGTAGTACCCGCCGGTGTAGCCATCTACGCCTCGTAACGCCCCGACGCCCAGCTGTGGCACCCTCGCCACGGCCACGCCACCACCGGCCGGTTCATCTCGAACTAGTGAGTCGTGAACCACACCACCACCATGAGAATGACAAGTGGGCCAGCCGCATTTAAGGTCCACATGTCATTGACTCATAGGTCAGGCACTAAGCCACTGAAGTTCGGTCTCGTGGGCCCCGAGAGGGGAATGTAACTCCTGCGGCAGGCCTTGTGGTGCTCCGCAGTACGAGCTCGTGCCAAACCCGGAATTTGTTTCTTACTACTACCAACTAGTACGTACTAGTAAGGTACACATGCATTGCACGCATGAGATTCTGGTGGTTTGTGCATTATGCTTCTACATGTGGAGTCTTCTAGATTCTACATGTGGCAGAATCTGGTGGAATGTACAGATGATATCCAACGGCCAGTAGTGCTCGGATTTGCCATCTTTGTACCATTAGATTGGCTTCATCCAACGATCAACTTTCAAAGTTATTCACACACACTATATAGAGGGTATAGATATAGATGTGCCGGCCCCTTGCAATGGATCCAAAGTTTATATGTTTAGTGGAGTGCACTCTAAACACATTATCTATTTATTTTCCTCTAACCTTTCGTAGCCATGCAACCAAGCCACATAAGCTTCATGGGTGCCCCCCACATCATATTATTCATACTACGTTGACATAAAAAAGATAAATCACTCAAAACAAGATCTTCCCGTTTTTTGTTCCTACGATGTTGTGCCGTGCACGTACCTACTAGTTTTATAGTGGTAGTACTAGTTGTCTAGTGGTACTAGTAGGAGTAGAGTAGTACGGAATTCTCCTCCTCTATCAACGAGCCCCATCTGACACCAAATTTCTTGGCTTCTGTGCTACAGCTAGATCTTCCCCTCATTTCTATTTTCTAACCCGGCGGCGGACGAGGTGCGGATGGCCAATAGTAGGTTTGCTCAACGGCGGTCCCACATGAAAGTGAAAATGCTAGGCAACACGCCTTCCCTAAGCTATGTGTCGTGTCGGACGGGCCATGGAGTACTCCCGATTCCCGGGCGTGTGTGTGGGGTGGGGGGGTGCGACGCGAACGCGGCGGGCCTTTTCCTTTTACTAGCAATGTGCCCGTGCGTTGCGACGGATCCAAAGTAGTAGAATAGTAGTACTTGTTCACAAACTTGAAAGGAATCACTCTTGTTTTGATATACTCCTAATATATTACTCCCTCCGTTCCTAAATATTTGACTTTTTAGAGATTTCGAATGGACTATCACATACGGATTATATAGACATATTTTGAAATCACTCTTGGTTGCTTTCAAGATAATAACGGGTTTTCTACAAATTGGAGCAGAGAAGCGGGCTATTGTTCCAAAAATTCCACAACTTACCTCACAGCCGTTAGATGCAGATCTAATGGTCAGAAACAACGTGTCGGGGGAAACTGTCCGCCACGAACACCTATGGGACCGGAGCCCCTTGTCTGTGCGGTACGAGGGCGGAGGGAGCACGAAGAGCAGGTCGAGGCAGACGCGCGGGCAGTTTTTACCCAGGTTCGGGCCGCACGGATGCGTAAAACCCTACTCCTGCTTGGTTGTGTATTGAGTTTGTGCGCTCGGAGCTTGAAGGAGCAGCTACACGAGCGTGAGAATGATCTAGGTTTCGAACCCCCTCCACGTTGTGCATGGGCCTCCTTTTATAGTGCAAGGGGTCACCGACAGGTGTCAACGTAGGAGAAAGGGGTAAAAACGTAAAAGAGGTGGTAGTTGTAACAGTGCGGGAACAGTGGAGCTACAGTACAGAACAGTGGTCTATACCTACTCTAACAGTGGGGGACAAGGGCATTTAATGCCCGTCGCCGTCGACCCCAAAAGCTCCCGCCGTTGCGTCTCCGTCTGCCACGGCGATGGATCCTCTGCCGTGGAGTGCCACCGTGTCCCCCAGGCTGCACAGCCATCCGCCACGCGTCCCTGGAGTGGCCCCAGGGCGACGCGTGGGCCGATGAGCTGGAGCGCGGGCACACAGCGCACCTCCCCCGGCAAGCACCTTGCCGGGGATCTCGACCTTGCCGGGCCCGGAAGCTTGCCGCTCCCCGAGCCCTTGCCGGGTCTTCTAAAATAAAATCTTCTATTCGTCCTGACAAGCTCCTCTTGCCAGGGCCTCGTGCTAGTTAAGCAATCCCGAGCCTGGGACGGCCTTCCCGGCAAGCTCCTCTTGCCGGGGTCTTGGTCTTCTGTCTTGTATACTTTGTTTTTGAATGGCTAGATAAGGGTCAGGAAGGTCTCCGGCAAGCGCGTGGTGAACCATGCCGCGGGGAGCTGCCGCTGCCCGTGCACAAGTTGGGGTACTAGGGTATCCCTACCTTAGTACACCGACAGGAGCCCCCGGGCCTGGGCCACACACGGTGCCGAGCGCTGTTGGGCCAGGCCCAAAACAGTGCACGGGCACCCGCGGCCCGCGGCGCGCCGAATCCACTTCCATATCCGCCGCACCCCACGGCAACGGCACGCGTCGATTGCGGCGCCGTGGGATGGGACGTGCCCACGATTTCTTTAATGGGAAGGGCGAAACGCCCCCCACTCTCCCATAAAAGCAGAGAGAGCGGCGCGGTTCCCCTCCCTGCGCACTCATTGCCATCGTCTTCTTCCTCAGATTCTTCTGCGCTTTGCCTCTACTCCTCCGCCACCACCAAGCTCTTCGTCCCCTTCCTTCCACCGCATCTGCCATGGCCCCAAAGACCGACAAGGCGAAGTCGGAGAAGTCCAAGCGGGAGAAGTCAGATCAGGCGGCGAAGCTCGCCGCGTACCGGAAGGAGCACATTGTCTTCGCGCCGAAGCTCGGCGTGCGGGAGCTTTGGAACAAATATTATTTGTTCTGGGCCAAGGAGACCCCAGCGCACCCCCGCACGCGCGTCTACCCGGCCGTCGCCAAGGACCACTACCCCGGCGGGTATTACTTTTTCGCAGCCTTCTTCCACTGCGGTCTGTGCCCTCCCTTCTCAAACTTTTTCTGCGATATCATGAATACTTATGGCCTCCACCTCCTCGACTTCACTCCCAACGCCATCCTCACCATGTCCGTTTTCGCACACATGTGCGAAAACTTCGTAGGAATCCAGCCCAACGTAGCTCTCTTTAGGCACTTTTTCATCCCCAGAGTAGAGGCCGACGCCCCCCTCTCCGGAGGAATCTCTTGGGTGTTTAGGCTGAATAAGAAACCCGCCTACTTGCCGGGGGAGCTCCGCGGCAAGTGGGAAGAGTGGCGTGCGGAGTGGTGCTGGGTCGTCGAGGAGCGGCCGCAACACTTCACCGCGCCGCGCACATCGCCCATCGTGCGCGGCAGGGATTGGAGTAACTTCGATTCCGACGACTCCAAGCTGGATATCGCTCTCGTCAGAATCATGCGTCTTCGTTTGGCGCCGCTGTCTGTCGCTGAAGTGGGCAAGGACTTTCTTCGTCGCCGGATCGCCCCCCTCCAAGACCGGAAGAGGCCGGCGTGGCAATATGGCGGCCCGGCAGACATCATGAGGCTGCGCCCCGGCCTCAATTTTAACTTCACAACACTCGAGCTGCGGGGTATGGTCAGGGAACTTTTCAAGTTCGACCCGGCACACCCCGAGTACTTCCGCGCTCCCCGGGGAGTGGTGCCGCTCTGCGCCAGCAGCGCCCGGGATCGCCTTGTCGCTATGATGCCCGCGTGCGACTCTCATGGATTGGAGCGCACATGGATTGCGCCCAAGCCTATCGACGTCCTCGAGTTCTACGACCGCCTTGTGGAGGTGTTGGAGAAGAAGGACGATCTCAAGCTGCACACGCGGGCCACCACCGACCAAGAGATTGCTTACATGGCTTCTCGCGCTGAAGAAGTCGCCGCAGCCGCGGCGGCGGGAAACTTTGGATACACACCCGCGGAGGCGGAAGCCGCGGATGCCTCCAGCCAGGCGGATAAGGAGGAGATTCGCAAGCTGCTAGAGCTCCCTCCCGACGCGCTCGCCGGGGTCCCCTCGCTGAGGCACTCCGGGATCAGTGGGATCGCGACGGAGGCCGCGGCAATGGAGGGCACAGCCGGAGGAAGCAGGGGCGCCGCGAGGGGCGGAGGCGCCAAGGGGAAGAGGGCCGCATCGTCGGATGCTGGGCCCAGCGAGCCGGCCGAGGCAGAGGAGGAGGAGGAGGAGGAGGCCGAAGACTCTGGCGGATCGACAGAGTTGTACGCCGACGACCTCTCCTCGTCGGAGAGCTCCCCGCCCCCGGCAAGCCCGAAGCAGTCCCCATTGAAGCGTCTCCGCAAGGCGGCGACGGGGGAGCAGGCGCGAGCGCCCCGGCAACAGCCAGCTCGCCGGGCAGCTCCCCGGCCGAGCCAAGCCGTGCCAAGGGCGACCGGCGTGCCGGCCACGGCAGAGGCCCCGCGCGCGCGGACCACGACAGAGGCGTCCCGCAGGCCGGCACCGAGCCGGCAAGGATCTTCTCGGAGCGGAGCAGCTGCTCCGCCCACTTCTCGGGCGCCGGCCACCACAGGGGCTGGGCCTACGCAGCCCCCAGCCCTGGTGGCTCCGAAACGCGCGAGGGAATCTTCATCCTCCGCTCCTCGCGCCGACGCGCCCACCGTGGAGTTTGACTTCTCCGCGCTAAGCGAGGACGACGAGGAGGACCAAGAGTAAGGACCCGAGACCTTACTCCTTCTTGATTTTTATATCTCGATTGTTGCTGACGCTTGACTTTGCTTGTTGCTTGTGATTGCAGGACCTTGGAGCAGCGCGCGAAGAGGGTTAAGGTGCCCACAGTTGAGGTCGTGGGAGACCCATCCGTCGCGGAAGCAGGGATCGCGCCGGAGCCGAGCTTGCCGGACCCGAGCGCCGCTCCGGGGAGCAGCCCCCAGCGCAGCCCCCAGCGTAAGTTAGAGGTTTACTGTTTTTGCTCGTCGGGGCGCGCTTAGGGCTTTGATCTCTGAATGTCTTAGTTCTTCTATCTTCTCTTGTGCAGAGGTGGAGCCGCAGCGGGAAGAGCGCCCGGAGACCGTCACCGAGGAGCCGCAGGCCCCGCCGTCCCCGGCAAGGGAGAACTCTCCGGCAAGGGAGAGCGCTCCGCCAAGGGCGGGTACTCCGCCAAGGCAGAGTACCCCGCCAAGGGCGAGCAGCCCGGCGAGGACGGCCACTCCGCCAAGGCCGAGCCCCCCGGCGAGGGAGCCCGCCGCAGAGGGCGTCCGCCAAGGTATGTTCTGTACTTGGTTTTCTTGACTTTGCTTCTTTTTGGATCTTTGCTTGATTTTGAACTTCTTTTTCTTCTTCTTCTAGATCTTCCTCCTCCTCCTCCTGCGCCGATGGAGACCGAGGTCATCAATATCGAGGATGAGGAGGGCGCGCAGGGCGGTGGCGATGACGTTCCCGTCGTCGTGGAGATGGTCGAGGCCACCGAGGAGGCGACCAAGGCCACCGAGCCGGCCGCGCAAGAGGACGCTCCGACCGCTGACGCCGCGACTGGGGAGGGGGACGGCGACCGCACCGCCGACCCGGAGGTGGCGGGAGCACCGGATGCTACACCGGCCGCCGGCCCCTCCACCAGCGAGAAGCAGGCGTACTATCTTCGTGCCCCCAATGGCGTCTTTATCCAAGTGCCTTGGGGGTCTTCATCAAGAGCTCCCGCGGAGGGCGAGGCGTTTGACGGAGAAGTCCTCGCCTCCGCGGGTCTGACAGTCGTCGAGGCGCCCGGCGAAGGAGATGGGCCCGATGAGGAGAAGCTTCTCCACCGACTCCTGGCCCTTTACCGGGCCAGGCAGGCGAAGCTTGCCTCCCGGGAAGCCCTTGCTGCCCAGGCCGCCGCCGAAATGGAGAAGCGCGCGGCGGAGCTCAGCGCTGCCCACAAGGCGGGCCTCCGCGAGGTGGCGGAGGAGCGCGAGCGTCTCGCCGGTGAATATCAAGAGTGGCTTTTGGAGAAAGCCGAGGCTGAAGAACAGCAACGGCTCGCCGGGGTGGAGATGTCCCGGCGAGAAGGAGAGCTCGCGCAGCGGAAGGTGGATCTCGACTCCCATGAGGAGGACCTTGCCGCTCGCGAGGCTGCCCTTGGCGGGGAGCTGAAGGAGGCGAAAGCCGCTGCTGCTGCCGCGGAAGACGCCAAGAAGGAGCTTGCCGCCAAGGTTGAACGACTAGAAGCGGCGATGAAGGTGAGCACCGAGAAGGTTGCCGCGCTCATTACTGAGCGCGAGAAGGACGCCCACACCAACGCGGAGCTCCAAGTGAATCTGTCCAAGAGGGGCGATGAGCTTAAGGCCGCCAAGGACTCCATCGAGGACTTGGAGCTGAAAGTCTCAACTCTGAGGGATTCAATTGACGCCGCCAAGCTTCGAGAAGATAAGCTGAAGGAGGAGCTCCGCAAGGAGCGGGCCTTGGTGGACAGCACCAACAAGGCATCCGAGCTCTTCCGCAAGAACATCGAGCTGTGGACCGAAGAGCTGGTTTCTTCGGCATCCATCATTGACCAGGAGCTGCTTGCCTTGAAGGTCGAACACCTTATCTATTCGCCGGATCCAGACCTCCCGCACAGCGCCAAGCTCAGCCTCTTCTTCAGAGGCGTCGCTCCGGCCCTTGCAGGTCTCCGGAACCGCATCCCCGCGCAGCTGGCCGAGGAGTCGCGCCGTCTCTGCGCAGGAACTCTGGAGCGGGTCTTGACGAAGATCGTGTACCGCAACCCGGGGATCAACCTCAAGAACGTTCTTTGCAGCTTGCCGGCGGATGCAGACACGGAGGCCCTGAAGGAGCAGGTCAGCCATATCATCGCCAAGGTGGCAAAGCTTGGCAGGAAGGAGGGCGACCGCGTAGACTAGGGCCCCATTTATCTTTATCTTTTCGTTGCTGCACATTATGTTACGAACTCATTAGTCCATTGCGACAAGTTGTCCTTGTAAGATATTTGCTTTACTTCAATCAATCAGTGCAATGTTATCTTCCTTGTTCCAATCTTTGACTTTGTATGTTTTTCACCCTACGCTCCCGGGGAGCTTGCCGGAAAGGGGCCCTTGCCGCGAGCGCTGAGCAGCCTGCTGGCCAAGGTCCTCGCCGGCAAGCAACCTCGCCGCAGCAAGTCGCAACGCACTTAGCTTGCTGAGTATACTCGGAAACGAAGCAAGGGCGCGACACTTGTCGCAGCTCACTTAAATCGTTGAGTGGACTCGAAGACAAGATAAGGGTGCGGCAAGCCACGGGTAGGTTCCTCCGCGCACAGGTTTTCCATAAAAAGTGTGATCGTTCAAGGAAGACAACCAAAATTTTAAAATTTGAACTGGTCAAATTCTAACAACTTATCTTTCACATGCTGCTTGCTCATGTTGTTTGATTTCCGGTAAGGCTCTTCTTTCTTGAATGGCACTTAGTTCCTCCTCCACCTCCTTCCCCCCCCGGCAAACTTGTGCGCGAGGAACGTTCCTTCTGCTTAAGAGAAAAAGGAAAAGGAGAGGGAAACAAGCATATTGCCTTTCGGCGTAATAGTGCTTACCGAATGTGTAAGTGTTGCATCAAATGCCAAATAAAACATGCGAATAGCAAAGAGAAGCATGCGAAAGGCAATCGATGCGAAAACACGAAATCTTTACTGATGCACGGGGTCTGCGCCCGGCTTTGTACAAAGGGTTACATGCAACAGCGGCAAGGCTTGTACAAAAGGTGGTTGCCGGAACGGATCACGGCAACTGCGCCTTAGGGGTGAAACTTGCGAAGATGCTCTATGTTCCAGGAGTTGCTCACCGGTAAGCCTTCTTCGGTCTCGAGGCGGACAGCGCCGGGCCTCGTAACTTGTCTCACCCGATAAGGGCCTTCCCACTTCGGCGTCAACTTGTTGGAATTCTTGGCGGACTGAACACGCCGAAGAACAAGGTCGCCTTCCTCGAGACTCCTGGCCTTGACTTTGCGGCTATGGTAGCGGCGCAAAGCTTGCTGGTATCGAGCAGCTCGTACAGCAGCCTGGAGACGTCCCTCCTCAAGGAGCAATGCGTCATCTTGCCGCAGTTGCTCTTGCTCGAGCTCATCATAAGCGAGCACTCGAGGAGATCCGTATACGAGTTCCGTGGGGAGAACTGCTTCTGCTCCATAGACTAGAGCAAAAGGTGTCTGTCCGGTGGCTCGATTTGGTGTCGTTCTGATTGACCAAAGAGCCGCCGGGAGCTCCTCTATCCAATTCCTTCCGCACTTGCGCAGCCTGTCAAAGGTCCTTGTCTTGAGTCCGCGCAGCACTTCAGCATTTGCCCTCTCCGCTTGGCCGTTGCTCCTCGGGTGAGCAACAGAAGCGAAACAGACCTTGGCGCCAAGGTCTTGGACGTACTGCATGAAGGTGCGACTAGTGAATTGCGTACCGTTGTCGGTGATGATCCTGTTAGGGATCCCGAAACGGCAAACAACCGACCTGAAGAACCTGACTGCTGACTGTGCTGTCACCTTCCTCACTGGCTCCACTTCTGGCCACTTTGTGAACTTGTCGATTGCAACGTACAAGTACTCAAAGCCCCCGACAGCGCGAGGGAAAGGGCCGAGGATATCGAGCCCCCAGACCGAGAAAGGCCAGGACAAAGGGATTGTTTGGAGAGCTTGAGCTGGCTGATGAACTTGCTTTGCATGGAACTGGCACGCTTCACACTTGGTTACTAGTGCAGTTGCATCTTGGAGGGCTTCTTGCCAAAAGAACCCTTGCCGGAAAGCTTTCCCGGCAAGTGCCCTTGCGCCAATGTGGTGGCCGCATATGCCTCCGTGTATTTCTGCCAACAGCTTCTGTCCATCTTCCCTGGAGATGCACTTCAACCTGACACCATTGAGTCTTCTTCTGTACAGCTCGTTATCCACAAACTGATACATACTTGACTGCCTGGTTATCTTCTCTATCTCTTGAGGGTCGTCGGGAAGTTCTCCAGTTTGCAAAAAACGGACGATTTGCTGTGCCCATGCCGGAGCCCGGGGCTCGACGGCAAGGACTAAAGGCTCGAGGGCCGCTGCGGGAACCCCAGCTTCTACGGCAAAGACCTCTGGTCCTGTCGGAGCTGACGGTCCCCCGGCAAGCTCGCCGGGGCGAGGCTTGTCGGGAACACTTGCTTCAACTGCACAAGCCCGAGGGCTTGCAGGAGCAAACTGTTCCTCAGCGTTGTCGTTGATCTTGGGAACTTTGGCGGCGGGTTCAGGAAGATCCGCCGGCAAGTAGTCGCCGGAGACCAACTTTCTCTTCTTGGACTGCCCAATTGATGGTGTAACTGATGGTTGAGTCAGCTTGAGCAAAAAGGTCCCTGGTTCCACAGGTAGCTTCATCGCAGCACACTTTGAAAGGCCGTCTGCAATTTCATTTTGAGCTCTCGGGATGTGCTCCATTTGCAGACCTTCAAAGTGTTCTTCAAGCTTCCTCACTTCATCTACATATGCTTCCATCAAAGGGCTCTGGTAGCTCTTGTTGACTTGTCGGACCACCAACTGAGAATCGCCCCGCACAATCAGCTTCCTAATCCCAAGTTCGGCCGCAATCCTGAGGCCGGCAAGCAAGCCTTCATATTCTGCGGTGTTGTTTGTCGCTTGCTCCCTGGGAAAGTGCATCTGGATAACACACTTGAGGTGCTCTCCGGTGGGCGCGATGAGTACCACGCCAGCACCGGCGCCTTGCAACGAGAAGGCACCGTCAAAATACATTACCCATTCACTTGTCGCTTCTTGCACGGGTACGCTCGTTTCTTGAACTTCTTCTTCTGGCGTTGGGGTCCACTCAGCAATGAACTCTGCCAAAGCTCGGCTCTGAATGGTTGAAGTACTTTCAAATTTGAGTCCGAAGCTTGACAGTTCCAGTGCCCACTCGACGATCCTGCCTGTTGCCTCTGGATTGTGTAATATCCTCTTCAACGGAAAGCGAGTGACCACTGTTATCTCATGGGCTTGGAAGTAGTGGCGCAGCTTCCTCGAGGCCATGAGGAGGCCGAAAAGCAATTTTTGCACACCAGAGTACCTTGACCTAGCTCCCTGGAGAAGGGAACTTACAAAATACACTGGGCGCTGCACCATCTTCTTCCGCACCTCTCCTCGTTCCTGCGCAGAGTCTTCCTTGTCGGGGCCAGAGCTTGTCGGGACAGCCCCCTGCTTGTCGCTAGATTCGCTTGCCGGTGACGCTGGCTCCTCGTCGGACTCCCTCTCCGCTACCAACGCAGCACTAACCACCTGGTTGGTTGCCGCTAAGTATAGCAACAACTTTTCCTGTGGTTTAGGTGCGACAAGTATAGGAGTGGAGGACAGGTACCGTTTCAAATCCTGCAACGCCGCCTCCGCTTCCGGAGTCCACTTCATGGGACCTGCCTTCTTCAAGATTTTGAAGAAAGGTAGGGCGCGTTCCGCGGATTTTGAAATGAACCTACTGAGGGCAGCAACGCAACCTGCAAGCCTTCTGACATCCTTGACGCGCTTCGGGGCTTCTATCTGCTCGATGGCTTTGATCTTGTCGGGATTGGCTTCAATCCCCCTTTGTGATACAAAGAACCCGAGAAGCTTGCCGGAGGGAACTCCAAAGACGCACTTCTCGGGGTTCAGTTTGAGCTGTATCCTGCGCAGGTTCTGAAATGTTTCTTCCAAGTCTTGAATCAGTGTTTCTTTGCTCTTGCTCTTCACCACGATGTCATCCATGTAGGCTTCTACGTTCCTGTGGATCTGTGGCTCAAAAGCAGTGTACACTACCCTTGCAAAAGTTGAGCCTGCATTCTTCAATCCAAATGGCATGCGGATGAAGCAATAGGTGCCACATGGAGTGATAAATGCAGTCTTCTCTTCATCTTCCTTAGCCATGAAAATCTGGTGATAGCCTGAGTATGCATCAAGAAAACAGAGTAGCTCACATCCGGCAGTGGAGTCAACGATCTGGTCAATGCGCGGCAAAGGGAAGGGATCCTTGGGACATGCTTTATTGACATCAGTGAAGTCTATACACAGTCTCCACTTCCCGTTGGCTTTGCGCACGACGACTGGGTTTGCCAACCACGTCGGATGGATGACACCTCTAACTAGGCCTGCTGCCTCTAGTTTCTTGATCTCCTCGTTGATGAACTCTTGGCGCTCCACGGCTTGCTTCCTCACTTTTTGCTTGATAGGCCGCGCATGAGGACAGACAGCAAGCTTGTGCTCAATCACCTTCCTGGGAACACCGGGGATGTCGGACGGTTGCCAAGCAAACACATCGACATTCGCCCGCAAGAAGGCGACGAGCGCGCTTTCCTATTTGCTGTCAAGGGTGGCACTGATGGTGAAGGTGCTACCAGTGCCATCCTCCTTTGCGGACACTTTCTTGGTTGCCGGAGGAGCAGCCATTCCTTTCTTGCTCTTGCCGGTGGAGCTCGATGGAACGTCCTCGACGGCGACGCAGCACTCCGAAGAGGTGCGGTTGCCGGAGTGGGTCCCAGAGCACTTGCCGGACTTGGTCTTCGTCTTCTTCCCCCCGGGAGCTTCGGCGGCAAGAGTATCCTTCTCGGCCGCAGCTGCCGCATCCCGGTAAATCTTGTCGGCGCAAATAAGCGCATCTTTCTTGTCGCTGTGGACAGTGATGACGCTTATCGGCCCCGGCATCTTCAGCACGTTGTAGGCATAGTGGGAAGCTGCCATGAACTTGGCGAGGGCGGGACGGCCGAGTATCCCATTGTAGGGCAATGGAATATCAGCAACGTCAAAGGTGATGCGCTCAGTTCTGAAGTTGAGCTCCCCGCCAAAGGTCACCGGCAGAGTAATCTTTCCCTTGGGCTTGCTCCTTCCCGGGTTGATTCCTTGGAATGAACCGGTCTCTTCGAGCTCGCCGTCTTGAATCTGGAGTTTCTTGATCACAGCAGAGGAGATCAAGTTCAGCCCGGCCCCGCCGTCAACCAACATTTTGGTGACCTTGAGGTTGCGGATGGTGGGTGAGACCAGCATCGGCAAGCACCCGACCGCAGTGGTGCGGTCAGGGTGATCCTCAAGGTCAAAAATGATGGGCGCGCTGGACCATTTGAGGAGCCTGCGCGACTCCGCGGGCGGCTCGGCTGCATTCACCTCACGCACCCACTGTTTCAGCTGGCGGTGGGAGGTGTGCAGGGAGGCGCCACCGTCGACGCACAGGACTTCCGTGGCCTTCTGGAACTCCTGCTCGCTGTTCTCGTCGTCCTCCATGTCTTCATCGTCGTCTTCGTCGTTGTCGCGGCCCCGGGGAGGTCGATCTCCTTGCCGCTGCTTGGCCTTGCCGCGGCGTCCTCCCCGGCCATTAAATGGCCGCTTCTTGCTGGGCTCTTCCCCGCCACCTTGGGCCTTCTCCTTGTCGCGCCTCTCGTACTCAGTCTTTTGCTGCTCGACGAGGTACTCGACGCGCTTACAGTTGGAGAGGTCGTGACCCTTGGTGCGGTGAATCTTACAGTATTGCTTGTCGGAGCTACCCGGCTTGTCGGCCGCCGCCGCAGGGGCAGGCTCCTTGCCGGAGCCGCCAGCCTGCGCTTGCTTGGCGGGGGCCTCCTTGCCGGACTTCTCGACGGCAAGCACTTCCTTCTTGCCCTTCTTCCTGTTGTTCCGCCGCCGGCTCTTCTTTGCCGGGGCGGCGTCGTCGCTGTCGCTTCCCCCTGCGCCAGCATCCTCCCCGGGGAGTTTCCTCCCCTCTTCTGCACGGGCGCACTTGTCGGCAAGAGCGTAGAGCTCGCTGACGTCCCTGATCTTGGTCATCGCCATCTCCTCACGCATGCGGCGGTTACGCACGTTCTGATGGAACGCGCTGATAACCGCAGCAGGGTGAACGTCGGGGATGTTGTGCTGTACCCGGCTGAAACGTTGGATATACTTGCGCAGGGGTTCGCCTTCCTTCTGGGCCAAAATGTGGAGATCGCTCTCCTGGCCATGGGGTTTGTGGCCGCCGGTGAAGGCGCCAACAAACTGATGGCAGAGGTCGGCCAAAGAAGAGATAGAGCCTTCCGGCAAGTGCATGAGCCACGAACGGACGTTCGGCTTCAGCACGAGCGGGAAGTAGTTGGCTAGGATCTTCTCGTCGCGCCCCCCGGCAGCTTGCACTGCTATGGTGTAGACGCTGAGAAACTCCGAGGGGTGCGTCTTGCCGTCGTACTTCTCCGGTACGTCGGGCTTAAAGTTCTTCATGCTGGGCCACTGGACGCGCCGCAGCTCGCGGGTGAACGCAGGGCAGCCTGCCGCGTACGGCAAGTCGCCTGGTTCACCGGGCGCGGGTGCGTCGACAGCGTTCCCAGCTCTCTTGTCGGATTGTCGCCGAGCTTCTCGGCGGCGCTCGATCGTGGTCCGAGCGTCTTCATCTCGCCGGTCGTCGAGGACCTGGCGCTGGTCCCGACGGGCC
Organism: Secale cereale; assembly: GCA_902687465.1. Taxonomy (NCBI): domain Eukaryota; kingdom Viridiplantae; phylum Streptophyta; class Magnoliopsida; order Poales; family Poaceae; genus Secale; species Secale cereale. The sequence goes on from LR738709.1 coordinate 598,266,605, forward strand.
CGCGGGTCCGACGAGGCTGTGGAGCCGTCGTCGGGGTTGTTCCGGCGGGGCGGCGTCTTCTGCTTTTGCGGCGGGGAGTGCACGCTTGTCGCACCCCCGGCAGTCTTGTCGCCGATAGCCTTCGTCTTCTCGGCCTGCCGCGGCCGCGAGGCCGACGGCTGCTGCGGAGAGTCGTTGTTGGCGAAGTCTATCAGGCTCCGGATAGTGGCCCTCCATTCCTCGGCCTTGTCGGCCGCTGGAGGAAAATCGAGGAGCAGCTGCGCCCTTGCGAGCGCTTCTGCCGGGGTAGTGGGGAACGCGGGCGAGCGGTGCGAGGAACGGGATACGCTCGGACTTCTAACGACGTTAGAAGGAGCGGGGTCCCGTGCCGGCGCCTTCGCTTTGCTTGTGCCCGGACGGGGGTCCGGGGCGTCCCGCGAACCTCCAGTATGGCCTTGTCCCAGCAAGCGGATACCACCTCCCGTGGTATGGCGCTGCGGGGTCGTCGTATGTTGCGATGGACGTGGCGCGTCCACGGAGACCGAGGTCCGGTCGTCCGTCCTGTTCTTGGATCTGGTGGCACCGTGAGTGTCCTCGCCGGCAACCACCCTTCCGACGGCGTCTCCCCCGCCCACCGTTGGCTCTGGTGGCGGCGGGTGAGACGCGGACGGGCCTCCGACCTCCGAAGGCTTCTTCTTCGGGGCCATGGAGTTGTTGCTGATGAAGCTGGAGAGGTTGATGAAGATTGCGCCCGCGCGAACGCCGGATCAGGTTCGCACAACCTCGACGCCCCCTACCTGGCGCGCCAAAGATGTCGGGGGAAACTGTCCACCACGAACACCTATGGGACCGGAGCCCCTTGTCTGTGCGGTACGAGGGCGGAGGGAGCACGAAGAGCAGATCGAGGCAGACGCGCGGGCAGTTTTTACCCAGGTTCGGGCCGCACGGATGCGTAAAACCCTACTCCTGCTTGGTTGTGTATTAAGTTGGAGAGCTCGGGAGCTTGAAGAAGCAGCTACACCGAGCGTGAGAGTGATCTAGGTTCCGAACCCCCTCCACGTTGTGCATGGGCCTCCTTTTATAGTGCAAGGGGTCACCGACAGGTGTCAACGTAGGAGAAAGGGGTAAAAATGTAAAAGAGGTGGTAGTTGTAACAGTGCGGGAACAGTGGAGCTACAGTGCAGAACAGTGGTCTATACCTACTTTAACAGTGGGGGACAAGGGCATTTAATGCCCGTCGCCGTCGACCCCAAAAGCTCCCGCCGTTGCGTCTCCGTCTGCCACGGCGATGGATCCTCTGCCGTGGAGTGCCACCGTGTCCCCCAGGCTGCACAGCCATCCGCCACGCGTCCCTGGAGTGGCCCCAGGGCGACGCGTGGGCCGATGAGCTGGAGCGCGGGCACACAGCGCACCTCCCCCGGCAAGCACCTTGCCGGGGATCTCGACCTTGCCGGGCCCGGAAGCTTGCCGCTCCCCGAGCCCTTGCCGGGTCTTCTAAGATGAAATCTTCTATTCGTCCTGACAAGCTCCTCTTGCCAGGGCCTCGTGCTAGTTAAGCAATCTCGAGCCTGGGACGGCCTTCCCGGCAAGCTCCTCTTGCCGGGGTCTTGGTCTTCTGTCTTGTATACTTTGTTTTTGAATGGCTAGATAAGGGTCAGGAAGGTCTCCGGCGAGCGCGTGGTGAACCCTGCCGCGGGGAGCTGCCGCTGCCCGTGCACAAGTTGGGGTACTAGGGTACCCCTACCTTAGTACACCGACACAACGGATGGCAGACACACCACCATCACCAACTGAGTATTCTATAGGAGTATATATATATATATTTCTCACGCTGTTTTGATGAGGTGAGGGAGGGATGTGGTTGCTTTCAAGATAATAAGGGGTTTTCTACAAATTGGAGCAGAAAAATGGGCTATTGTTGCAAAAATGCCACAACTTACCTCACGAACGTTAGATGCAGATCTAATGGTCAGAAACGACGGAATGCAGACACACCACCATCACCAACTGAGTCTTTTATAGGAATATATATA
>LR738709.1:598273644-598494425 GCA_902687465.1 Secale cereale
GAGGGAGGGATGTGGTTGCTTTCAAGATAATATGGGTTTTCTGCAAATTGGAGCAGAGAAGTGGACTATTGTTGCAAAAATGCCACAACTTACCTCACGGCCATTAGATGCAGATCTAATGGTTAGAAACGACGGATGGCAGACACACCAACATCACCAACTGAGTCTTTTATAGGAGTATATATATGTTTCTCACGCTGTTTTGATGAGGTGAGGGAGGGATGTGGTTGCTTTCAAGATAATAAGGGGTTTTCTGCAAATTGGAGCAGAGAAGTGGGCTATTGTTGCAAAAATGCCACAACTTACCTCATAGCCGTTAGATGCACATCTAATGGTCAGAAACGACGGATGAGAGACACACCACCATCACCAACTGAGTCTTTTATAGGAATATATAGGAGTAGAGAAACATGTATAAGGTGTAACTTTTTGGTTCTGCTCCTTGCACGATCGATAGATAGAAATAATGATGGCAAACGCTAGGGCGGGGCTATTTCCGCCACATAAGCAGGGTACGTAGTAGCTAGGTTGGCGCATCATCGGTTTGGTCACACGCGGTCCGACATTTTCTAGTGTTTCTAGCAAGATACCCGCGTGTTGCACGAAGTTGATGGAAAAGGTAAGCACAACTTATAAGTTGACGGATGGAGTATTAGTTACAGTGATGCATATAATTAAGCAAAGGGATCGCACATGTCGGTATTGACTGGAACGAGAATGCAATGGCACAATAAGAATTAAGGCCACGATGATGATGTGATCGCAGTGGTGGTTGCAGAAGGCAAGAAGAAATATGCATCCATCAATGTACGACCTCCTCCTCCTCAACTTAGTGCACCGGGCCACCGACCGGCGGCTAAGGAGCGGCGGCTTTTGTGGCGAGGTCGAGGTGCTTCTCAGCAAAGGCATCCAAGGCTTCCAGCCGGTTGAGGAAGGCCAACGTCATAGCGTCCTCAATGGCCTTGTAGATACCTATGTACACGATTTGGTCGTACACGTGGATGTGTAGGTCGCCGAATTCTTGCAGGGCGAGGCGCCTCGCGGCGAGCGCGCCCTCCAGGTGGACATTCTTTGTGGCGTCGGCGGGCAGTCGCAGGGCCACCAGTGCTTCAAAGAGGTTCCGGTCATGGAGGCCGATTAGGGTGGCAGGCAATGAGGAGCCCGGGCGCGCGGGCTGGAGGAGTACAGCGATGTCGTCCGCAAGCTTCTTGAGGACGGTGATCTTGTTGGTGGTGGTAACGATCATCTGGTCCAACTGAGAGTCGTAGTTGGCGTCGACGGCGGCCATCCACTAGCCGGTCTGCAACACCGTCTGGAGACGAACCTCGTCCACATGCAGCAGGCCGACGTCGTGGACCATCTGGCACAGCCGCTGGCCGCTCACGCGTGATACATCTCCAACATATCTATAATTTTTTATTGTTCCATGCTATTATTTATGAAGTCTTGGATGTTTAATGGGCTTTATCATACACTTTTATATCATTTTTGGGACAAACCTACTAACCCAAAGGCCCAGTCCAGATTGCTGTTTTTTTGCTTGTTTCAGGGTTTTGCAGAAAAAGAATATCTAACGGAGTCCAAACAGAGTCCAAACGGAATGAAACCTTCGTAAGAGATATTTTTGGAGAAAATCACGCATGAGGGACTTGAGAACCACGTCAGGGGGCAGCCCACGAGGGTGGGGGCGCGCCCCCCTTCCCAGGGCGCGTCCCCCTGCCTCGTGGGGCCCCCGAGCACCCCCCGGTGTCCTCCTTCCTCCTATATAAGTCTATGTACCCTGAAACCTTCGACAACAGAGAGAAAACCCTAATTCCACCACCGTAACCTTCTGTTCCTGTGAGATCCCATCTTGGAGCCTGTTCCGGAGCTCCACCGGAGGGGGATCCATCACGGAGTTCTTCTTCATCATCATCATCGCCCTCACCATGAGTTGTGAGTAGTTTACCACAGACCTTCGGGTCCATAGCTACTATAAAGATGGCTTCTTCTCTCTCTCTCTCTGGATCTCAATACAAAGTTCTCCTCGGTCTTGGAGGAGATCTATTTGATGTAATCTCTTTTTGCGGTGTCTTTGTCGAGATCCGATGAATTGTGAGTTTATGATCAAGGTTATCTATGAAAGATATTTGGTTCTTCTCTGAACTTTTTATGTGTGCTCATAATATCCTTGCAAGTCTCTTCGAATTATTGGTTTGGTTTGGCCTACTAGATCTATAGTTCTTGCAATGGGAAAAGTGCTTGGGTTTGGGTTCAATCTTGCGGTGTCCTTTCCCAGTGACAGTAGGGGAAGCAAGGCACGTATTGTATTGTTGCCATCAAGGATAAAAAGATGGGGTTTATATCATATTGCTTGAGTATATCCCTCTACATCATGCCATCTTGCTTAAGGCGTTACTCTGTTCTTATGAACTCAATACACTAGATGCATGCTAGATAGTGGTCGATGTGTGGAGTAATAGTAGTAGATGCAGAATCGTTTCGGTCTACTTGTCTCGGACGTGATGCCTATATACAATGATCATGCCTAGATAGTCTCATAATTATTCACTTTTCTATCAATTGCTCGACAGTAATTTGTTTACCCGCCGTAGAATATCGCTGTCATGAGAGAAGCCACTAGAGAACACTATGGCCCCGGGTCTATTCTCAACATATCAATCTACATCTACTTTACTTTTATTGCTTTTATTTGATGGTTCTTATAAACCAAAAATACCAAAAATATAAACTATCATCTCTATCAGATCTCACTTTCTTAAGTGACCGTAAAGGGATTGACAACCCCTTATCGCGTTGGCTGCGAAGTTCTTATTTGTTTGTGCAGGTGCGAGGGACTCGCGCGTGGTCTCCTACTGGATTGATACCTTGGTTCTCAAAAACTGAGGGAAATACTTATGCTACTGTGTTGCATCTCCCTTTCCTCTTCGAGGGAATACAACGCAAGCTCGAGAAGTAGCAAGAAGAATTTCTGGCGCCGTTGCCGGGGAGGCTTACGCAAAAGTCATATACCAAGTACCTATCACAAACCCTGATCCTTCGCATTACATTTATTTGCCTCTCGTTTTCCTCTCCCACACTTCACACTTGCCGTTTTATTTGCCCTTCTTCCGCCGTGTGTTTATCGTTCGCTTGCTTCTTGTTTGCTTGTGTGCTACTTGCTTTCTTGTCATCATGTCTAGCACACCTATCATTATCAACACTCCCGAGAGTGAGGTCCTCAACTTTAAACAAAGGGAGGCGGAAAACTTAAAAGATGCATGGTATAGAATTTGCAATGCTCAAAATAGATCCAATAGGAAGCTTTCCACTTCCGTGCTTCTTCGCAATTTTTATGTTGGCATAACTCCGCGGAATAGATTTATCTTAGATACCATTACAGGAGGGAATTTCCTGGGTAGCCACACCTGTGATTCTTATAATGCTATGACTGAATTATTTGGCTCACCACCTCTTATGGTTAATGGGACTGTTTTAACTTTGGAGCATGTTATGCAACGGTTAGAAATCATTGAAAACAAAGTTACTACGGTAGAATTGGTAGAGAACTTGGATAGAAAAATCCATAATGAAATCACCGGATATGGATCCAAGGTAGGAGTTGTTCTGAAAAATCTTAAGGAAAAGGAGACCATAGTTAAAGAAAAGCTAGATCGGGATTATACTAGAATCTATAAGCTTGAGGATGTTATCACTAATGTGGGTTCTGCTCTTTCCGCTATAGAAACTACTCCAAATACCTCTACTACTAAATTATCTAAGTTCATGTATGTCCCTAAAGACAAGGGTGAAACATCTAGAATTGCGGATCTCAAATCCATAAGCGTTCACCCTAATTTTCTTACTTTTGCAAGAGACCCTTTTGAAATTTTAGAATTTCTTGATTTCTTGCCCTAGAGTTTGATTATTCATAGGGACAAAGAAGTGCCTAAGAATCATAAGTGCTTAATCTTGCCTTCCGAAGATGGTAATACCTAGATTTATCTTGTATCGCGCCTAGCTAGGGGCGTAAAACGATAGCGCTTGTTGGGAGGCAACCCAACTTTATATTTTTTTTGTTTTTGTTGCTGTTAGGGAATAAATATTGCATCTTGCCTCTGATTAGATGTGGTTTCATGTTTTGTTTAGTGTTTGTGCCAAGTAGAACCTTTGGGAAGACATGTGTGAAGTTTATGTGATCTCGCTGTGTAAAACAGAATCGTTAGCTCTAGCTAAAGTGGTTGTCAGATTTTACTGGAGTGTGCTATTTAGTTGATTCTTTTTGCAGATGATTAGTAGACAAATTCCGAAAATTTACCAATTTAGTTTGAATTTTTTGGAGTTCCAGAAGTAGGCGAAACCTGCAGATTACTACACACTATTCTGTTTTTGACGGATTCTGTTTTTCGTGTTTTTTTTGCTTATTTCGATGCATCTGTGAGTAGTATTGGAAGATATGAACCATAGGGAAGTTGGAATACAGTATGTTTAACACCAATATAAACAAAGAATGAATTAATTGTTGCACCTTTGAGTAGTGGTTTGTTTTCTTATACTAACGGAGCTCACGAGAATTTTTGTCTAAGTTTTGTGTTGTGAAGTTTTCAAGTTTTGAGTATTGCTTTGATGGAAGATGGAAGAAGGATTAGCAAAGGCCTAAGCTTGGGGATGCCCATGTCACCCCAAATAAATTCAAGATAATAAAAAGCCTAAGCTTGGGGATGCCCCAGGAAGGCATCCCCTCTTTCGTCTTCATCCATCGGTAACTATACATGGAGCTATATTTTTATTCGCAACAAGTTATGTGTTTTGCTTGGAGCGTCTTGTATAATTTGAATATTTGCTTGTTAGTTGGTCACAATCATCCTTGCAGGACACACCTATTTGAGAGAGTTAAATATGGCCTAGAAATTGTTAGAACACTCTATGTGCTTCACTTATATCTTTTGAGTTGAATAGTTTTTGCTCTAGTGCTTCACTTATATCTTTTAAAGCACGGTGGTGGTAATATTTTGTAGAAATTGTTGAACTCTCATGCTTCACTTATATCCTTTTGAGAGTCTATTAAAACAGCATGGTAATGTGTTTAGGCTAAAGAAACTAGTCTTCACATGATAGACATCTAATGTCAATGTAGTAAAAAAATCACACCAAGTGCATTGAATAGAATGAGATGTTGGATACTTGATAATTGTTTTGAGATATGAGGATGGTGATATTAGAGTCATGCTAGTGGATTTATTATGAAATTGAGAAATACTTGTGTTAAGGTTAGTGATTCCCGTAGCATGCACGTATGGTGAACTGCTATGTGACGAAGTTAGAGCATGAGGTATTTGTAGAGTGCCAACCTTTGTGTGGAGGTCGAGGGCGTGCGATGGTTAACTCCTACCAACCACCCCCCCTAGGAGCATGCGTTGATTGCTTTGTTTTGATGACTCGTCGATTTTTGCAATAAGTATACGAGTTCTTATGACTAATGTTGAGTCCATGGATTATACGCACTCTCACCCTTCCACCATTGCTAGCCTCTCTTGTACCGCGCAACTTTCGCCGGTGCCATAAACCCACTATATATCCTTCCTCAAAACAGCCACCATATTATTCCTCGAAACAGCCACCATACCTACCTATCATGGCATTTCCATAGCCATTCCGAGATATATTGCCATGCAACTTTCCACCGTTCCTTTCATATGACACACATCATATTGTCATATTGCCATGCATGATCATGTAGTTGCATCGTATTTGCGGCAAGGCCACCATGCATAACTTTTCATACATGTCGCTCTAGTTTCATTGCACATACCGGTACACCGCTGGAGGCATTCATATAGAGTCATACTTTGTTGTAGTATCGAGTTGTAATATAGAGATGTAATGAAAGTGTGATGATCATCATTATTAGAGCATTGTCTCATGGGAGGAAAGGCTAAATCTATAAATCCCCTCCGCAAAAAAAGAAGAAGAAAAAAGAAAGGCCAAAGAAAAAAATAAAGGCCCAAAAAAAGGGACAATTGCTACTATCTTTTTTCCACACTTGTGCTTCAAAGTAGCACCATGTTCTTCATTGTAGAGAGTCTCATGTTTTGTCACTTCCATATACTAGTGGGAATTTTCGTTATAGAACTTGGCTTGTATATTCCAACGATGGGCTTCCTCAAATGCCCTAGGTCTTCGTGAGCAAGCAAGTTGGAAGCACACCCACTAGTTTCTTTTGTTGAGCCTTCATTCATATTTAGCTCTAGTGCATCTGTTGCATGGCAATCCCTACTCACTCACATTGATATCTATAGATGGGCATCTCTATAGCCCGTTGATACACCTAGTTGATGTGAGACTATCTTCCTCTCTTTTTTGTCTTCTCCACAACCACCTGTATTCCACCCATAGTGCTATATCCATGGCTCACGCTCATGTATTGCGTGAAAGTTGAAAGGTTTGAAAATATAGAGTATGAAAACAAGTGCTTGGCTGAAATCAGGGTTGTGCATGATATGAATATTTTGTGTGATGAAGAGGGAGCATAGCCATACTATATGATTTTGTAGGGATAACTTTCTTTAGCCATAGTATTTTGAGAAGGCATGATTGCTTTGTTAGTATGCTTGAAGTATTATTGTTTCTTATGTCAATATAGACTTTTATGTTGAATGTTTCAGATCTGGACATTCATGCCACAATTAAGAGAATTACATTGAAAAACTATATTGGTTAGCATTCTACATAAAAATATCTTTCTTTATCATTTACCTACTCGAGGATGAGCAGGAATTAATCTTGGGGATGCTTGATACGTCTCCAACGTATCTATAATTTTTGGTTGTTCCATGCTATTATTTATGAAGTCTTGGATGTTTAATGGGCTTTGTCATACACTTTTATATTATTTTTGGGACTAACCTACTAACCCAAAGGCCCGGTCCAGATTGTTGTTTTTTGCCTGTTTCAGGGTTTTACAGAAATGGGATATCAAATGGAGTCCAAACGGAATGAAACCTTCGGGAGAGATATTTTTGGAAAAAATCACGCACGGGAGACTTGAGAACCACATAGTAGGGTTTACGTGGTTCCCACGAGGGTGGGGGCACCCCCCTAGGGCGCGCCCCCTACCTCGTGGGCTCCATGTATGGCCCCTGGTGCCCTCCTTCCTACGATATATGCCTCCGTACCCCGAAACCATCAGAACAACAGAGAAAACCCTAGTTCCACCGCCGTAACCTTCTATTCTCATGAGATCCCATCTTGGGGCCTGTACCAGAGTTCTGCCGGAGGGGGGATCTTCCACAGAGTGCTTCTACATCATCATCATCGCCTCACCATGAGTTGTGAGTAGTTTACCACAGACCTTCAGGTCCATAGCTAGTATCTAGATGGCTTCTTCTCTCTCTTTGTATCTCAATACAAAGTTCTCCTCTGTCTTCCAGGAGATCTATTCGATGTAATCTCTTTTTGCGGTGTGTTTGTCGAGATACGATGAATTGTGGGTTTATGATCAAGATTATCTCTCAGAAATATTCGGTTCTTCTCTGAACTCTTTATGTATGATTATAATATCCTTGCAAGTCTCTTCGAATTATTGGTTTGGTCTGGCCTACTAGATCTATAGTTCTTGCAATGGGAGAAGTGCTTGGCTTTGGGTTCAATCTTGCGGTGTCCTTTCCCAGTGACAGTAGGGGCAGCAAGGCACGTATTGTATTGTTGCCATCGAGGAAAAAAAGATGGGGTTTATATCATATTGCTTGAGTTTATCCCTCTGCATCATGTCATCTTGCTCAAGGCGTTACTCTGTTCTTATGAACTCAATACACTAGATGCATGCTGGATAGCGGTCGATGTGTGGAGTAATAGTAGTAGATGCAGAATCGTTTCGGTCTACTTGTCTCGGACATGATGCCTATATATAATGATCATGCCTAGATAGTCTCATAATTATTCGCTTTTCTATCAATTGCTCGACAGTAATTTGTTTACCCACCATAGAATATCGCTATCATGAGAGGAGCCACTAGAGAACACTATGGCCCCCGGGTCTATTCTCATCATATCAATCTACACCTACTTTACTTTTTCCGCTTTTACTTTCTGTTCTTATAACCAAAAATACCAAAAATATGAAACTATCATCTCTATCAGATCTCACTTTCGTAAGTGATCGTAAAGGGATTGACAACCCCTTATCACGTTGGCTGTGAAGTTCTTATTTGTTTGTGCAGGTGCGAGGGACTCGCGCGTGGTCTCATACTGGATTGATACCTTGGTTCTCAAAAACTGAGGGAAATACTTACGCTACTGTGCTGCATCTCCCTTTCCTCTTCGAGGGAATACAACGCAAGCTCGAGAAGTAGCAAGAAGAATTTCTGGCGCCATTGCCGGGGAGGCTTACGCAAGAGTCATATACCAAGTACCTATCACAAACCCTTATCCTTCGCATTACATTTTTTGCCTCTCGTTTTCCTCTCCCCCACTTCACCCTTGTCGTTTTATTTGCCCTTCTTCTGCCTTTTGTTTACCGTTCGCTTGCTTCTTGTTTGCTTGTGTGCTATGTGCCCTCAACTAGCTTGCATCTTTGCTTGCTAAAGTATGGATCCTCATCCACTTGCTAATCTCTTTAACAGATCCAATTATGTTGAACCAATTGCTAGTGAGCTGCGTGCACTAGATTATCTTTATGGGGTTTTGCTTGAAATTTATGAATCTGAAAATTGTGAGGAATTGTTTAAAAAAAAGTGATTCATGATAGCTTGTTAAATAAAAAGCATGATTGAAATGATGTTATTGTAAATTCTATTAATGTCAATTGTGTTAATGACATGCAAAACCCTAAGCTTGGGGATGCTTATTTTGCTATGCCCACTACTTGTTGCAATGATCATGATTGGGGTGATGATTCTTACGATCTTGAAAATTTATTTAAACCCCATCATGAATATGAGATTGATAATAATGTTTGCCATAATATTGAAAGTGGATTTCAAAGAGTGTCAACTTTTGATCCCACTACTTTAGATATTGATCAATCTTATGAAATTTTTGATAAAAGTGGGAAGGTCATGACTTTAGTTAATGTTGATCCCACTATTTTGGAAGAATGTCAACTTTGCATGCATGTGGATCATGTTGAGAATATTTTATGTGATAGATATATTGTTGAGTTTTCTTATGATCCTACATGCAATTATTATGAGAGAGTAAAATATGGTTGTAGAAATCTTCATGTTACTAAATTACCTCTCTTCGTGTTGAGATAGATCTTGTTTCTTTCTTCTTCCTTGCATATGCAAGATCTTGCTTGTCTTGATAATTTGTTTCCCTATAAAATGCCTATGCATAGGAAGTATGTTAGACTTAGATGTGTTTGTCACATGCTATATGATGCTCTCTTTGTTCTTCAATTCTTATCTTTCATGTGAGCATCATTGATGTATCGTGCCTAGCTAGGGGCATAAAACAATAGCGCTTGTTGGGAGGCAACCCAATTTTATATTTTTTGTTTTTGCTTCTGTTTAGGAATAAATATTGCATATAGCTTCTGTTTAGATGTGGTTTTGTGTTTTGTTTAGTGTTTGTGCCAAGTAGAACCTTTGGGAAGACTTGTGTGAAGTTTATGTGATCTTGCTGTGAAAATCAAAATCATTAGCGCTCGCTAGAATGGTCATCAGATTTTACTGGAGCGTTCTATTTAGTTTATTATTTTTGCAGAAGATTAATAGACAAATTCCTCACGTTTACCAATTTAGTTTGAATTTTTTGGAGTTACAGAAGTATGCGAAACCTGCAGATTACTACAGACTGTTCTGTTTTTGACAGATTCTGTTTTTCGTGTGTTGTTTGCTTATTTCAATGCATCTATGAGTAGTATTGGGAAGTATGAACCATAGCGAAGTTGGAATACAGTAGGTTGAACACCAATATAAACAAAGAATGGATTCATTGCAGAACCTTTGAGTAGTCGTTTCCTTTCTTATACTAACGGAGCTCACGAGATTTTTGTCTAAGTTTTGTGTTGTGAAGTTTTCAAGTTTGGAGTATTACATTGATGGACTATGGAACAAAGAGTGGCAAGAGCCTAAGCTTGGGGATGCCCATGGCACCCCAAGGTAAAATTCAAGGACAACCAAAAGCCTAAGCTTTGGGATGCCCCGGGAAGGCATCCCCTCTTTCGTCTTCATCTATCGGTAACTATACTCGGAGCTATATTTTTATTCACCACATGATATGTATTGTACTTGGAGCCTCTTGTATAATTTGAGTCTTTGCTTGTTAGTTTGCCACAATTATACTTGCTCTACACACCTATTTGAGAGAGTTGTTAGAACACTCTATGTGCTTCACTTATATCTTTTGAGTTGAATAGTTTTTGCTCTAGTGCTTCACTTGTATCTTTTAGAGCACAGTGGTGATAATATTTTGAAGAAATTGTTGATCTCTCATGCTTCACTTATATCCTTTTGAGAGTCTATTAAAACAGCATGGTAATGTGCTTAGGTTATAAAACTAGTCTTCACATGATAGACATCCAATATCAATGTAATAAAAACTTTCACGCTAAGTGCATTGAATATGATGAGAAGTTGGATGCTTAATAATTGTTTTGAGATATGAGGATAGTGATATTAGAGTCATGCTAGTGGAGTTATTATGAAATTGAGAAATGCTTGTGTTAAGGTTAGTGATTCCCGTAGCATGCACATATGGTGAACCGCTATGTGACGAAGTTAGAGCATGAGGTATTTGTAACGTGTCAACCTTTGTGTGGTGGTCGCGGGCGCGCGATGGCTAACTCCTACCAACCTCCCCTAGGAACATGCGTTGATTGCTTTGTTTTGATGACTCGTAAATTTTTGCAATAAGTATATGAGTACTTATGACTAATGTTGAGTCCATGGATTATACGCACTCTCACCCTTCCACCATTGCTAGCCTCTCTTGTATCGCGCAACTTTCGCCGGTACCTTGCACCCACTATATATCCTTCCTCAAAACAGCCACCATATATTTTCCTCAGAACAGCCACCGTACCTACTTATCATGGCATTTCCATAGCCATTCCGAGATATATTGCTATCCAACTTTCCACCGTTCCGTTCATATGGTACGCATCATATTGTCATATTGCCATGCATGATCATGTAGTTGACATCGTATTTGTGGCAAAGCCACCATGTCTCATACATGTCACTCTTGATTCATTGCACATCCCGGTACACCACCGGAGGCATTCATATAGGTCCTACTTTGTTCTAGCATCAAGTTGTAATATTGAGTTGTAATGAAAGTGTGATGATCATCATTATTAGAGCATTGTCCCATGTGAGGAAAGGCTAAATAATAAAGCCCCTCCCAAAAAAAGGAAAGGCCAAAGAAAAAAAAGGCCCAAAAAAGGGGAAAAATAAAAAGAAAAAGGGACAATGCTACTATCTTTTTCAACACTTGTGCTTCAAAGTAGCACCATGTTCTTCATGATAGAGAGTCTCATGTTTAGTCACTTTCATATACTAGTGGGAATTTTCATTATAGAACTTAGCTTGTATATTCCAATGATGGGCTTCCTCAAATGCCCTAGGTCTTCATGAGCAAGCAAGTTGGATGCACACCCACTAGTTTATTTTGTTGAGCTTTCATACATATTTTAGCTCTAGTGCATTCGTTGCATGGCAATCCCTACTCACTCACATTGATATCTATTGATGGGCATCTCCATAGCCCACTGATACGACGAGTCGATGTGAGATTATTGTTGGAAATATGCCCTAGAGGCAATAATAAATTGGTTATTATTATATTTCCTTGTTCATGATAATTGTTTATTATCCATGCTAGAATTGTATTGATAGGAAACTCAGATACATGTGTGGATACATAGACAAACACCATGTCCCTAGTAAGCCTCTAGTTGACTAGCTCGTTGATCAACAGATGGTCACGGTTTCCTGACCATGGACATTGGATGTCGTTGATAACGGGATCACATCATTAGGAGAATGATGTGATGGACAATACCCAATCCTAAGCCTAGCACAGATCGTATAGTTCGTATGCTAAAGCTTTTCTAAATGTCAAGTATCTTTTCCTTAGACCATGAGATTGTGCAACTCCCGGATACCGTAGGAATGCTTTGGGTGTACCAAACGTCACAATGTAACTGGGTGGCTATAAAGGTGCACTACAGGTATCTCCGAAGGTGTCTGTTGGGTTGGCATGAATCGAGACTGGGATTTGTCACTCCGTGTGACGGAGAGGTATCTCTGGGCCCACTCGGTAGGACATCATCATAATGTGCACAATGTGATCAAGGAGTTGATCACGGGATGATGTGTTACGGAACGAGTAAAGAGACTTGCCGGTAACGAGACTGAACAAGGTATCGGGATACCGACGATCGAATCTCGGGCAAGTACTATACCGATAGACAAAGGGAATTGTATACGGGGTTGATTGAATCCTTGACATCATGGTTCATCCGATGAGATCATCGTGGAGCATGTGGAAGCCAACATGGGTATCCAGATCCCGCTGTTGGTTATTGACCGGAGAGTCGTCTCGATCATGTCTGCGTGTCTCCCGAACACGTAGGGTCTACACACTTAAGGTTCGGTGACGCTAGGGTTGTAGAGATATAAGTATGCGGAAACCCGAAAGTTGTTCGGAGTCCCGGATGAGATCCCGGACGTCACGAGGAGTTCCGGAATGGTCCGGAGGTAAAGATTTATATATAGGAAGTCCTATTTTGGCCACCGGAAAATGTTCGGGATTTTTCGGTATTGTACCGGAAAGGTTCTAGAAGGTTCCGAAGTGGGGCCCACCTGCATGGGGGGACCCACATGAACGTGGGTAGTGGGGGCAAGGCCCCACACCCCTGGTCAAGGTGCACCAAAATCCCCCCTTAGAAGGAATAAGATCATATCCCAAAGGGATAAGATCAAGATCCCTAAAAAGGGGGGATAACAATCGGTGGGGAAAGGAAATGATGGGATTTCTTTCCCCCACCTTTGCCAACGCCCCAATGGACTTGGAGGGCAAGAAACCAGCCCCTCCACCCCTATATATAGTGGGGAGGCGCATGGGAGCCGCACCCCAAGCCCTGGCGCCTCCCTCTCCCTCCCGTGACACATCTCCCTCCTCCCGCAGCGCTTGGCGAAGCCCTGCTGGAATCCCGCTACTTCCACCACCACGCCATCGTGCTGCTGGATCTCCATCAACCTCTCCTCCCCCCTTGCTGGATCAAGAAGGAGGAGACGTCCCCGCTCCGTACGTGTGTTGAACACGGAGGTGCCGTCCGTTCGGCGCTAGGATCATCGGTGATTTGGATCACGACGAGTACGACTCCATCATCCCCGTTCTCTTGAACGCTTCCGCTCGCGATCTACAAGGGTATGTAGATGCACTCCCCTTTATGCTCGTTGCTAGATT
This sequence comes from Secale cereale, assembly GCA_902687465.1. Taxonomy (NCBI): domain Eukaryota; kingdom Viridiplantae; phylum Streptophyta; class Magnoliopsida; order Poales; family Poaceae; genus Secale; species Secale cereale. Next base: position 598,287,040 of record LR738709.1, read on the forward strand.
ACTCCATAGATAGATCTTGGTGATGCGTAGGAAAATTTTTGATTTTCTGCTACGATCCCCAACAGTGGCATCATGAGCTAGGTCTATGCGTAGTATCTTGCACGAGTAGAACACAAAGTAGTTGTGGGCATGGATTTGTCAATTTACTTGCCGTTACTAGTCTTATCTTGATTCGGCGGCATCGTGGGATGAAGCGGCCTGGACCGACCTTACACGTACTCTTACGTGAGACAGGTTCCACCGACTGACATGCACTAGTTGCATAAGGTGGCTAGCGGGTGTCTGTCTCTCCCACTTTAGTCGGATCGGATTCGATGAAAAGGGTCCTTATGAAGGGTAAATAGAAATTGGCATATCACGTTGTGGTTTTGGCGTAGGTAAGAAACGTTCTTGCTAGAAACCTATAGCAACCACGTAAAAACTTGCAACAACAATTAGAGGACGTCTAACTTGTTCTTGCAGCATGTGCCGTGTGATGTGATATGGCCAAAAGGATGTGATGAATGATATATATATATATATATATATATGTGATGTATGAGATTGATCATGTTCTTGTAATAGGAATCACGACTTGCATGTCGATGAGAATGACAACCGGCAGGAGCCATAGGAGTTGTCTTATTTATTGTATGACCTACGTGTCACTAAAAAGCGCCATGTAATTACTTTACTTTATTGCTAACCGTTAGCCATAGTAGTAGAAGTAATGTTTGGCGAGACAACTTCATGAAGACACGATGATGGAGATCATGGTGTCATGCCGGTGACGATGATGATCATGGAGCCCCAAAGATGAAGATCAAAGGAGCAAGATGATATTGGCCATATCATGTCACTATTTGATTGCATGTGATGTTTATCATGTTTTACATCTTATTTGCTTAGAACAACGGTAGTGAATAAGATGATCTCTCACTAAAATTTCAAGAATTATGTTCCCCCTAACTGTGCACCGTTGCTAAGGTTCGTTGTTCCGAAGCACCACGTGATGATCGGGTGTGATAGGTTCTAACGTTCGCATACAACGGGTGTAAGCCAGATTTACACACGCGATACACTTAGGGTTGACTTGACGAGCCTAGCATGTACAGACATGGCCTCGGAACACGGAAGACCGAAAGGTCGAACATGAGTCGTATAGAAGATACGATCAACATGAAGATGTTCACCGTTGATGACTAGTCCGTCTCACGTGATGATCGGACACGGCCTAGTTGATTCGGATCATGTATCACTTAGATGACTAGAGAGATGTCTATCTGAGTGGGAGTTCATTAGATGAACTTAATTGTCATGAACAATAGTCTAAGTTGTCTTCGCAAATTATGTTGTAGACCAATAACTGCGTTGTAGCTCTTGTTTAATACGATCCTAGAGAAAGACTAAGTTGAAAGATATTGTAAGCAATGATGCGGACTGGGTCCGTAGTCCGAGGAGTGTCCTCACTGCTACACAGAAAGCTTACGTCTTTGATGCACCGCTCGATGTGCAAAACCCTACAGCGTTGTCTGTGGATGTTGTGAACACCTGACAGACACGTCCTGATGACTACTTGATAGTTTAGTGCACCATACTTTATGGCTTAGAATCGGGATTCCAATGACGTTTTGAACGCCGTAGAACATATGAGATGTTCTAAGAGCTGAAATTGGGATTTCAGGCTCATGCCCGTGTGGAGAGGTATGAGACCTCTGACAAGTTGTTTTGCCAAAAAGATGGAGGAGAATAGCTCAACTAGTGAGCATGTGCTCAGAATGTCTGGGTGCTAAAATCACTTGAACCAAGTGGGAGTTAATCTTCCAGATGAGATAGTGGTTGACGGAATTCTCTAGACACTATCACCAAGCTGCTAGAACTTCGTGATGAACTATGACATGCAAAGGATGGAGATGATCCCGGAGCTATTAGCGGTTCTTAAAACCGCAAAAGTAGAAATCAAGAAGGAGCATCAAGTGTTGATGGTTTAACAAGATCACTGGTTTCAAAAAGGGGCAAGGGCTAGAAGGGAAACTTCATGAATGGCAAACCAGTTGTCGCTCTAATGAAGGAACCCAATGGTTGAACCCAAACCTCGAGACTAAGTGCTTCTATTGTAAGGGGAACGGTCACATGGTAGCGGAACTACCCCAAATACATGGTAGATAAGAATAGATGGAAACTTCGACAAAGTATATTTGATATACGTATTATTGATGTGTACCTCGCTAGTACTCCTTGTAGCATCTGGGTATTGGATACCGGTTCAGTTGCTATTATTAGTGACTTGAAGCAAAAGCTACGGACTGAACGGAGACTAGCTAAGGGCGAGGTGACGATGTATGTTGGAAGTGTTTCCAAGGTTGATAAGATCAGCATCGCACGCTCCCTCTACCTTCGGGATTAGTGTTGAACCTAGATAAATGTTATCAGGTGTCTACGTTGAGCATGAATATGATTAGATCATGTTCATTGCAATACGGTTATTCATTTAAGTTAGAGAATAATGGTTATTCTATTTACATGAATAATACCTTTATGGTTATGCACCCAATGGTTTATTGAATCTCGATCATAGTAATACACATGATAATAATATTAACGCCAAAAGATGTAGAGTTGATAATGATAGTACCACTTTCTTGTGGCACTGCCGCTTAGGTCATTTTGGCATAAAATGCATGAAGAAACTCCATGGTGATGGATGTTTGGAGTCACTTGATTTTGAATCGCTTGACATATGCGAGCCATGCCTCATGGACAGGATGACTAAGATCCCGTGTTCAGGTACAATGAAACGGGAAAGTGACTTGTTGGAAATCATACATGCTGATGTGTGTGATCCAATGAGAATTAAGGCGTGTGGTGGATATCGTTATTTTCTCATCTTCACTGACGATTTGAGTAGATATCGGTATATTTACTTAATGAAGCAAAAGTCTGAAACGTTTGAAAAGTTCAAGCAATTTCAGAATGAAGTTAACAATCATCATAATAAGAAGATCATGTTCCTACGATCTGATCAAGGGGAGATTTTCTGAATTATGAGTTTGGCAATCACTTAAGACATTTTGGAAATGTTTCACAGTTGAAGCCACCTGGAACACCACAACGTAATGGTGTGTCCGGACGTCGTAATCGAACCTTATGAGGTATGGTGCGATCTATGATGTATCTTACCGATCTACCGCTATTATTTTGAGGTTATGCATTAGAGACAGCTGCATTCACTTTAGATAGGGCACCATCTAACTCCGTTGAGACGACGCTGTCTGGTTTGGCAAGAAACCAAAGTTGTCGTTTTCTTAATGTTTGGGGCTGCGATGCTTATGGCTTCAGCCGGGAAAAAGCTCAAACCCAAAGCGGACAAATACATCTTCATAGGATACCCAATGGTAACAGTTGGGTATACCTTCTGTCTCAGATCCAAGGGCAAAAATGTTTGTCACTAAGAACGGGTCCTTTCTCGAGAAGGAGTTTCTCTCGAAAGAATTGAGTGGGAGGAAGATAGAACTTGATGAGGTTGTCGAACCCTCACTTCAACCGGAGAGTAGTGCAACACAGAAAGATGTTTCTGTGGAACCTACGACTGTTGAAGAGGAAACTAATGATAGTGATCATGAAGCTCCAGATCAAGTTGCTATCGAACCTCGTAGGTCGACAAGGATATGTACTACTCCTGAGTGGTACGGTGATCCTGTCTTAGAAGTCATGTTGTTGGACAACAATGAACCTACGAACTATGGAGAAGCGATGGTGGGCCCATATTCCGACAAATGGTTAGAAGCCGAAAAATCCGAGATAGGATCCATGTATCAAAACAAAGTATGGACTTTGGTGGACTTGCCCGATGATCGGCAAGCCATTGAGATAAATGGATATTTAAGAAGAAGACGGACGTGGACGGTAATGTCACCGTCTATGAAGCTCGACTTGTGGCGAAGAGTTTTTCACAAGTTCAAGGAGTTGACTACGATGAGATTTTCTCACCCGTAGCGATGCTTAAGTCCGTCGGAATCAAGTTAGCATAAGCTGCATTTATGAAATCTAGCAGATGGATGTCAAAACAAGTTTTCTTACCAGTTTTCGTAAGGAAAGGTTGTATGTGATACAATCAGAAAGGTTTTGTTGATCCTAAGGATGCTAAAAGGTATGCTAGCTCCAGCGATCCTTCCATGGACTAGAGCAAGCATCTCGGAGTCGAAATATACGCTTTGATGGAGTGATCAAAGTTTTTGGGTTTATACTAAGTTTGTTAGAAACTTGTATTTACAATAAAGTGAGTGGGAGCACTACAACATTTCTGATAAGTATATGTGAATGACATATTGTTGATCTGAAATGGTGTAGAATTTCTGGAAAGCGTAAAGGGTTGTTTGAAAGGAGTTTTTCAAAGGAAGACCTAGATGAAGTTGCTTACATATTGGGCATCAAGATCTATACAGATAGATCAAGACGCCTGATAATACTTTCAAAAGAACACACACCTTTGACATGATTTTGAAGGAGTTCAAAATAGATCAGTCAAAGAAGGAGTTTTTGCCTGAGTTTTAAGGTGTGAAGTTGAGTAAGACTCAAAGCTTGACCACGGCAGAAGAAAGAGGAAGGACGAAGGTCGTCCCCTATGCTTTTGTAATAGGCTCTATACGATATGCCATGCTGAGTACCGCACCTGATGTGTGCCTTGCAAAATGTCTGGCAAGAGGGTACAAAGGTGATCCAGGAGTGGATCACCAGATAGCGGTCAAAATTATCCTTAGAGGAATAAGGAAATGTTTCTCGGTTATGGAGGTGATAAAGAGTTCGACGTAAAGAGTTACGTCGATGCAAGCTTAACACCTATCCGGATAACTCTGAGTGGAGATACCGGATACGTATAATGGAGCAACAGTTTGGAATAGCTCCAAGTGGAACGTGGTAGCAGCATCTACGATATGACATAAAGTTTTTGCGAAGTACATAGGGATCTGAATGTTGCAGACCCGTTGACTACAACCTCTCTCACAAGCATAACATGATCAAACCCAGAACTCATTGAGTGTTAATCACATATTGATGTGAACTAGATTACTGACTCTAGTAAACTCTTTGGATGCACATGGCCATGTGACCTGTGGGTGTTAATCACATGGCGATGTGAACTAGATTATTGACTCTAGTGCAAGTGGGAGACTGTTGGAAATATGCCCTAGAGGCAATAATAAATTGGTTATTATTATATTTCCTTGTTCATGATAATTGTTTATTATCCATGCTAGAATTGTATTGATAGGAAACTCAGATACATGTGTGGATACATAGACAAACACCATGTCCCTAGTAAGCCTCTAGTTGACTAGCTCGTTGATCAACAGATGGTCACGGTTTCCTGACCATGGACATTGGATGTCGTTGATAACGGGATCACATCATTAGGAGAATGATGTGATGGACAAGACCCAATCCTAAGCCTAGCACAGATCGTATAGTTCGTATGCTAAAGCTTTTCTAAATGTCAAGTATCTTTTCCTTAGACCATGAGATTGTGCAACTCCCGGATACCGTAGGAATGCTTTGGGTGTACCAAACGTCACAACGTAACTGGGTGGCTATAAAGGTGCACTACAGGTATCTCCGAAGGTGTCTGTTGGGTTGGCATGAATCGAGACTGGGATTTGTCACTCCGTGTGACGGAGAGGTATCTCTGGGCCCACTCGGTGGGACATCATCATAATGTGCACAATGTGATCAAGGAGTTGATCACGGGATGATGTGTTACGGAACGAGTAAAGAGACTTGCCGGTAACGAGACTGAACAAGGTATCGGGATACCGACGATCGAATCTCGGGCAAGTACTGTACCGATAGACAAAGGGAATTGTATACGGGGTTGATTGAATCCTTGACATCGTGGTTCATCCGATGAGATCATCGTGGAGCATGTGGGAGCCAACATGGGTATCCAGATCCCGCTGTTGGTTATTGACCGGAGAGTCGTCTCGATCATGTCTGCGTGTCTCCCGAACCCGTAGGGTCTACACACTTAAGGTTCGGTGACGCTAGGGTTGTAGAGATATAAGTATGCGGAAACCCGAAAGTTGTTTGGAGTCCCGGATGAGATCCCGGACGTCACGAGGAGTTCGGGAATGGTCCGGAGGTAAAGATTTATATATAGGAAGTCCTATTTTGGCCACCGGAAAATGTTCGGGATTTTTCGGTATTGTACCGGAAAGGTTCTAGAAGGTTCCGAAGTGGGGCCCACCTGCATGGGGGGACCCACATGAACGTGGGTAGTGGGGGCAAGGCCCCACACCCCTGGTCAAGGTGCACCAAAATCCCCCCTTAGAAGGAATAAGATCATATCCCAAAGGGATAAGATCAAGATCCCTAAAAAGGGGGGATAACAATCGGTGGGGAAAGGAAATGATGGGATTTCTTTCCCCCACCTTTGCCAACGCCCCAATGGACTTGGAGGGCAAGAAACCAGCCCCCTCCACCCCTATATATAGTGGGGAGGCGCATGGGAGCCGCACCCCAAGCCCTGGCGCCTCCCTCTCCCTCCCGTGACACATCTCCCACCTCCCGCAGCGCTTGGCGAAGCCCTGCTGGAATCCCGCTACTTCCACCACCACGCCATCGTGCTGCTGGATCTCCATCAACCTCTCCTCCCCCCTTGCTGGATCAAGAAGGAGGAGAGTGTTGAACACGGAGGTGCCGTCCGTTCGGCGCTAGGATCATCGGTGATTTGGATCACGACGAGTACGACTCCATCATCCCCGTTCTCTTGAACGCTTCCGCTCGCGATCTACAAGGGTATGTAGATACACTCCCCTTTTTGCTCGTTGCTAGATTACTCCATAGATAGATCTTGGTGATGCGTAGGAAAAATTTTGATTTTCTGCTACGATCCCCAACAATTATCTCCCTCCTTTTTGTCTTCTCCACAACCACCTCTCTATTCCACCCATAGTGCTATGTCCATGGCTCACGCTCATGTATTGCGTGAAAGTTGAAAGGTTTGAAAGGATAGAGTATGAAAACAAGTGCTTGGCTGAAATCGGGATTGTGCATGCTATGAATATTTTGTGTGACGAAGAGGGAGCATAGCCATACTATATGATTTTGTAGGGATAACTTTCTTTAGCCAGTATTTTGAGAAGACATGATTGCTTTGTTAGTATGCTTGATGTATTATTATTTCTTTTGTCAATATAGACTTTTGTCTTGAAATGCCACAATTAAGAGAATTACATTGGAAAACTATCTTGGTTAGCATTCCACATCAAAAATTCTATTTTTATCATTTACCTACTCGAGGACGAGCAGGAGTTAAGCTTGGGGATGCTTGATACGTCTCCAACGTATCTATAATTTTTTATTGTTCCATGCTATTATTTATGATGTTTTGGATGCTTAATGGGCTTTGTCATACACTTTTATATTATTTTTGGGACTAACCTACTGACCCAAAGGCCCAGTCCATTTGCCTGTTTCAGGGTTTTACAGAAAAGGGATATCAAACGGAGTCCAAACGGAATGAAACCTTCGGGAGAGATATTTTTATAGAAAATCACGCACGGTAGACTTGAGAACCACATAGTTGGGTTTACGTGGTGCCCACGAGGGTAGGGGCTCCCCCTGCCTCGTGGGCCCCACGTATGTCCCCCGGTGCCCTCCTTCCTCCTATATATGCCTACGTACCCCGAAACCATCACAACAACAGAGAAAACCCTAGTTCCATCGCCATAACCTTCTGTTCCCGTGAGATCCCATCTTGGGGCCTGTTCCGGAGCTCCGCCGGAGGGGGGATCTTCCACAGAGTGTTTCTACATCATCATCATCATCGCCTCACCATGAGTTGTGAGTAGTTTACCATGGACCTTCGGGTCCATAGCTAGTATCTAGATGGCTTCTTCTCTCTCTTTGGGTCTCAATACAAAGTTCTCCTCGGTCTTCGAGGAGATGTATTCGATGTAATCTCTTTTTGCGGTGTGTTTGTCGAGATCTGATGAATTGTGGGTTTATGATCAAGATTATCTATGAGAAATATTCGGTTCTTCTCTGAACTCTTTATGTATGATTATAATATCCTTGCAAGTCTCTTCGAATTATTGGTTTGGTTTGGCCTACTTGATCTATAGTTCTTGCAATGGGAGAAGTTCTTGGCTTTGGGTTCAATCTTGCGGTGTCCTTTCCCAGTGACAGCAGGGGCAGCAAGGCACGTATTGTATTGTTGCCATCGAGGATAAAAAGATGGGGTTTATATCATATTGCTTGAGTTTTATCCCTCTACATCATGTCATCTTGCTTAAGGCATTACTCTGTTCTTATGAACTCAATACACTAGATGCATGCTGGATAGCTGTCGATGTCTGGAGTAATAGTAGTAGATGCAGAATCGTTTCGGTTTACTTGTCTCGGACGTGATGCCTATATATAATGATCATGCCTAGATAGTCTCCTAATTATTCGCTTTTCTATCAATTGCTCGACAGTAATTTGTTTACCCGCCGTAGAATATCGCTATCATGAGAGAAGCCACTAGAGAACACTATGGCCCCCGGGTCTATTCTCAACATATCAATCTACACCTACTTTACTTTTTCCGCTTTTACTTTATGTTCTTATAACCAAAAATACCAAAAATATCAAACTATCATCTCTATCAGATCTCACTTTCGTAAGTGACTGTAAAGGGATTCACAACCCCTTATCGCATTGGCTGCGAAGTTCTTATTTGTTTGTGCATGTGCGAGGGACTCACGCGTGGTCTCCTACTGGATTGATACCTTGGTTCTCAAAAACTGAGGGAAATACTTACGCTACTGTGTTGCATCTCCCTTTCCTCTTCGAGAGAATACAACGCAAGCTCGAGAAGTAGCAATCTCCTCGAAGACCGAGGAGAACTTGGTATTGAGATCCAAAGAGAGAGAAGAAGCCATCTAGATACTAGCTATGGACCTGAAGGTCTGTGGTAAACTACTCACAACTCATGGTGAGGCGATGATGATGATGTAGAAGCACTCCGTGGTAGATCCCCCCTCCGACGGAGCTCCGGAACAGGCCCCATGATGGGATCTCACGGGAACAGAAGGTTGCGGCAGTGGAACTAGGGTTTTCTCTGTTGTTCTGATGGTTTCGAGGTACGTAGATATATATAGGAAGAAGGAGGGCACCGGGGGCCAGACGTGGGGCCCACGAGGCAGGGGGTGTGCCCTATAGGGGGGCGCGCGCCCCAACCTCGTGGATGCCACATGTGCCCTACTCTGTGGTTCTCAAGTCTCCCGTGCGTATTTTGCTCCAAAAATATCTCTCCCGAAGGTTTCATTCCGTTTGGACTCCGTTTGATATTCCTTTTCTGTAAAACCCTGAAATAGGCAAAAAAAACAGCAATCTGGACTGGGCCTTTGGGTTAATAGGTTAGTCCCAAAAATAATATGAAAGTGTATAACAAAGCCCATTAAACATCCAAAACATCATAAATAATAGCATAGAACAATAACAATTATAGATACGTTGGAGACGTATCACTGGCTATATTATTAACCATGCTCTAAACGAGGCCAGACGCCGGCCAAGCTCCTACTGTCCGCCCTCTATTTACACGAGGCCAGATAGACAGCGGGCAAGAATCGCACCCCTCCGCCGCTCTCCCGTCTCCTCCTTCACCATTTTCTCCACTCTTCCGATGGCTTCCGAGGAGCCGTTCTCCGGCATATAACCCGGCTGGGTGGCCCGCCGAGCCCTCCGGATACGGGAGAGGCCGCCTGGTGCTTCACCAACCTCGCTTGGCCTGACCGAGCCGGTTGTCGCCCCCAAGCAGGCGCGTGGTTTAGCAACTCGCCGCTCCAGTTAAGCCCGATGAGGAGTGGCGAGTTGCTCCACGCCGGTACGGGCGTCGTCGCTACCACATCATACTGCGCCACCAGTGTCTGCGGTGCCGCGCCTTCCCTATCTGTGGGCGCGCCTCCCATGCCTGCGGCAGCGCCATGCAGGCAGAGACAGAAGCCGGGTGCATGGAGAGCGACGAGTCGGTGGCCATCTTCTCCGTGTCCGCCGCCATCATCGAGGAGAAGTAGAACACGGGAGGTCACCGCCACTTGGGTCCCATGAAGGCCACCGCCGAGGCGACGACTACGCATTCAGGTGGCTTCTTTGCTTCTTCGTCTCTTCTGAGGACGTTCGTCGACTCCACAAAGTGTCTGCCCGACATGAGGAACACAAAGGGATCCGCGGGCGGCCATTTAGATTATGCACTCCCTCTCCATTTAGATTATGTACTCCCTCTCCAGCTGACGGAGGGAGTATTAATTATACCTACAGAGCCGGATTGGCACCACTTAGTTCATGTAAATGTAATGAAATACATCATGTTTATATGAAGATCCGGATTTTTTATACGAAATCCTTCATGCTTATATGAAATCAGTCCGTGTTTGCACGAATTTCATCTGGTTGGTTAGAGTTGTGACAATGTATGCCGCTGGCTTTTGATGTCGTCCTCCGCGGAAGGAAGCGGGAGGAAATTTGCCGACTGCCGTTGGAGATGCTCTTATGCTGGAAATAATAGAGTGACATCCAATCCATTTGAGTTAATTGCGTGTATGATTGTCCCTCTATAAAAAGTTAATTGCATGTACAGTGTACACGTGACTTGCAGGGTGGCTACAGCTTCGTATAGAAAGTTAAAAAGAAACAAGTCCATCCTTAATCTTGTATTCTAAGTACTCTGTGGGTTCCACTGTCAGTACAGTAGCGAAAGAAGTATATATTAAATAATTAATATATAATATAAAAATCTAAAGTTAAAGAAAAAATTCGAACTCATCTCATCGCGTTGCGAGCATCCGGCGCTAACCAGTCCAGCACATTTTTGCTGTAGACCATGCTAGATATATATCTCCATGTCTACTCTTATACTCCATTCGTTCCTAAATATTTGTCTTTTTCAGATTTCAAATGGACTTCCACATATGGATGTGTATGTAGACATATTTTAGAGTGTAGATTCACTCATTTGGCTCCATATGTAGTCACTTGTTGAAATCTCTAAAAAGACAAATATTTAGGAACGGAGGGAGTAGAACACAGAGTTGGTGATGATGGTGTGCGTGCCATCCTGCAATATAGGACGTCGGATTTATATCTAACGGATAGGAAGAAAACTATGGCAATTTTGCAAAAATATACCCACACCCCTCTCCACGTTCGCAAATACGGCCTTCCCTCGTTCAACCTTTTCTCTCACAAGATAAACTACTCATACAAATGCATCTTGATGTTTCATGCAACGCACGGGCATCTAGCTAGTTTCTTTTAAAATAGTTACTGCGATAATTGGGTTGAAGTGATATATTTTATGTCTGCCCTGAATGATTTCAGATTCACTAGTAGTAACAAAGAAAAGGCTGCCTTGTTAATTAACAGAAAATAGGGTGAAAACTATCACATGAGGCCGGTACAAACGAGGCACACTGGGTTCAGCGTCATCGTCACTACAGCTGTGCGCGCGGGAGAAGTCTGCATATCGAGGGGGCTACTGAGCGAGCCACAGAGACACAATGTTCGAGAGTGAAACCAATTGACAGATTATGATCAGATCGAGTTGTCACCCTTCTGCTGTCATTGTTGGGGTGGGGGAGGGGGATGGAGAGAAAGACGTATCGAGAGTGTGTGCGGTAGGCACAAAGGCACAACTAGCGAGTGTGTGTGTGTATGTGTGTGTGTGTGTGTGTTTGAAAGAGTAGTAGATAGATTACTATCAAGATCGAGGTGTCGCCCTACTCCTTTGGTGTCGGGTAGTGTGTGTGTGTCTGTGTGTGTTTGAGAGAGAAGCCAGTCGATAGATTAGTATCAAGATCGAGGTGTCACCCTACTCCTTCGGTGTTGGGAAGTGTGTGTGTGTGGTTCTGTGGGTGTGGGTGTGTGTGTCGGGGGGCAGTGACACTTACATATCCCTACTCTTATAAAAAAACAGAGTTGGTGATGATGGTGTTCCTGCCATCCTGCAATATAGGCCATCCGATTTATACCCGACGGATAGGAAGGAAACCGTGGCAAATTTGCAAAAAGATACCCACACCCCTCTCCACATTTGCAAATAAGGCATTCCCTCGTTCATCCTTTTCTCCCATAAGATAAACTACTCATACAAATGCATCTTGATGTTCGGTGCAACGCATGAGCATCTTGCTAGTAGGGAGAAGGAGTTTGTGTGACACATATCTAGCTATATTAAGGGATAGGTAGATAGCATTTGTGCGAGGAATACTTAAAGCATCACGAGGATAAACAAAATTGTGTGCATGCAAGTGCCGGAAAAAATGAAGCGAGAAACATTGTGTGTGTGTGCGCGCGCGCGTGTGTGAGAGAGAGAGAGAGAGGGAGAGGGAGAGAGAGAGCGAAATCTCAAAACAAAAGGTGCTCTGATGGAATCCCACTGTATGTATTTATATGGTTCCGGAACTCGAGTTAACCTTAGGCATATGTGTGAGAGACATTATTATACTTTGAGACAATAGTGGCTGTGGGTGGGCGGAATTAAAGGGGTGGGCGTGTCCGACAGAGAGAGCATGTGTGTTTCTGTGTGAGAGACTTGTAGGACGGGGTAGAAAGACGAATACTAACCTTGACGGAGGGAGAAAATACACGAAGTGCGCGTGTGTGATCCCGATGCCCACAAGGAAATGAGATATGTATGCGTGTGAGAGAGATTGCACAATTCATTCACGTATCACTATCTAGCGATCATGGACGTGCATTGCTTGAACATAAATAAATATCTACTTTGTATCGTGGCCAAAGGTACAATATCGATGCAACGGTATAAAGATTGGACACTCACATATCACATTTTTTTCTATTTAAATAAACCTTTTCAGTTGTGCATGCCAAAGTTACTGATGTTTCTTCAAACAACCAATGTAGCTATCATGTACATGCACCATTGTTACTTTTGCATTCAAAATTATTAGTCTTGGATGATTTAAGGTTCTATTATGAAGTAATATATGTAATATTCCTATATGAATTCAGTGGGCACGCATTTTATGAAATGGAGGCTATGTAATCATATGAGGTAACACTTTTAAGTAGCGGACTACAATATCCATTTCTCTTTGTGCGCCTCTACACTAACACGTCAATGCATTATGTTTAAAGTAAATAACCAATTGCACTAAATTATCTATTTACACGAGAAATACATACGCTGAGCATTTGATCCCTTTTTTGTGAACGCGCCACTACACCAGTACGATTGGTCGCGCCCGTGTGAACGTCCAAGTTATCAGCGCACCATCCCGAGTTATTGTCTTTTTTCTGGGGTGGACTTCACATCAATTATTAACTGCTCACGCGTGCCCCGTGTACACAGTCTCGCATGACCATCCCGCTAGCATGGTCCAAAATTAGTTGAAACTGGATACGAACGATCCCGCCGGCGGCAAAATCTCCCGCCTCCTTCTAAAATTTCCGCCACCTTAGTCTTTAGCATGCGAAATTCCCCTTTTGTCCTTGGTGCACGGAGACCAATAGTTACAATACCGCCCTCATCTACATAATAGGTCGGGGCTGCTTTGGTAACTTCCGGTTCCCCCCACTACACGGCACCCCCATTTCCTCTCCTCCTCCTGCAAAAACGACTAACTCCATAGCACTAGAGCATCTCACATCACGCCGTCCGTACTTCATCGGCCTTTCTCCCCTCCCCTCTCGAAACCCTAGACTGCTCATCCACCGGCGTACCAGAGCCCATTCACTGCCAGCGGCGTCCACCTCACCGGATCTGCTTCTGCGGCCGCATCTACCCCTCCCACCTCCCCTAGAAACACGTAGACTGCTCATCCACCACTGTACCACAGCCCATTCAGTGCCGGCCTTGTCCACGGCGCCGGATCTGCTTCGCCAGTACTCTCGTCAATCGCAGCACATTTGCAGCGGCTCATTCGTACTCCCCACCGGAGACTCTTCGTCCACACCCCCCGGAGCCGCCCCACCGACGCCCCGGTCGACGGCCCCTGATCCTCTTCGCCGACACCTTCCTCAAGCCTACCGGAGCCGCTTCGCCGACACCATCATGAACCCCACCGGAGTAGCTTCGCCTATACCATTTTCAACCCTACCGGGGCCGCTTTGCCAACTCACAAGTCCACGGCCTCAGATCCGCTTCCTCGCACCCTCATCCAACCTACCGGAGCAGCTTCTGATGCCATGTCCATGGCCGCAGATCCGCATTGTCAACACCATCCTTAACCCAACCACCGGAGCAGCTTCACCTACGCCCTCATCCACGGCCACAAATCCGCTTCGCCCACACCGTTGTCCACCCTACCGAAGCCGCTCCACAAACACCCTACTCGACGGTTCTAGATATCCTTACCGGACCCCGACAGCGAGCGCAGCATCATCACCCTTGACGTTTCTAACCTGATTCCCACTATCTGGCAAGATGCCAAGCACCCACCACGGCCTAGGTACTTGTCACATTTAAACCCGTCCAGCATCACCTGCCCGATGTACTTCAAATATACTAACAGGTCGTTGTTACTTGTTATGCAGCTGGCAAAAACTACAAGGACGATGTTTCTTCTGGATCTAACAGCTTGGCCAACCAAGATCCTGGACCGAGGCATTGCTATGATCATGTAAGTGTCTCTCTCTCTCTCTCTCTCTCTCTCTCTCTCTCTCTCTCTCTCTCTCTCTCTCTTATATTGTTCTGTGCCTGCCAGCGTGCTTTGCTAGGATTTTCAACCAGTAATCCCTTTGTGGAGACAATGATTTCTACTACTGGCTGCTAAATTAGATATGTAGATGTCATACATGATACTACCTCGTACCTCTGTTCCTAAATATAAGTCTTTCCAGAGATTCCACTATAGGCTACATACGGAGCAAAATGAGTGAATCTACACTCGAAAATGCATCTATATACATCTGTATGTGGTCCATACTGGAATCTCTACATAGACATATATTTAGGAACAGAGGCAGTACATTACACAAAATCGTAAGTGGCATGTAGGAATTCCAGTACACTACATTAGGCTCCCTTAGAGTGCCTGCTAGTCCAGCACACAGAGTCATGGCTAGTTTATGCTACGCACACAATCATTAATTGGTGGTTTAAATATGCGCAAGGGATATGCAATGTATTATCATGTAGAGATGTCTGAAATTAGCCGTGTCAACTTGCAGATAGGGTTACACAATGAAAAAGTACAAGATGTATGTGGCAATTTCATGCAACATCACAAAAAAGGAGAGCCAGCGGTGAGCCTATAGAGTGTGCTATGGTATGTCACTCCTCCATTGCAATCATCGTGACATGTTATTTGTATGTCAGTTATATTGGCCAAGTTTCTTAGGGACAGTTATTATGAGTTATCCTAAGAAAATAAGCACATGTGAATATAAGCTCCATGTAATAAGCCAACCATTTCTTTTCATTGTGTTTTCAGCTTATCTTTGGTATGATTAGTGAAAAGTCTAGATTGCATTATATTTTTTCATTTTGCTGCCCATATGAAAATTAATTTGACTTGCAAACATCACAAATTGAACCCAGTGCAGTAATTAATATGATAGGAAAACAGACCATCACTATTTTCTCAAAATGCAAATACAAAGATACCATCTACTTGGCACAATCTACTTTGGTTAATGTTTTCCATAGAGATCCCATTACCTAATTTAAACAAAAATGTATGACCATCACTGTTTGCTTTGATTACTTGCTGTTCTTGACCTAACACTCTAACAGAGCTTGTTATCAATTTAAACACTAAGTGCTGCTGTAGTGGGGCCTTTTCTAACTCATAGGTGACATAAAGGTTTGGCTGTACACTAAAGTAGGCTCTCCAAGAGTGCCTGGAGATCCAGTTCAAAGGTATGCCTAGTTTTTACATAGTGCATACATAGTAAATGCTCATTTCATTGTCTGCAAGTGCAAGAGATGCGACATGTTTCATTATGTGGTGTTGTTTTGTTATAATCTCATCCTTTTGTGTTCACTGACTGGAAAGTATTCATGTTTATCTTCCAAGGAGACGGGTAACTAGTTTGTGTCACCTTGCAGAGGGGGTGCAATGAAGATAAGATTGAGGACTTCCAAGTACAAGATGTTAGGAAGGAGCCTTGCAAGAGAAGTAGGAGCTGCGCTGAGCCTCTTCAACCTGTTAAGGTAAGTCACTATATCCAACTCAACAGTTCAATTCCTTGTTTGTTTCAGGCATAGTTAATTTTCTCTTTTCAATTCCTTTATTTGTCCTCGGTTAATGAGATGCCCAAAGAATGATACGTGATGATGGGTACTTGTATAACTATTAGTTGACATAATTAAAGGCCTTACCATTTAAATACTCTGTCGAAGTGTGCCTAAAGCTTTGCAGTCTATTAACCAACTATTATTGAATAAGGCTCACAATCTAGTTTATACTAGGCTAATGATTGCATAGTTTTGCTTGATGTAGTATGTTTGTAAGAAATCCTCTGTTGTTCATTATGCTCCCTAAGACTTTAATTGAGCTACAGAATGGCCAACTGCTTGCTTACTTCTACGCAACGTGCTGTCTAAATTTGTAACTTGTCTGTGTTTTGGATTGGGCACCAACATCATGCTCCTCTGGTGAGCTAAGAGAGATTTTTGTATGCAGGCTGCACATACTACCTTTTTTATAATTTTTAAAATATCACATGCTTATGCTTCATGACGTGTAACATTATTGTTAGTCTTGTTTTGCCATGTACTCCCTCCCTTCCTAAATATAAGTCTTTTTAGACATTTCAAATGGACTATAACATACATATGTATGTAGACATATTTTAGAGCGCAGATTCCCTCATTTTTCTTCGTATGTAGTCACTTGTTGAAATCTCTAGAAAGACTTATATTTAGGAACGGAGGGAGTACAATGTCTTGCTCGCTTCACTGTTGTAACTATATTTTTGCCTAGTCATGTGTACTTACAGAAACATTTCAGGATGAAGTGACATCAACACAAAGATCTGCGAGTAGTGCGGCATGGCCGTTACCGAATGATTATGGATTGGAATTGGAATGTGCTGATGTTCTCGACCATCAACTAGAGGTGGCAAGACAACGTGTACATGATTCTGAACATACAATCAACAAGTTGAGACTAGACATGCAGGTATTACATGCAGGAGTCAAAAAATGAAACAGGACACTAAGGTAACAATGAAGGAATTGGAGATTTTGCAGACTGAAATTTGTGCTATCTAAATCCGGCCAATCCTATTTTCTGAAGAGATTATAGTTCAAATGGTAAGTTATGTTGATGCGCGTCCATGATATATGAGCTGTATTTGCCAAGTGTATGTAATTTTCTCTTTGTGTATGCTTTATTATCGCTGGTGCCGAACCATAATGCCCAATGGGTATAATCGGCTGTAATTTCTTTATTGTATAGTGTAGGATTATTCTACGTTTCTATGCCTTAGTTTCTTTATTGTATAGTGTATGATTTTTAGAGGTGATAGTATAGAGTAGGATAATTCTTTGAATATGCTATATCGTTCAAACGAGGGCCAACTCACCCAAACGTTGTAGTGACCATGGCCCTCCACGGGCCGTATGATCCATGGGCCATCTACGGGACGGACGACCCATGGCCTTCTATGGCCGTCGGATTCATGGGCCTTTTATGGGCTGTCGGATCCGTGGGCCTTCTATCAGCTATCGGATCCATGGGCCTTTTATGGGCCAGCGGATCCATGGGCCGTCGGATCAATGGGCCTTCAATGGGCCGTCGGTTCAATGGGCCTTCTATGTCCCATACGATCCATGGGCCTTCTACTGGCCGTCTCATCTATGGGCCGTATAAGGGGTCGTAAACGGGCAAGAGTGGAAATCATACGTTTTATGGGCTAACCATAACGGGTCGTTTATAGGCCGTATTTGATGATGCTATGAAAATGGCCCAACGTATTAACGGGCCACAAATGGGCCGACTGTAACCACGGGTTGAATTTGGCCCACAAGCAGAAAATGACAGTAACAGGCCGAAAGTAAACGAATGCTAGAAATGAGCCCGAGAATAAATGGGCTCTGAGAAGGCTGAAAGATAACATGGGCTGCAAACGGCCCAACAGAATAATGGGCCGTTAATGGGTATAAAGTGATACACTATTCATTACAGGCCAGTTTTACCATGGGCCGTTAATGGGCGACTGTTACTAAGGGCCTCATATGGGCCAAAAGACGCCATGGGCCATACATGGGCCAGAAGTTAAAATGGGCTGGAATTATATTGGACGGCCCAGATGACGCTACTGGGCCTAATTCGGATAGGCCATAAACGGGCCCTGGTTTAGCGGGTTGTAAATGGGCTATACGCGAACATGCCGTTAACAGGCTTGCCGTGGGCCGGCCCACCACCTTTTGACCAAGTCAAACAGGCCGGCCTTTTCACAGGAATGGGCCTCTGTTGGGCCGTGCCACATGTCGACGTATCATAGGCGCTTTGGGTCTAATGAGTAGATGACGCTACTGGGCCTAATTCGGATAGGCCGTAAACGGGCCCAGGGTTAGCGGGCTGTAAATGGGCTATATGCGAACAGGCCGTTAACAGGCTTGCCGTGGGCTGGCCCGCCATCTTTTGACCAAGTCAAACAGGCTGGCCTTTTCACAGGAATGGGTCTCTGTTGGGCCATGCCACGTGTCGACGTATCATAGGCGCTATGGGTCCAAAGAGTGGATGACATCTGTTCCAACGGCGAGCCGGCGCGTGTTCCCTCTAGCCAATGATGATTTTACACGTGGAAAATCCCCATTGGTCGGGGCTGTTAACGGGTTATCAGATCCAAAACCAGACCCGATAGCTTAACGGTGTTCCGTTACGGTGGATGCCACATGTCGGTCACCCTCGACGAAAGCACTTCTATGACGCACGATTTATCGTCATGGAAGTGGACACTTCCGTGATGATAATTTTGGTAATGTCATGGAACACTTCTATGACAGCACAGGTATGACTATCTTGATTCTGTCATAAAATTGTCATGGATGTACATGCATGAAAGAAAACGTGACCTACTGTGACAAACACGTATCATCACGGAAGTGTATTTTTTTGTAGTGTTGGTTCTCTTCTTTGCCTAGAAATAGTATTGATTCATGGAATAAGTGCAAAGATGCCTTTATCTCTAAGTATTTTCTTCCCGCTAAGATTATCTCTCTTAGGAACGATATTATGAATTTTAAGCAACTTGATCATGAGCATGCTGCACAAGCTTGGGAGATGATGAAATTAATGATACCTAATTTCCCTACACATGGTTTTAACTTATGGATGATTATACAAAACTTTTATGCTGGATTGAATTTTCTTCTAGAAATATTTTAGATTCAGCCGCGGGGGTTACTTTCATGGAAATCACTTTAGGAGAAGCTACTAAACTCCTAGATAATATTATGGTTAATTACTCTCAATGGCACACAGAAAGATCTACAAGCAAAAAATTACATGCTATTGAAGAGATTAGTGTTTTGAGTGGAAAGTTGGATGAACTTATAAAATTATTTGCTACTATGAGTGTGTCTTCTGATCCTAATGATATGCCTTTGTCCACGTTGATTGAGAATAATAATGAATCTATGGATGTGAATTTTGTTGGTAGGAATAATTTTGGTAGCAACGCTTATAGAGGAAACTTTAATTCTAGGCCTTTCCCTAGTAATTCCTCTAATAATTATGGTAATTCCTACAAAAACTCTTATGGAAATTTTAATAAGATGCCCTCTGATTTTGACACTAGTGTTAAATAATTTATGAATTCGTAAAATAATTTCAATGCTTTGCTTGAAGAAAAATTGCTTGAGATTGATGAGTTGGCTAGGAACATGGATAGAATTTCTCTTGATGTTGATTCTTTAAAACTTAGATCTATTCCACCTAAGCATGATATCAATGAGTCTCTCAAAGCCATGAGAATTTCCATTCATGAGTGCAAAGAAAGAACCGCTAGGATGCGTGCTAAAAGAGATTGCTTTGTGAAGGCATGTTCTTCTAGTTTTCATGATAATAAATATGAAGATCTAAAAGTGATTGATGTGTCTCCTATTAAATCCTTGTTTTCTAATATGAATCTTGATAAAGATGGGACTAGGGATGAGTCTATTTTAGTTAAAAGGCGTCCCAATGATTCGGAGTTTTTAGATCTTGATGCTAAAAGTGTTAAAAGTGTGATTGAAGAGGTCAAAACTTTACATAGCAATGAACCCACTATTTTGGATTTCAAGGGATTTAATTATGATAATTGCTCTTTGATAGATTGTATTTCCTTGTTGCAATCCGTGCTAAATTCTCCTCATGCTTATAGTTAAAATAAAGCCTTTACCAAACACATAGTTGATGCTTTAATGCAAACTTATGAAGAAAAACTTGAATTAGAAGTTTCTATCCCTAGAAAACTTTATGACGAGTGGGAACCTACTATTAAAATAAAGATTAAAGATCATGAATGCTATGCTTTGTGTGATTTGGGTGCTAGTGTTTCCACAATTTCAAAACCTTTGTGTGATATATTAGGTTTCCATGAACTTGATGATTGTTCTTTAAATTTGCATCTTGCGGATTCTACCATTAAGAAACCTATGGGAAGGATTAATGATGTTCTTATTATTGCCAATGGGAATTATGTGGCCGTAGATTTCATCGTTCTTGATATAGATTGCAATCCTACATGTCCTATTATTCTTGGTAGACCTTTCCTTAGAACGATTGGTGCAATTATTGATATGAAGGAAGGAAATATTAGATTCCAATTTCCGTTAAGGAAAGGCAAGGAACACTTTCCTAGAAATAAAATCAAATTACCTTACGAATATATTACGAGAGCCACATATGGATTGCCTACCAAAGATGGCAATACCTAGATATATTCTTGTATCATGCCTAGCTAGGGGCGTTAAATGATAGCGCTTGTTGGGAGGCAACCCAATTTTATTTTCTTTGATTTTGCTTCTGTTTAGTAATAAATAACACATCTAGCTTCTATTTAGATGTGGTTTTGTGTTTTAATTAGTGTTTGTGCCAAGTAGAACCTTTGGGAAGACTTGGGTGAAGTCCTTGCGATCTTGCTGTAAAAAAACAGGAACTTTTGCGCTCACGAGATTAGCAACCATTTTTTACTGGAGAGTGCTTTTATGTTGATTCTTTTTGCATATGATTAATAGACAAATTACTCACGTCCACCAATTTATTTCAGAATTTTTACAGTTACAGAAGTATTCGAAAGTTACAGATTGCTACAGACTGTTCTGTTTTTGACAGATTCTGTTTTTCGTGTGTTGTTTGCTTATTTTGATGATTCTATGAGTAGTATCGGGGGGTATGAATCATAGAGAAGTTGGAATACAGTAGGTTTAATACCAATATAAATAAATAATGAGTTCATTACAGTACCTTTAAGTGGTGGTTTGTTTTCTTATACTAACGGAGCTCACGAGATTTTCTGTTAAGTTTTGTGTTGTGAAGTTTTCAAGTTTTGGGTAAGGATTTGATGGACTATGGAACAAAGAGTGGCAAGAGCCTAAGCTTGGGGATGCCCTAGTAACCCCAAGGTAAAATTCAAGGACAACCAAAATCCTAAGCTTGGGTATACCCCGGGAAGGCATCCCCTCTTTCGTCTTCGTCTATCGGTAACTTTACCTGAGACTATATTTTTATTCACCACATGATATGTGTTTTGATTGGAGCGTCATGTATGATTTGAGTATTTGCTTTTAGTTTACCACAATCATCCTTGCTGGACAAACCTTTTGAGAGAGAGACGCATGAATC
Source organism: Secale cereale (assembly GCA_902687465.1). Classification (NCBI taxonomy): domain Eukaryota; kingdom Viridiplantae; phylum Streptophyta; class Magnoliopsida; order Poales; family Poaceae; genus Secale; species Secale cereale. The sequence goes on from LR738709.1 coordinate 598,308,801, forward strand.
GGAATTTATTAGAATACTCTATGTGCTTCACTTATATCTTTTGAGCTAGATAGTTTTGCTCTAGTAATTCACTTATATCTTTTTAGATCACGGTGGTGTATTGATCTCTCATGCTTCGCTTATATTATTTTGAGAGTCTCTTAGAACAGCATGGTAATTTGCTTTGGTTATAAAATTAGTCCTAATATGATAGGCATCCAAGACGAGTATAATAAAAACTTTCATATAAAGTCCATTGAATATTATGAGAAGTTTGATACTTGATGATTGTTTTGAGATATGAGGATGGTGATATTAGAGTCATGCTAGTAGAGTAGTTGTGAATTTGAGAAATACTTGTGTTGAGGTTTCCAAGTCCCGTAGCATGCACGTATGGTAACCGTTGTGTGACAAATTTGAAGCATAAGGTATTTCATTGAGTGTCATCCTTTGTGTGGAGGTCAGGATCACGCGATGGTTAACTCCTACCAACCCTTCCCCTAGGAGCATGCGTGCAGTACTTTGTTTTGATGACTTGTAGATTTTTTCAATAAGTATGTGAGTTCTTTATGACTAATGTTGAGTCCATGGATTATACGCACTCTCACCCTTCCACCATTTCTAGCCTCTCTTGTACCACGCAACTTTCGCCGGTACCATACACCCACCATATACCTTCCTCAAAACAGCCACCATACCTACTGATGACTCACAAGTGTAGGGGATCTATCGTAGTCCTTTCGATAAGCAAGAGTGTCGAACCCAACGAGGAGCAGAAGGAAATGATAGGCAGTTTTCAATAAGGTATTTTCTGCAAGCACTGAAATTATCGGTAACAGATAGTTTTGTGATAAGGTAATTGGTAGCAAGTGACAAATAGTAAAAGTAAATAAGGTGCAGCAAGATGGCCCAATCCTTTTTGTAGAAAAGGACAAATCTGGACAAACTCTTATATGAAGGAAAACGCTCCCGAGGACACATGGGAATTATCGTCAAGCTAGTTTTCGTCACGTTCATATGATTCACGTTCGGTACTTTGATAATTTGGTATGAGGGTGGACCGATGCTTGGGTGCTGTCCTTACTTGGACAAGCATCCCACTTATGATTAACCTCTATTGCAAGCATCTGCAACTACAAAAGAAGTATTAAGGTAAACCTAACCATAGCATGAAACATATGGATCCAAATCATCCCCTTACAAAGCAACGCATAAACTAGGGTTTAAGCTTCCGTCACTCTAGCAACCCATCATCTACTTATTACTTCCCAATGCCTTCCTCTAGGCCCAAACAATGGTGAAGTGTCATGTAGTCGACGTTCACATGACACTACTAGAGGAGAGACAACATACATCTCATCAAAATATAGAATGAATACCAAATTCACATGACTACTTATAGCAAGACTTCTCCCATGTCCTCAGGAACGAAAGTAACTACTCACAAGACAAAATATTGTTCATGATCAGAGGGGTATTAATATGCATAATGGATCTGAACATATCATCTTCCACCAAGTAAACCAACTAGCATCAACTACAAGGAGTAATCAACACTACTAGCAACCCACAGGTACCAATCTGAGGTTTTGGTACAAAGATTGGATACAAGAGATGAACTAGGGTTTGAGAGGAGATGGTGCTGGTGAAGATGTTGATGAAGATGACCCTCCCCAAGATGGGAGAGTTATTGGTGATGACGGCGGTGACGATTTCCCCCTCCCGGAGGGAAGTATCCCCGGCAGAACAGCTCCGTTGGAGCCCTAGATTGGTTCCGCCAAGGTACCGCCTCGAGACGGCGGCATCTTGTCCTGAAAGCCTCCTTATGATTTTGTCCAGGTCAAAACACCTCATATAGGAGAATATGGGCATCGGGGGGTCACCGGCTGGCCCACGAGGCAAGGGGGCGCGCTCCCCACCCTCGTGGACAGGTGGTGGCCCCCCTGGCAGATCTCTTTCGCCAGATATTTTTTATATTTTCTGAAACGGTGTTTCATGGAGTTTCGTAGCTTTTTGAGTTGTGCAAAATAGGTCTCCAATGTTTGCTCGTTTTCCAGCCCAGAATTTCAGCTGCGAGCATTCTCCCTCTTCATGTAAACCTTATAAAATAAGAGAGAAAAGGCATAAGTATTGTGACATAACGTGTAATAAAATCCCATAGTGCAATAAATATCAACATATAAACATGATGCAAAATGGACGTATCAACTCCGCCAAGCTTAGACCTTGCTTGTCCTCAAGAGAAAGCCGATATTGAAAAATATGTCCACATGTTTAGAGATAGAGGTGTCGATAAAAATAAAATACGGACATGAGGGCATCATGGTCATTCTTATAACAACAACACACATATATTGTCATATGATTCTTATGCTAAAGTAACAATTCATTCACAATGCCAAGTATGACTCGGAAACTTCATTGAAAACTAACAAACTATGATCTCGGTCACTGGAGCAATTGCAATTTATCGTAACATCGGAAAGAGTCAATATAAGAGCTTTTCAGCAAGCCCACATACTCAACTATCATATAGCCTTTCACAATTGCTTACACTCACGCAATACTTATGGATATGGAGTTTTAACCGGACACGGAGAAAGATAGGGGCTTATGGTATTGCCTCCCAACCTTTTACCTCAATGGTAATGTCAACAGTAATAGACCATGATAACTTACATCCAATTGGGTATATATCTCAGGATCTTTCAACACAATGTGCTTGCCAAAGGATAAAATGTAAAAAGGAAAGGTGATTTTCACCTTGACTCTTATAGGGCAAGAATAATATATAGGCCCTTCATAGAGGGAAGCAGAGGTTGTCATGTGCTTTTTTGGTTGGATGCACAAAATCTTGGCGCAAAAGAACGTCACTTTATATTGCCACTTGTGATAAGGACCTTTATTATGCAGTTCGTCACTTTTATTACTTCCATATCACAAGATCGTATAAAGCTTATTTCCTACACTAATAAATCATACATATTTTAGAGAGTTTGCAACAATGACAACTTACTTTAAGGATCTTACTCAATCCATAGGTAGGTATGGTGAACTCTCATGGCAAAATTGGGTTTAAGGATGTATGGAAGCACAAGTAGTATCTCTACTTGGTGCAAGGAGTTTTGGCTAGCATGAGGGGGAAAGGCAAGCTCAACATGTTGGATGATCCATGACAATATACTTTATTTCGAATATAAGAAAACATAACCCATTATGTTGTCTTCCTTGTCCAACATCAACTCTTTAGCATGTCATATTTTAATGAGTGCTCACAATCATAAAAGATGTCCAAGATAGTATATTTGTATGTGAAACCTCTCTTTCTTTATTACTTCCTATTAATTGCAATGGTGACCAAAACTATGTTTGTCAACTCTCAACAAGTTTTATTCATCATACTCTTTATATGTGAAGTCATTACTTCCCATAAGATCAATATGATCTCTTTGATACTCATTATATTTTCTTTTATTCTCTCATGACCAAAGTGAGGAAATCAAGCCCTTGACTCAACACTAATCTTTATTATATATCTCACGGACTCGATTACAAAGGTAAAGATCATAAAGCAAAAGCTCACAACTAGATCATGCTAACTTTATTCTACTAGATCAAGATATTACCAAAAGGATTGAACTAAGAAAAACAGTAAAGATAGGAGTGCGATGGTGATACGATACCGGGGCACCTCCCCCAAGCTTGGCATTTGCCAAGGGGAGTGCACATACCCATATGATTATGTCTCCTTCTTCAAAGTTGGTGATGATGGAGTTGAAAGTAGTGACGCCGTATCATCATACATCGAGCGTAGGAGATCTTTCAACGTGCGGATAATACCCTTGAGTGCGACGATATGCTCCTTCAGCAAAATATTTTCACTTGTGAGATACTTGTTCTGTATTTGAGCTAACTCAATCATCTTGAAAGCTTCAATCTCAGTTGAAGTAAAAGGTTTGGAAGGGGTTGAAGGATGTCTTCTTCTTCTGTTGCCGGAGCCTGATCTTCCATGGCCTTCTTGATCCTATTCTCCTTATTGATTTCCTCGGGTTCTTCCCTCTTCAACTCTATATTCATTAGCCAAGCATCATTGCCCTCATTGTTGGAGGAGGAGGACGACATGATGCCTGGCCTTGTCAACCCTAGCAGAAATAGCTCGAAACAAGAACAGAGGATTTTTGCGTGATACAGTGGTCAAAACCTTCGGGAGAATACATAATGAATTTTTACCGACCAAAAGGAGTAACGTGCAAGAAATCAGAGTCCGGGAGGCACACGAGGTAGGGGGCGCCCAGGGGAAGGGGGCGCGCCCTCCACCCTCATGGACACCTCGTGCCCTTTCCGGACTGCCTCTTATTTTTCTATTTTTCTAAATATTCCAAAACGGTGAAAAATTGCCATTAGAACTGTTTTGGAGTCGGTTTACTTACCGTACCACATACCTCTTCCTTTTTGGGGTCTAAATCGTTCTGGAAAGTGTCTCTTATGTATTCCTCCGGGTTACGGTTTCAACAACATTGGTTTCAACATTTATAGGATTACCTGAGATATAATGTTTGATTCTTTGACCATTCACCACCTTCGGATTTGTGCCTTCGAAGTTGTTGATTTTTATGGCACGGAACGATAGACCTCCTCGATAATGTAAGGACCTTCCCATTTAGAGAGAAGTTTTCCTGCAAAAAATCTTAAACGAGAATTGTATAGCAAGACATAATCACCTACGTTAAACTCACGCTTTTGTATCCTTTTGTCATGCCATCTTTTAACCTTTTCTTTGAACAACTTGGCATTCTCATAAGCTTGGGTTCTCCATTCATCAAGAGAGCTAATGTCAAATAACCTCTTCTCACCGGCAAGTTTGAAATCATAATTGAGCTCTTTAATAGCCCAATATGCCTTATGCTCTAGCTCAAGAGGTAAGTGACAAGCTTTTCCACAAACCATCTTATATGGAGACATACCCATAGGATTTTTATATGCAGTTATATAAGCCCATAATGCATCATCAAGTTTCTTGGACCAATTATTTCTATACCTATTAACTGTCTTTTGCAAAATTATTTTTAGCTCTTTTTACTTAGTTCAACTTGACCACTAGACTGTGGGTGATAAGGGGATGCAATTCTATGATTAACACCATACTTAGCAAGCATTTTACGGAAAGCACCATGAATAAAGTGTGAACCACCATCAATCATTAAGTATCTAGGGACTCCAAACCTCGGAAAAATAACTTCTTTGAGCATCTTAATAGAGGTGTTGTGATCAGCACTACTAGTTGGAATAGCTTCTACCCACTTAGTAATGTAATCAACAGCAACTAAAATATGTGTATACCCATTAGAGGAAGGAAACGGTCCCATATAATCAAAGCCCCAGACATCAAATGGTTCAATAACAAGTGAATAATTCATAGGCATTTCTTGACGTCTACTAATATTACCGATTCTTTGACATTCATCACAAGATAAGACAAACTTACGAGCATCCTTGAAGAGAGTAGGCCAATAAAAACCAGATTGCAATACCTTCTGTGCAGTTCTATCTCCAGCATGGTGTCCTCCATAAGCTTCGGAGTGGCACTTGCGTAGGATATGTTCCTGTTCATGCTCATGTACACAACGTCTAACAATACCATCTACTCCTTCTTTATAAAGGTGTGGATAATCCCATAAGTAATGTCTCAAATCATAGAAGAAATTTTTCTTTTGCTGGTATGTGAAGCTAGGTGGTATAAACTTAGCAACAATGTAATTAGCATAATCAGCATACCGTGGAGCAGTATGAGAAGTATTTATGACAGATAATTGTTCATTTGGAAAGCTATCATCAATAGGTTGTGGGTCATCAAGAACATTCTCTAGCCTAGACAAGTTGTCTGCAACGGGGTTCTCAGCTCCCTTTCGATCAATAATATGCAAATCAAATTCTTGCAGCAAGAGAACCCATCTAATAAGTCTAGGTTTAGCATCCTTCTTTTCCATAAGGTATTTGATAGTAGCATAATCAGTGTGAATAGTTACTTTAGAATCAACAATGTAAGGTCTAAACTTATCACATGCAAATACAACTCCTAAAAATTCTTTCTCAGTATTAGCATAATTTCTCTGGGCACTGTCTAGAGTTTTACTAGCATATTGGATAACATTCAATTTCTTATCAACTCTTTGTCCTAGAACAGCACCTATAACATAATCACTAGCATCGCACATAATCTCAAAGGGTAAATTCTAGTCAGGAGGCTGGACAATAGGTGCAGAGATCAATGATTTCTTAAGTATTTCAAATGCTTCTAAACAATCATCATCAAAGACAAAGGAACATCTTTTTGTAAGAGATTAGTCAGAGGCCTCGAGATTTTGGAGAAGTCCTTAATGAACCTCCTATGAAACCCGGCATGACCAAGGAAACTTCGTATACCTTTGATGTCCTTGGGACACCGCATCTTTTCAATAGCATCAACCTTAGCCTTGTCAACTTCAATACCTCTTTCAGAAATTTTATGTCCCCAGACAATGCCTTCATTAACCATAAAGTGGCACTTCTCCCAATTCAAGACAAGATTATTGTCTTCACATCTCTGCAAAACTCGATCAAGGTTGCTCAAGCAATCATCAAAAGAAGTTCTGTAAACGGAAAATTCATCCATGAAAACCTCAACAATCTTTTCACAAAAATTAGAGAATATAGCCATCATGCATCTTTGAAAGGTAACAGGTGCATTACATAAACCAAAAGGCATACATATATAAGCAAAGGTACCGAAAGGACATGTAAAAGTGGTCTTTTCTTGATCCCCTTTTGACACAGGTATTTGAGAGAAACCAGAATAACCATCTAGAAAGCAAAAATGAGTATGTTTGGATAACCTTTCTAGCATTTCATCAATAAAAGGCAAGGGGTAATGATCTTTCTTAGTAGCTTTATTTAATTTGCAGAAATCAATTACCATCCTATAACCTGTAACAATTCTTTGCGGGATCAATTCATCTTTATCATTAGGAACAACAGTCATACCTCCCTTCTTAGAGACACAATGGACAGGACTTACCCACTGGCTATCAGCAACTAGATAGATTATACCTGCCTCTAGAAGCTTTAGTATTTCCTTCCTTACCACTTCTTTCATGTTAGGATTTAACCATCGTTGATGATCAATAACCGGCTTAGTGTCCTCTTCCAACTTTATCTTGTGTTGGCATAAAGTGGGACTAATGCGCTTAAGATCATCTAGAGTATATCCGATAGTAGCACGGTGCTTCTTCAGAGTTTTCAATAATTTTTCTTCTTCTTGCTCTGAAAGGTTAGCACTAATAATAACATGATATATCTTCTTTTCATCGAGATAAACATACTTAAGATTATCAGGTAATGGTTTAAGTTCAAGCACGAGATCACCCTTGGGTGGAGGAGGATCCCCTAGAATTTCAACAGGCAAGTTGTTTTTCAATACGGGTCCCTGCTTAATGATTATTTCATCTATTTCCCTTCTCTCGTTCATATACATATCATTTTCATTGTCTAGCAGATATTGTTCTAAAGGATCGTTAGGAGGCACAGCAATAGAAGCAAGACCAATAATTTCATCCTTATTAGGTAATTCTTTATCATGGGGTTGTCTACGAAATTTAGCAAAGTTAAAATCATGAGACATATCCCCTAAACCAACGGTAACAATATCTTTTACGCAGTCTATCTTAGCATTAACAGTATTCAAGAAGGATCTACCAAATATAATGGGACAAAAATCATCTTGTGGGGAACTAAGAATAAGAAAATCAGCAGGGTATTTAACCTTCCCACACAAGACTTCAACATCTCTAACGATCCCAACTGGTGAAATAGTGTCTCTATTAGCAAGCTTAATAGTAACATCAATCCCTTCTAACTCAGCAGGTGCAATATCATGCATAATTTCTTTATATAAAGAAATAGGTATTATACTTGCACTAGCACCTACATCACATAAACCATGATAGCAATGATCTCCTATTTTAACAGAAATATCAGGCCTGCCTACAACAAACCTATGATTATTCCTAGTATCGGGTTTGGCTATTCTATCAGCTTCCTCTTGGAGGTAAATAACATGTCCCTCTAAATTTTCAACCAAGAGATCTTCAACCATAGCAACACTAGGTTCAACTTTAATTTGCTCACAGGGTGCAGGTGTTCTAGTATTACTCTTACGAACCACAGATGAAGCTTTAGCATGATCCTTTATTCTAACAAGGAAAGGTGGTTTTTCAATATAAGCAGTAGGAACAATAGGATCAACATTATAACTCATAGTCTTTTCTTCAACTTTAACAGGTTCAAGTACTTTTACTTCAATGGGAGGATGGTATTTAAACCACTTCTCCTTGGGGAGGTCAACATAAGTAGCAAATGATTCACAGAAAGAAGCTACTAACTCAGAGTCAAGTCCATATTTAGTGCTAAATTCACGGAAAACATCGATATCCATAAAAGCTTTAACACAATCAAACTTAGGGGTCATATTTGACTCCTTACCTTCGTCGATATCCCAATCTTCAGAGTTGCGTTTAATTCTTTCTAACAAATCCCATTTGAATTCAATAGTCTTCATCATAAAAGAACCAGTACAAGAATTATCGAGCATGGAGCGATTATTGAGAGAAAGCCGAGCATAAAAAATTTGAATGCTCATTTCTCTTGAGAGCTCATGATTGGGGCATGAATATAACATTGACTTAAGCTCCCCCAAGCTTGAGCGATGCTTTCTCCTTCGCGAGGCCAAAAATTATATATATAATTACGATCACGATGAACCTGATGCATAGGGTAGAACTTCTCATGAAATTCCAACTTCAGTCGATTATAGTTACATGATCCAATATCACTGCATAGCCTAAACCATGTCAATGCATCTCCCTTCAAAGATAAAAGGGAAGACCTTCTTCTTGATAACATCCTCGAGCATACCTGGAAGCTTAAATAATCCACAAACCTCATCCACATAGATTAGGTGTAAATCGGGATGCAGTGTTCCGTCTCCTGTAAAGGGATTATCTAGCAGTTTCTCTATCATACCCGAAGGAATTTCAAAGCAAACATTTTCAGTAGGTTCAGGAGCAACTCTTTGCTCTACTGGACATGGTGAAGATACCCCGAACAAGCCCCTCAAAGGATTATGAGCCATAGTAACAAGTAACAGTAAATTTCAGCATACTATATAAATTTTTCCTTACCAAAGGCGCTTCACTCCCCGGCAACGGCGCTAGAAAAGAGTCTTGATGACCCACAAGTGTAGGGGATCTATTGTAGTCCTTTCGATAAGTAAGAGTGTCGAACCCAACGAGGAGCAGAAGGAAATGATAGGCAATTTTCAGTAAGGTATTTTCTGCAAGCACTGAAATTATTGGTAACCGATAGTTTTGTGATAAGGTAAATGGTAACAAGTGACAAATAGTAATAGTAAATAAGGTGCAGCAAGATGGCCGAATCCTTTTTGTAGTAAAGGACAAGCCTGGACAAACTCTTATATGAAGGAAAATGCTCCCGAGGACACATGGGAATTATCGTCAAGCTGGTTTTCATCACGTTTATATGATTCGCGTTCGTTACTTTGATAATTTGGTATGTGGGTGGACCGGTGCTTGGGTGCTGCCCTTACTTGGACAAGCATCCCACTTATGATTAACCTCTATTGCAAGCATCCGCAACTACAAAAGAAGTATCAAGGTAAACCTAACCATAGCATGAAACATATGGATCCAAATCAGCCCCTTACGAAGCACCGCATAAACTAGGGTTTAAGCTTCTGTCACTCTAGCAACCCATCATCTACTTATTACTTCCCAATGCCTTCCTCTAGGAGCAAACAAGGGTGAAGTGTCATGTAGTCGACATTCACATGACACCACTAGAGGAAAGACAACATACATCTCATCAAAATATCGAACGAATACCAAATTCACATGACTACTTATAGCAAGACTTCTACCATGTCCTCAGGAACAAAAGTAACTACTCACAAGACATAATATTGTTCATGATCAGAAGGGTATTAATATGCATAATGGATCTGAACATATGATCTTCCACCAAATAAACCAACTAGCATCAACTACAAGGAGTAATCAACACTACTAGCAACCCACAGGTACCAATCAGAGGTTTTGGTACAAAGATTGGATACAATAGATGAACTAGGGTTTGAGAGGAGATGGTGCGGGTGAAGATGTTGATGAAGATAACCCTCCCCAAGATGGGAGAGTTGTTGGTGATGACGACGGTGATGATTTCCCCCTCCCGGAGGGAAGTATCCCCGGCAGAACAGCTCCGCCGGAGCCCTAGATTGGTTCCGCCAAGGTTCCGCCTCGAGACGGCGGCGTCTGGTCCCAAAAGCCTCCTTATGATTTTTTCCAGGTCAAAACACCTCATATAGGAGAAGATGGGAATCAGGGGGTCACCGGCTGGCCCACGAGGCAGGGGCGCGCCCAGGGGGAGGGGGCGCGCCCCCCACCCTTGTGGATAGGTGGTGGCCCCCCTGGCAGATCTCTTTCGCCAGATATTTTTTATATTTTCTGAAACGGTGTTTCGTGGAGTTTCGGAGCTTTTTGAGTTGTGCAGAATAGGTCTCCAATGTTTGCTCCTTTTCTAGCCCAGAATTCCAGCTGTCGGCATTCTCCCTCTTCATTAAACCCTGTAAAATAAGAGAGAAAAGGCATAAATATTGTGACATAACGTGTTATAATAGCCTATAGTGTAATAAATATCAACATATAAACATGATGCAAAATGGAAGTATCGCCTACCTATCATGGCATTTCCGTAGCCATTCCGAGATATATTGCCATGCAACTTTCCACCGTTCCGTTCATATGACACGCTTCATAATTGTCATATTGCCATGCATGATCATGTAGTTGACATTGTATTTGGGGCTAGGCCACCATGCATAAATTTTCATACATGTCACTCTTGATTCATTGCACATCCCAGTACACCGCCAGAGACATTCATATAGAGTCATACTTTGTACTAGTACTGAGTTGTAATATCGAGTTGTAAGTAAATAAAAGTGTGATGATCATCATTATTAAAGCATTGTCCCAAATAAAAAAAGGCCAAAGAAAAAAAGAAAGTCCAAAAAAGGGGAAAATAAAAGAGAGAAGGGACAATGCTACTATACTTTTACACACTTGTGCTTCAAAGTAGCACCATGATCTTCATGATAGAGAGTCTCTTGTTTAGTCACTTTCATATACTAGTGGGAATTTTCATTATAGGACTTGGCTTGTATATTCCAACGATGGGCTTCCTCAATTTCCCTAGGTCTTCATGAGCAAGCAAGTTGGATGCACACCCACTTAGTTTCTTTTGTTGAGATTTCATACATTTATAGCTCTAGTGCATCTGTTGCATGGCAATCCCTACGCACTCACATTGATATCTATTGATGGGCATCTCCATAGCCCATTGATACGCCTAGTTGATGTGAGACCATCTTCTCCTTTTGTCTTCTCCACAACCACCACTCTATTCCACCTATAGTGTTATATCCATGGCTCACGCTCATGTATTGCGTGAAAGTTGAAAAAGTATGAAACAATTGCTTGTCCGGAACTGGGGTTGTGCATGATTTGAGTATTTTGTGTGACGAAGATGGAGCATAGCCAAACTATATGACTTTGTAGGGATGAACTTTCTTTGGCCATGTTATTTTGAGAAGACATAATTGCTTTGTTAGTATGCTTGAAGTATAATTATTCTTTTGTCAATATAGACTTTTGTCTTGAATCTTTCGGATCTGAACATTCATGCCACAATAAAAGAAATTACATTGAGAATTATGTTGGGTAGCATTCCACATCAAAAATTCTGTTTTTATCATTCACCTACTCGAGGACGAGCAGGAATTAAGCTTGGGCATGCTTGATACGTCTCCAACGTATATATAATTTTTTTATTGCTCCCTGCTATTATATTATCTGTTTTGGATGTTTAATGGGCTTTATTATACACTTTTATATTATTTTTGGGACTAACCTATTAACCCAAGGCCCAGTGCAAATTGTTGCTTTTTGCCTATTTTAGTGTTTCGCAGAAAAGGAATATCAAACGGAGTCCAAACGGAATGAAACCTTCGGGATAGTCATTTTTGGAACGATATCAACACAGAAGACTTGGAGTACACGCCCTGCCCTCACTTCTCTTGCAGCCCGCAGGCCTTATGGGCATAACCTTTCTCCCCATGCAGGTCATCTTCAAGCAAAAAAACAGAATGGGTCCCAGGGCCGAGCGGAGGCTTTCCCACCGCTCGCCAGGGGCCCAGGGCACAAGGCGATCGAGCACCTCCCGACGGTCGAAGGTGGATCTGCGCGAGGGGAAGCGCTAGTGACTCCTCCGGAAGCGCCCTCGGGAGGCCATCGCTTGGCCCCGAGGCGCCTACTACCGAGGTAGGTGTTGCGCCAGCAAAAGTGGTACTATCAACCACCGCATCTGTCGAGGCCGGCGTCCTGGGCGGCCATGGAGGCCCAGTCGCTTTTGAGGGGCACCGAGCTTGTGGGGTGCGTCGCCTCGCCCGGGAGGGGCGGAAAGGGCGCCGACCAGCCCCGCGCCCTCGCCGGACGGAGCCGAGGCTTCGCAGGCTGCGACAACGGACATGGGCAAGGAGCTTAGTTTGGACCGGGCCCAGGCGCTCATGGACTGCCAAACTTTGATTCGGCGGGGCCTCTTGCAGAATGTAGTGGATGCGCTGAGCCAGCTCGGAGCAGAGCTCCAAGACGTCGAAGCACGCCTTGCCGAGGAGCGATTGCGCCTGGCGCACGGGTGGCATCAACTCAAAGTCGCCGTCAAACTAGGTCGTTTCTAGAACAAGAGCACCCGCTCGAGGGACGAGAAATCCACCGCCGAGGAGAAGGAGGCTCGCGAACGCACTTTCTAGGAGGCCGAGGCAGTGGACCGACATCATGAAGCAGCAGAGGCCCGTGAGCGAGAGCTTCTAGCCTCGATGGCTGCCCTGAAGCGGCAAATCCAAGCCCAAAGGGACGCCATCTCCACCCACGAGGAGGAGCTGACGACGCACGAGGCGGACCTCGGGGCTCTTGAGGAGGGACTCGCGCTAACAGCATCCGAGTAGAACCTGGAATGCGAGCGGCTGGAGGTGTTGGACCGCGATGTGGCTGCCGCTCAAGCCTCTCTTTCTCAGCGCGTGGAGAAGGCCAACGCCTCCCTGGCATCCAAGGAAACAAAGGCCCAATCGAATTGTGACGAGAAAATCACGTAGGCCCACCGAGCACTCATCAAGGAGCATGGGAAGAAGCTGAAGCTACATGAGGCCCGCTTTTCCACCTAGCGCAAGGAGCTGAAGCGCAAGATAGACGACCTCAAGGAAGCACTGACTGAAGTGGAAGGGGGGCAAAAGACCACGCTGGAGGCCAAGGCCAGCGCCGAGGCCTCGCTGGTTGCAACTTCTCGATCTTGCGTTGTATTCCTCGAAGAGGAAAGGGTGATGCAACATAGTAGCGTAAGTATTTCCCTCAGTTTTTGAGAACCAAATTATCAATCCAGTAGGAGACCACGCGCGAGTCCCTCGCACCTGCACAAACAAATAAGAACTTCGCAGCAAATGCGATAAGGGGTTGTCAATCCCTTTACGGTCACTTACGACAGAGAGACCTGATAGATAGGATAGTGTAATATTTTTGGTATTTTGGATATAAGAACATAAATTAAATAAAGCAAAGTAAAGTAGATTGGAGATTAATATGTTGAGAATAGACCCGGGGGCCATAGGTTTCACTAGTGGCTTCTCTCATGATAGCAGAATTCTACGGTGGGTGAAAAATTACTGTCGAGCAATTGATAGAAAAGCAAGTAATTATGAGAATATCTAGGCATGATCATTATATATAGGCATCACGTTCGTGACAAGTATACCAAAACGATTCTGCATCTACTACTATTACTCCACACATCGATCGCTATCCAGCATGCATCTAGAGTATTCATTTCATAAGAACAGAGTAATGCTTTAAGCAAGATGACATGATGTAGAGGGATAAACTCGAGCAATATGATATAAACCCCATCTTTTTATCCTCGATGGCAACAATACAATACATGCCTTGCTGCCCCTGCTGTCACTGGGAAAGGACACCGCAAGATTGAACCCAAAGCCAAGCACTTCTCCCATTGCAAGAACTATAGATCTAGTAGGCCAAACCAATCCAATAATTCGAAGTGACTTGCAAGGATATTATAATCATACATAAAAGATTTCAAAAAAGAACCAAATATTTCTCATAGATAATCTTGATCATAAACCCACAATTCATCGGATCATGACAAACAGACCGCAAAAAAATTACATCGAATAGATCTCCTCGAATACCGAGGAGAACTTGGTATCGAGATCCAAAAAGAGAGAAGAAGCCATCTAGCTAATAACTATGGACCCGAAGGTCTGTGGTAAACTACTCACAACTCATGATGAGGCAATGGTGTTGATGTAGAAGCACTCCATGGAAGATACCCCCTCCGGCGGAGCTCCGGAACAGGCCCCAAGATGAGATCTCACGGTAACAGAAGGTTGCGGTGGTGGAATTAGGGTTTTCTCTGTTGCCTCGATGTTTTCAGGGTACATGGATATATATAGGAGGAAAGAGGGCATCGGGGGAGCCAGAGGTGGCCCACGAGGGTGGGGGTGCGCCCTGTAGGAGGGGGCGCGCCCTGGACCCTCGTGGCCGCCTCCTTCGTTCCTCGCGTGTACTCCAAGTCTTCTGTGTTGATATCGTTCCAAAAATAACTCTCGCGAAGGTTTCATTCCGTTTGGACTTCGTTTCATATTCCTTTTCTGCGAAACCCTAAAATAGGCAAAAAAAATAGCAATTTGCACTGGGCCTTGGGTTAGTAGGTTAGTCCCAAAAATAATATAAAAGTGTATAATAAAGCCCATTAAACATCAAAAACATAATATATAATAGCATGGAACAATAAAAAAATTATAGATACGTTGGAGACGTATCAAGCATCCCCAAGCTTAATTCCTGCTCGTCCTCGAGTAGGTAAATGATAAAACAGAATTTTTGATGTGGAATGCTAACCAACATAATTTTCAATGTAATTTATTTATTGTGGCATGAATGTTCAGATCCGAAAGATTCAAGACAAAAGTCTATATTGACATAAGAATAATAATACTTCAAGCATACTAACAAAGCAATCATGTCTTCTCAAAATAACATGGCCAAAGAAAGTTATCCCTACAAAATCATATAGTCTGGTTATGCTCCCTCTTCATCACACAAAGTATTCATATCATGCACAACCCCGGTTTCAGCCAAGCAATTGTTTTCATACTCAATTTTTTAAAACCATTCAACTTTCACGCAATACATGAGCGTGAGCCATGGATATATCACTATAGGTGGAATATAGTGGTGGTTGTGGAGAAGACAAAAAGGAGGAAGATAGTCTCACTTCAACTAGGTGTATCGATGGGCTATGGAGATGCCCATCAATAGATATCAATGAGAGTGAGTAGGGATTGCCATGCAACGGATGCACTAAAGCTATAGGTGTATGAAAGCTCGTCAAATGAAACTAAGTGGGTGTGCATCCAACTTGCTTGCTCATGAAGACCTAGGGCATTTGAGGAAGCCCATCGTTGGAATATACAAGCCAAGTTCTATAATGAAAATTCCCACTAGTATATGAAAGTGACAAAACAAGAGACTCTCTATCATGAAGATCATGGTGCTACTTTGAAGCACAAGTGTGTAAAAGTATAGTAGCATTGTCCCTTCTCTCTTTTCTCTCATTTTTTTGGAGGGGCTTTCTTATTTTTTTAGCCCCTCTTTTTTTTCGGGCCATCTCTTTTTTTGGCCTTTCCTCACATGGGACAATGCTCTAATAATGAAGATCATCACACTTTTATTGACTTACAACTCGAAGCTAGAACAAAATATGACTCTATATGAATGCCTCCGACGGTGTACCGGGATGTGCAATGAATCAAGAGTTACATGTATTAGAAATTATACATGGTGGCCTAGCCACAAATACGATGTCAACTACATGATCATGCATGGCAATATGACAATATGAAGTGTGTCATATGAACAGAATGGTGGAAAGTTGCATGGCGATATACCTCGGAATGGCTATGGAAATGCCATGATAGGTAGGTATGGTGGCTGTTTTGAGGAAGGTATATGGTGGGTGTATGGTATCGGCGAGAGTTGCGCGGTACAAGAGAGGCTAGCAATGGTGGAAGGGTGAGAGTGCGTATAATCCATGGACTCAATATTAGTCATAAAGAACTCTACTTATTGCAAAAATTTACGAGTCATCAAAACAAAGTAATCGACGCATACTTCTACGGGGGGAGGTTGGTAGGAGTTAACCATCGCGCGCCCCCGACCTCCACACAAAGGATGACACTCAATAAATACCTCATGCTCTAACTTCATCACATAGCGGTTCACCATACGTGCATGCTACGGGAATCACAAACTTTAACACACGTATTTCTTGAATTCATAATTACCCCGCTAGCATGACTCTAATATCACCATCCTCATATCTCAAAACAATCATCAAGTATCAAACTTCTCATCATATTCAATGCACCTTGTATGAAAGTTTTTACTATATTCATCTTGGATGCCTATCATATTAGGACTAGTTTTATACCCAAAGCACATTACCATGCCGTTATAAAAGACTCTCAAATATATATAAGTGAAGCATGAGATATCAACAATTTCTACAAAATAAAACCACCACCGTGCTCTAAAAGATATAAGTGAAGCACTAGAGCAAAACTATCTAGCTCAAAGTGAAGCACATAGAGTATTCTAACAAATTCTAAACCATATTTATCTCTATCAAAAGGTGTGTCCAGCAAGGATGATTGTGGCAAACTAAAAAGAAAAGACTCAAATCATACATGACGCTCCAAGAAAAACACATATCATATGGTGAATAAAAATATAGTCCCGAGTATAGTTACCCATAGATGAAGACGAAAGAGGGGATGCCTTCCCGGGGCATCCCCAAGCTTAGGCTTTTGGTTGTCCTTGAATTTTAACTTGGGGTGCCTTGGGAATCCCCAAGCTTAGGCTCTTGCCACTCTTTGTTCCATAGTCCATCAAAGCCATACTCAAAACTTGAAAACTTCACAACACAAAACTTAGCCAAAAATCTAGTGAGCTCCTTAGTATAAGAAAACAAACCACCACTCAAAGGTACTGTAATGAACTCATTATTTGTTGATATTGGTGTAAACCTACTGTATTCCAACTTCTCTATGATTCATATCCTCCAATACTACTCATAGATGCATCAAAATAAGCAAACAACACACGAAAAACAGAATCTATCAAAAACATAACAGTCTGTAGTAATCTGTATCTTTCGAATACTTCTGTAACTCCAAAAAAATAGAAATAAATTGGTAAACGTGAGGAATTTGTCTATTAATCATCTGCAAAAATAATCAACTAAATACCACTTTCTAGTAAAATCTTGTGACTAATCTCGTGAGAGCTAAAGTTTCTGTTTTTCACAGCATGATCATATAAACTTCACACAAGTATTCCCAAAGGTTCTACTTGGCACAAACACTAATTAAAACACAAAACCACATCTAAACAGAAGCTAGATGCAATATTTATTTCTAAACAGAAGCAAAAACAAAAGAAAATAAAATTGGGTTGCCTCCCAACAAGCTCTTTCTTTATAGCCATTAAGATAGGCTTGAGAATTCAATGATGCTCACATGAAAGATAAGAATTGAAGCACAAAGAGAACATCATATAGCATGTGAAAATCACATCTAAGTCTAACATACTTCCCATGCATAGGCATTTTATAGGAAAACAAATTAGCAAGACAAACAAGATCTAGCATATGCAAGGAAGAAGAAAGGAACAAGATCTCAACATAAAAAGAGGTAATTTAGTAACATGAAGATTTCTACAACCATATTTTCCTCTCTCATAATAATTGCATGTAGGATCATAAGCAAATTCAACAATATAGCTATCACAAAACACATTCTTAACACGATCCACATGCATACGAAGTTGACACTCTTCCAAACCCACTTGTATCAAAAATTCCATAAGATTGAAAATTCTCCAAATATGTGGGATCTAAAGTCGACACTCTTCCAAACCCACTTTCAATATTATTGCAAACATTATTATCAATCTTACATATATCATGGGGCTTAAATAAATTTTCAAGATCATAAGAAGAATCACCCCAATCATGATCATTCCAACAAGTAGTGGGCATAGAAAAATAAGCATCCCCAAGCTTAGGGTTTTGCATATCATTAGCACAATTGAAATTAATAGAATTTATAATAACATCATTGCAATCATGCTTTTCATTAAAAGAGCTATCGTGAATCACTTCATAATTTTCTTCTTTCAACACTTCATCACAGTTTTCGGACTCACAAATTACAAGCAAAACCTCATAAAAATAATCTAGTGCACGCAGCTCACTAGCAATTGGTTCATCATAATTGGATCTGTTAAAAAGATTAGCAAGTGGATGAGGATCCATAATTTAGCAAATGAAGATGCAAGCTGATAGAGGGCACATAGCAACACAAGCAAACAGAAAGGCGAATGGAAAAAGGACGAATAAAACGGCAAAGGTGAAGTGGGGAGAGGAAAATGAGAGGCAAAAATGTAAGGCGAAGGATAAGGGTTTGTGATAGGTACTTGGTATATGACTTTTGCGTAAGTCTCACCCGGCAACGGTGCCAGAAATTCTTCTTTATACTTCTCGAGCTTGCGTTGTATTCCCTCGAAGAGGAAAGGGTGATGCAGCACAGTAGCGTAAGTATTTCCCCCAGTTTTTGAGAACCAAGGTATCAATCCAGTAGGAGACCACGCGCGAGTCCCTCACACCTACACAAACAAATAAGAACTTCGCAGCCAACGCGATAAGGGGTTGTCAATCCCTTTACGGTCACTTACGAAAGTGAGATCTGATAGATAGGATAGTGCAATATTTTTGGTATTTTTGGATATAAGAACAGAAAGTAAATAAAGCAAAGTAAAGTAGATTGGAGATTAATATGTTGAGAATAGACCCGGGGGCCATAGGATTCACTAGTGGCTTCTCTCATGATAGCAGAATTCTACGGTGGGTGAACAAATTACTTTCGAGCAATTGATAGAAAAGCGAATAATTATGAGAATATCTAGGCATGATCATTATATATAGGCATCACGTCCGTGACAAGTAGACCGAAACGATTCTGCATCTACTACTATTACTCCACACATCGACCGCTATCCACCATGCATCTAGGGTATTAAGTTCATAAGAACAGAGTAATGCCTTAAGCAAGATGACATGATGTAGAGGGATAAACTCAAGCAATATGATATAAACCCCATCTTTTTATCCTCGATGGCAACAATACAATACGTGCCTTGCTGCCCCTGCTGTCACTGGGAAAGGACACCGCAAGATTGAACCCAAAGCCAAGCACTTCTCCCATTGCAAGAACTATAGATCTAGTAGGCCAAACCAAAAAAATAATTCGAAGAGACTTGCAAGGATATTATAATCATACATAAAAGATTTCAGAAAAGAACCAAATATTTATCATAGATAATCTTGATCATAAACCCACAATTCATCGGATCTAACACACCGCAAAAAGATTACATTGAATAGATCTCCTCGAAGACTGAGGAGAACTTGGTATTGAGATCAAAAAAGAGAGAAGAAGCCATCTAGCTAATAACTATGGACCCGAAGGTCTGTGGTAAACTACTCACAACTCATGGTGAGGCAATGATGTTGATGTAGAAGCACTCCGTGGAAGATCCCCCCTCCGGTGGAGCTCCGGAACAGGCCCCAAGATAGGATCTCACGGGAACAGAAGGTTGCGATGGTGGAATTAGGGTTTTCTCTGTTGCCTCGGTGTTTTCAGGGTACATGGATATATATAGGAGGAAGGAGGGCATCGGGGGAGTCAGAGGGGGCCCACGAGGGTGGGGGTGCGCCCTGTAGGAGGGGGCGCGTCCTGGACCCTCGTGGCCGCCTCCTTCGTTCCCTCGCATGTAATCCAAGTCTTCTGTGTTGATATCATTCCAAAAATAACTCTCGCGAAGGTTTCATTCCGTTTGGACTCCGTTTGATATTCCTTTTCTGCGAAACCCTAAAATAGGCAAAAAAGAAACAGCAATCTGCACTAGGCATTGGGTTAGTTGGTTAGTTCCAAAAATAATATAAAAGTGTATAATAAATGTTGGAGATATGCCCTAGAGGCAATAATAAAAGCATTATTATTATATCTCCTTGTTCATGATAATTGTCTGTTATTCATGCTTGAATTGTATTATACGGAAACAGCGATACATGTGTGAATACACAGACCACATTGAGTCCCTGGTAGGCCTCTAGTTGCCAGCTCGTTGATCAACAGATGGTCACGGTTTCCTGACCATGGACATAGGATGTCAGTGATAATGGGATCACATCATTAGGAGAATGATGTGATGGACAAGACCCAAACTTGAGCATGGCACGAGATCGTATAGTTCGTAATGCATAAGCTTTTCGGTGTCAAGTATTTATTCCTTAGACCATGAGGTTGTACAACTCCCGGATACCGTAGGAGTACTTTGGGTGTGCCAACCGTCACAACGTAACTGGGTGGCCATAAAGGTACACATCGGGTATCTCCGAAAGTGTCTGTTGAGTTGGTACGAACCGAGACTGGGATGTTGTCACTCCGTATGACGGAGAGGTACCTCTGGGCCCACTCGGTAAGACATCATCATAATGAGCTCAATGTGACTAAGTAGTTAGTCACGGGATGATGGATTACGGATCGAGTAAAGAGACTTGCCATGACGAGATTGAACAAGGTATTGGGAATACCGACGATCGAATCTCGGGCAAGTACCGTACCGATGGACAAAGGGAATAACATACGGGATTGAGTGAATCCTTGACACGGTGGTTCATCCGATGAAGATCATCGAGGAACACGTGGGAACCAACATGGGTATCCAGATCCCGCTGTTGGTTATTGACCGGAGAGTGGTCTCGGTCATGTCTACGTGTCTCCCGAACCCGTAGGGTCTACACACTTAAGGTTCGGTAACGCTAGGGTCGTAGAGATAAATGCACGTGGAAACCCGAAAGTTGTTCGGAGTCCCGGATGAGATCCCGGACGTCACGAGGAGTTCCGGAATGGTCCGGAGGTAAACATTGATATATAGGAAGTCCAGTTTCGGCCAACGGGTGATCTCCGGGGGTCACCGGGAGCGTCCCGGGACCACCGGAGGGGCCCCGGGGGTCCACCGGGTGGGGCCACCCATCCCGGTGGGGCCCCTAGGCCGCAAGGGGAAGTGTCCAGCCCTCTGGGCTGGCGCACCACTAGGGGGCCCACCTCCCCATGCGCCTAGGGTTAAAACCCTAAGGGGAGGGGGGCTCCACTTGCCTTGGGGGGCAAGGAACCCCCCCTGGCCGCCGCCCCCTTGCAGATTGGATCTGCAGGGGGCCCGGGCGCACCCCCCTGGCCCCTATATATATGTGGGGAGGGAGAGGGCAGCCGCACCCAAGCCCTGGCGCCTCTCCCCCTCCCGTCACACCTCCATACTCCCACGCAGGGCGCCCGTCGAAGCCCTGCTGCGATATCCACTGCATCCGTCATCACGCCGTCGTGCTGCCGGATCTCTGACGACTTCTCCTCCCCCCTTGCTGGATCAAGAAGGAGGTGACGTTGCTGCACCGTACGTGTGTTGAACGCGGAGGTGCCGTCTGTTCGGCGCTAGATCATCGGTGACGAAGAACGCGAAGAGTACGACTACTTCATCCACGCTTCTTCGAAAGCTTCCGCACGCGATCTACATAACGGTATGTAGATGCACTCTTACTTGCTCGTTGCTAGATGTCTCCATAGTTGGATCTTGGTGAAAGCGTAGAAAATTTTTGAATTCTGCTACGTTCCCCAACAGTGGCATCTGAGCCTAGGTTTTATGCGTAGCATCTTGCACGAGTAGAACACAAAGCAGTTGTGGGCGTTTGGTTTTGTTCAACTTTCTTACCGTTACTAGTCAATCTTGATTCGGCTGTATTGTGGGATGAAGCGTCCCGGACCGACCTTACACGTACGCTAACGTGAGACTGGTTCCACCGACAGACATGCACTAGATGCATAAGGTGGCTGGCGGGTGTCTGTCTCTCCTACTTTAGTCGGATCGGATTCGATGAAAAGGGTCCTTATGAAGGGTAAATAGAAGTTGACAAATCACGTTGTGGTTTTGGCGTAGGTAAGAAACGTTCTTGCTAGAAATCCTATAGAAGCCACGTAAAACTTGCAACAACAATTAGAGGACATCTAACTTGTTTTTGCAACATGTGCTATGTGACGTGGTATGGCCAAAACGAAGATGTGATGAATGATATATGTGATGTATGAGATTGATCATGTTTTTGTAATAGGGAATCACGACTTGCATGTCGATGAACTTGACAACCGGCAGGAGCCATAGGAGTTGTCTTAATTATTGTATGACCTACGTGTCACTGAATAACGCCATGTAATTACTTTACTTCATTGCTAAACGTTAGCTATAGTAGTAGAAGTAATAGTTGGCGTGACGACTTCTTCAAGACACGATGATGGAGATCATGATGATGAAGATCATGGTTTCGAGCCGGTGACAAGATGATCATGGTGCCCCGAAGATGGAGATCCAAGGAGCAAGATGATATTGGCCATATCATGTCACTTTAATTGATTGCATGTGATGTTTATCATGTTTATGCATCTTGTTTACTTAGAACGACGGTAGTAAATAAGATGATCTCTCACTAAAATTTCAAGTATTGTGTTTCCCCTAACTGTGCACCGTTGCTAAAGCTCGTTGCTCCGAAGCACCACGTGATGATCGGGTGTGATAGGTTCTAACGTTCGCATACAACGGGTGTAAGACAGATTTACACACGCGATACACTTAGGGTTCACTTGACGAGCCTAGCATGTACAGACATGGCCTCGGAACACGGAAGACCGAAAGGTCGAACACGAGTCGTATAGAAGATACGATCAACATGAAGATGTTCACCGTTGATGACTAGTCCGTCTCACGTGATGATCGGACACGGACTACTCGATTCGAATCGTGTATCACTTAGATGACTAGAGAGATGTCATTCTGAGTGGGAGTTCATTATAATTTGATTAAGATGAACTTAATTATCATGAACTTAGTCTAAATTCTTTACAATATCTCTTGTAGATCAAATGGCCCACGCTCAGGTTTCCCTCAACTTCAACGCGTTCCTAGAGAAAACCAAGCTGAAAGACGATGGTAGCAATTATACGGATTGGGTCCGTAACCTGAGGATTATCCTCATAGCTGCCAAGAGAACTTATGTCCTAGAAGCACCGCTAGGTGACGCTCCCGCCCCGGCAAACCAAGACGTTATGAACGCTTGGCAGTCACGTTGTGATGATTACTCCCTGGTTCAGTGCGGCATGCTTTACAGTTTAGAATCGGGGCTCCAAAAACGTTTTGAGCACCACGGAGCATATGAGATGTTCGAAGAGCTGAAAATGGTTTTCCAAGCTCATGCCCGAGTCGAGAGATATGATGTCTCCGACGCATTCTACAGCTGTAAGATGGAGGAGAACAGTTCTGTCAGTGAGCACATCCTCAAGATTTCAGGATTGCACAACCGCTTGTCTCAGCTGGGAATGAATCTCCCAGATGAAGCGGTCGTTGACAGAATCCTCCAGTCGCTCCCACCAAGATTCAAGAGCTTCGTGTTGAACTTTAATATGCAGGGGATGGAGAAGTCCATTCCCGAGGTGTATTCAATGCTGAAATCAGCGGAGTGTTGGAAATATGCCCTAGAGGCAATAATAAAAGAGTTATTATTATATTTCCTTGTTCATGATAAACGTTTATTATCCATGCTATAATTGTATTGATTGGAAACTCAGATACACGTGTGGATGAATAGACAGACTTTGTGTCCCTAGTGAGCCTCTACAGGACTAGCTCGTTGATCAAAGATGACCGCGGTTTCCAGGTCATAGACATGAGTTGTCATTTGATAACGGGATCACATCATTAGGAGAATGATGTGATGGACGAGACCCAAACGTTAACATAGCTTTTGATCGTGTCAGTTATCGCTATAGTTTTCTGCATGTCAAGTATAAGTTCCTATGACCATGAGATCATGTAACTCACTGACACCGTAGGAGTGCTTTGTGTGTGCCAAACGTCGCAACGTAACTGGGTGACTATAAAGGTACTCTACAGGTATCTCCGAGGGTGTCTGTTGAGTTGACATAGATCGAGACTGGGATTTGTCACTCCGTATGACGGAGAGGTATCTCCGGGCCCACTCGGTAATACGTCATCTCAATGAGCTCAAAGTGACTAAGTAGTTGGTCACGGGATTATGTATTACGGTAACGAGTAAAGAGACTTGCCGGTAACGAGATTGAACTAGGTATAGAGATACCGACGATCGAATCTCGGGCAAGTAACATACCGACGAGACAAAGGGAACTGTATACGGGATTGCCTGAATCCTTGACATCGTGGTTCATCCGATGAGATCATCGAGAAACATGTAGGAACGAATATGGGTATCCAGATCCCGCTATTGGTTATTGACCTGGGAGTGTCTCGGTCATGTCTACATGGTTTCCGAACCCGCAGGGTCTACACACTTAACGTTCGGTGACGCTAGGGTTGTTAGTGAGAAAAGTATATGGTTACCGAAGGTTGTTCGGAGTCCCGGATGAGATCCCGGACATGACGAGGGTCTCCGGAATGGTCCGGAGACGAAGATTGATATATAGGATGAAAGGTTTCGGAGTACCGGAAGTGTTCCGGGGAGCATCGGGAAATCGGCGGAGTACCGGAAGGGGTTTCGGAGGGTCCGGAAGTGGTTCTGGGCCTAGTGGGCCACAAGGGGGAACACCACAGCCCTCAGGGGGCTGTGCGCCCCCCCTGGGCCCTCTCCTCATGCGGCTAAGGGGGTGGGACCCCCTAGGGCTGGCCGCACCCCTTGGCCTTGGGGGGCAAGGCACCTAGGGGGGAAACCCTAGGGCCTGGCCGCCCCCCTGCCCTGGCCGCCGCCCCCTCCCCTTGCCCTGGCCGCCGGCCCCTAGGGGGAAACCCTAGGGCGCCCTCACCTCTCCACCCCCCCTATATATAGTGGGGCAAAGGGAGGGCAGCAGATACAGTTTGTGCCTCGGTGCTGCCCTCCCTCTCCCGTTACATCTTCTTCTCCCGCGGTGCTTAGGCGAAGCCCTGCTGGAGTTCTTCTCCACCATCACCACCACGCCGTCGTGCTGCCGGTTCTCCATCAACCTCTCCTCCACCCCTTGCTGGATCAAGAAGGAGGAGACGTCCCCGAGCCGTACGTGTGAAGAACGCGGAGGCACCGTTGCTTCGGTGCTAGGTCTTCGGCGATCTGAATCGCGACGAGTACGACTCCATCATCCGCGTTCATAACGCTTCCGCTTAGCGATCTACAAGGGTACGTAGATCACACTCTCCCCTCGTAGTTGCATCTACTAGATTGATCTTGGTGAACGGTAGGAAAATTTTTGTTTCCCATGCAACGTTCCCCAACAGTGGCATCATGAGCTAGGATCTTGCGTAGATGCTTTCTCGAGTAGAACACAAAGAAGTTTGTGGCGTTGATGATTAAATTGCTGCCCTCCTTAGTCTTTCTTGATTCAGCGGTATTATAGGATGAAGCGGCCCGGACCAACTTTACATGTCCACGTACATGAGACCGGTTCCATCGACAGACATGTGACTTTTGTTGCATAAGATGGCTGGCGGGTGTCTGTCTCTCCTATCTTAGTTGAATCGGAATAGAACAAGGCGGTCCTTGTAGAAGGTTAAATAGCAACTTGAATATCACCGTTGTGGTTTTGCGTAGGTAAGAAGCGTTCTTGCTAGATACCCATAGCAGCCACGTAAAACATGCAACAACAAATTAGAGGACGTCTAACTTGTTTTTGCAGGGTATGTATGTGATATGATATGGCCAATGACATGATGAAATATATTTTGATGTATGAGATGATCATGTTGTAATAGTTAACATCGACTTGCATGTCGATGCATACGGCAACCGGCAGGAGCCATAGGGTTGTCTTTATTTTTGTATGACCTGCGTGTCAATCATTAAGCGCTTTGTAATGCTTTACTTTATCGCTAAACGGTAGCAATAGTAGTAAGAGCATGGTGGGGCGCCGACAACCCCGATGGCAACACGATGATGGAGATCATGATGATGGAGATCATGGTGTGGCGCCGGTGACGATGGAGATCAAAAGCACGAGTTGATGGCCATATCATGTCACTTATGATTTGCATGTGATGTTAATCCTTTTATGCATCTTATTTTGCTTAGGACGACGGTAGCATTATAAGGTGATCCTTCACTAAAATTTCAAGATAAAAATTGTGTTCCCCCCGAGTGTGCGCCGTTGCGAAGGTTCGTCGTTTCGAAGCACCACGTGATGATCGGGTGTGATAGACTCTACGTTCGCATACAACGGGTGCAAGCCAGTTTTGCACGTGCAGAACACTAGGGTTAGACTTGACGAGCCTAGCATGTACAGACATGGCCTCGGAACACGGAGGACCGAAAGGTCGAGCATGAGTCATATAGTAGATATGATCAACATGTTGATGTTCACCATTGACACCACCTCATCTCACGTGATGATCGGACTTGGGTTGGTGAATTTGGATCATGTCACGCTCGAATGACCGGAGGGATGTCAATTTGAGTGGGAGTTATAATTAATTTGATTAGGTAATAACTCACTTATCATGAACAATAGTCTAAAATGTCTTTGCAAATTTATGTTGTAGATAGCTCGCGCAGGAGTTCCCCTGAATTTTAATGCGTTCCTAGAGAAAGCTAAACTGAAAGATGATGGGAGCAACTTTGTGGACTGGCTCCGCAATCTGAGGATCATCCTCACAGCTGCCCAAAAGGTTTATGTCCTAAATGCACCGCTAGGTCAACCCCCCGCTCCTGGAGCCTCTGCGGACGATATGAACGTCTGGCAGACGCGTTCGGATGACTATTCGATAGTACAATGTGCCATGTTATACGGCTTGGAAGGAGGACTCCAAAGGCGTTTTGAACGTCATGGTGCATATGAGATGTACACGGAGTTGAAATTCATCTTTGAGAAGAATGCTAAGATCGAGAGGTATGAGACCACCGATAAATTCTTCGCTTGCAAGATGGAGGAGAATTCGTCTGTCAGTGAGCACTTACTGAAGATGTCTGGGTACTATACCCGCATAGCTGATCTGGGACTTGTGTTCCCGGATGAGGCTATCATTGACAGAATTCTCCAGTCACTCCCTCCAAGCTACAAGAGCTTCGTCCAGCAGTACAACATGCAAGGGATGAATAAAACCATCGCCGAGCTGTTTTCGATGCTGAAAGTCGCTGAGGCAGACATCCAGAAGGAGTATCAAGTGTTGATGGTCAATAAGACCACCAGTTTCAAGAAGAATGGCAAGGGCAAGAAGGGTAACTCTAAGAAGGGTGGCAAAGCAGTTGCCAATCCAGTGAAGAAACCCAAGGCTGGGCCCAAGCCAGAGACTGAGTGTTTCTATTGCAAGGGGAATGTCCACTGGAAGCGGAACTGCCCCAAGTATCTGGCAGACAAGAAGGGGGCCAACAACAACAAAGGTATATGTGATATACATGTTATTGATGTGTACCTTACCAACTCTCGTTGTAGTGCCTGGGTATTTGATACCGGTTCGGTTGCTCACATTTGCAACTCTAAACAGGAACTGCGGAATAAACGGAGGCTGGCGAAGGACGAAGTGACGATGCGCGTGGGAAACGGTTCCAAGGTTGATGTGATCGCCGTCGGCACGCTCGCTCTTCGATTACCATCGGGATTAGTTATGAACCTGAATAATTGTTATTTAGTGCCTGCGTTAAGCATGAACATTATATCTGGATCTTGTTTATTGCGAGACGGTTACTCATTTAAGTCAGAGAATAATGGTTGTTCTATTTATATGAGTAATATCTTTTATGGTCATGCACCCGAAGTTAGGGGTTTGTTCTTATTAAATCTCGATAGTGATGATACACATGTTCATAACATTGATGCCAAAAGATGTAGAGTAGATAATGATAATACCACTTTCTTGTGGCACTGCCGTCTCGGTCATATCGGCGTGAAACGCATGAGGAAGCTCCATGCTGATGGACTTTTGGAGTCTCTTGATTTTGAATCACTTGACACGTGCGAGCCGTGCCTCATGGGCAAGATGACAAGGACCCCGTTTTCAGGAACAATGGAACGGGCAAGTGACTTATTGGAAATCATACATACTGATGTGTGCGGTCCGATGAGTGTAACGGCACGCGGTGGATATCGTTATTTCCTCACCTTCACTGACGACTTAAGTAGATATGGGTATATTTACTTAATGAAGCATAAGTCTGAAACTTTTGAAAAGTTCAAGCAATTTCAGAGTGAAGTTGAAAATCATCGTAACAAGAAGATCAAGTTCCTACGATCTGATCGAGGGGGAGAATATCTGAGTTATGAGTTTGGTGATCACTTGAGAAAATGTGGAATTGTTTCACAGTTAACGCCACCTGGAACACCACAGCGTAATGGTGTGTCCGAACGTCGTAATCGAACCCTATTAGATATGGTACGTTCTATGATGTCTCTTGCCGATTTGCCACTATCATTTTGGGGATATGCGTTAGAGACAGCTGCATTCACTTTAAATAGGGCTCCATCTAAGTCCGTTGAGACAACACCGTATGAACTATGGTTTAGTAAGAAACCGAAGTTGTCTTTTCTCAAGGTTTGGGGTTGCGATGCTTATGTCAAACGGCTTCAGCCAGAAAAGCTCGAACCCAAAGCGGACAAATGTGTCTTCATAGGATACCCAAAAGAAACAGTTGGGTACACCTTCTATCTCAGATCCGAGGGCAAAGTGTTTGTCGCTAAGAACGGGTCCTTTCTCGAGAAAGAGTTTCTCTCGAAAGAATTGAGTGGGAGGAAGGTAGAACTTGATGAGGTTATTGAACCTCTGCTTCAACCAGAAAGTAGCGCAGCACAAAAGGATGTTTTTGTGGAGCCTACAGAGGTTGAAGAAGAAGCCAATGATGATGATCAAGAAACTTCTGATCCAGTTACTACCGAACCTCGTAGGTCGACAAGGGTACGCACTGCACCTGAGTGGTATGGTAACCCTGTCTTGGAGGTCATGTTGTTAGACAACGGTGAACCTACGAGCTATGGAGAAGCGATGGTGGGCCCAGATTCCGACAAATGGTTAGAGGCCATGAAATCCGAGATGGGATCCATGTATGAAAACAAAGTATGGACTTTGGAAGTATTACCTGAAGGGCGGAAGGCCATTCAGAATAAATGGATTTTTAAGAGGAAGACGGACGCTGACGGTAATGTCACCGTGTATAAAGCTCGACTTGTGGCAAAGGGTTTTTCACAAGTTCAAGGGATTGACTACGATGAGACTTTCTCACCCGTAGCGATGCTTAAATCCGTCCGAATCATGTTAGCAATAGCTGCATATTTCGATTATAAAATTTGGCAGATGGATGTCAAAACAGCGTTCCTTAACGGTTTTCTTAAGGAAGAGTTGTATATGATGCAACCAGAGGGTTTTGTCGATCCAGAGAATGCTGACAAAGTATGCAAGCTCCAGCGTTCCATTTATGGGCTGGTGCAAGCATCTCGGAGTTGGAATCTTCGCTTTGATGAGGTGATCAAAGCGTTTGGGTTTATACAAGTTTACAATGAAGCTTGTATTTACAAGAAAGTGAGTGGGAGCTCTATAGCGTTTCTAATATTATATGTGGACGACATATTACTGATTGGAAACAATATAGAATTTTTGGATAGCGTGAAGGGGTATTTGAACAAGAGTTTTTCGATGAAAGATCTCGGTGAAGCTGTTTTCATATTGGGCATCAAGATCTATAGAGATAGATCAAGACGCTTGATAGGACTTTCACAAAGCACATACCTTGATAAAGTTTTGAAGAAGTTCAAAATGGATCAATCCAAGAAGGGGTTCTTGCCGGTATTGCAAGGTACGAAGTTGAGTAAGACTCAATGCCCAGTGACTGCGGATGACAGAGAAAAGATGAGTGTCGTCCCCTATGCTTCAGCCATAGGCTCTATCATGTATGCAATGCTGTGCACAAGACCAGATGTCAGCCTTGCCATAAGTATGGCCGGAAGGTTTCAAAGTAATCCTGGTATGGATCACTGGACAGCGGTCAAGAATATCCTAAAGTACCTGAAAAGGACTAAGGATATGTTTCTCGTTTATGGAGGTGATCAAGAGCTCGTCGTAAAGGGTTACGTCGATGCAAGCTTTGACACTGATCCGGATGACTCTAAGTCTCAAACCGGATACGTATATATTCTCAACGAGGGAGCGGTAAGCTGGTGCAGTTCCAAGCAGAGCGTGGTAGCTGATTCTACATGTGAAGCGGAGTATATAGCTGCCTCGGAGGCGGCAAAGGAAGGTGTCTGGATGAAGGAGTTCATGACAGATCTTGGAGTTGTGCCTAGTGCACTGAACCCAATGACTCTGTTCTGTGACAACACTGGTGCCATTGCTCTAGCCAAGGAACCAAGGTTTCACAAGAGGACCAGACACATAAAGCGACGCTTCAATTCCATCCGCGATTCGGTCAAGGAGGAGGACATAAACATTTGCAAAGTACACACGGATTTGAATGTTGCAGATCCGTTGACTAAGCCTCTTCCACGGGCTAAGCACGATCAACACCAAGACTCTATGGGTGTTAGATTCATTACCTTGTAATGCTAGATTATTGACTCTAGTGCAAGTGGGAGACTGTTGGAAATATGCCCTAGAGGCAATAATAAAAGAGTTATTATTATATTTCCTTGCTCATGATAATCATTTATTATCCATGCTATAACTGTATTGATTGGAAACTCAAATACACGTGTGGATGAATAGACAGACTTTGTGTCCCTAGTGAGCCTCTACAGGACTAGCTCGTTGATCAAAGATGACCGCGGTTTCCAGGTCATAGACATGAGTTGTCATTTGATAACGGGATCACATCATTAGGAGAATGATGTGATGGACGAGACCCAAACGTTAACATAGCTTTTGATCGTGTCAGTTATCGCTATAGTTTTCTGCATGTCAAGTATAAGTTCCTATGACCATGAGATCATGTAACTCACTGACACCGTAGGAATGCTTTGTGTGTGCCAAACGTCGCAACGTAACTGGGTGACTATAAAGGTACTCTACAGGTATCTCCGAGGGTGTCTGTTGAGTTGACATAGATCGAGACTGGGATTTGTCACTCCGTATGACGGAGAGGTATCTCCGGGCCCACTCGGTAATACGTCATCTCAATGAGCTCAAAGTGACTAAGTAGTTGGTCACGGGATTATGTATTACGGTAACGAGTAAAGAGACTTGCCGGTAACGAGATTGAACTAGGTATAGAGATACCGACGATCGAATCTCGGGCAAGTAACATACCGACGAGACAAAGGGAACTGTATACGGGATTGCCTGAATCCTTGACATCATGGTTCATCCGATGAAATCATCGAGAAACATGTAGGAACCAATATGGGTATCCAGATCCCGCTATTGGTTATTGACCTGGGAGTGTCTCGGTCATGTCTACATGGTTTCCGAACCCGCAGGGTCTACACACTTAACGTTTGGTGACGCTAGGGTTGTTAGTGAGAAAAGTATATGGTTACCGAAGGTTGTTCGGAGTCCCGGATGAGATCCCGGACATGACGAGGGTCTCCGGAATGGTCCGGAGACGAAGATTGATATATAGGATGAAAGGTTTCGGAGTACCGGAAGTGTTCCGGGGAGCATCGGGAAATCGGCGGAGTACCGGAAGGGGTTTCGGAGGGTCCGGAAGTGGTTCTGGGCCTAGTGGGCCACAAGGGGGAACACCACAGCCCTCAGGGGGCTGTGCGCCCCCCCTGGGCCCTCTCCTCATGCGGCTAAGGGGGTGGGACCCCCTAGGGCTGGCCGCACCCCTTGGCCTTGGGGGGCAAGGCACCTAGGGGTGGAAACCCTAGGGCCTGGCTGCGCCCCCCTGCCCTGGCCGCCGCCCCCTCCCCTTGCCCTGGCCGCCGGCCCCTAGGGGGAAACCCTAGGGCGCCCTCACCTCTCCACCCCCCCTATATATAGTGGGGCAAAGGGAGGGCAGCCAACACAGTTTGTGCCTCGGTGCTGCCCTCCCTCTCCCGTAATATCTTCTTCTCCCGCGGAGCTTAGGCGAAGCCCTGCTGGAGTTCTTCTCCACCATCACCACCACGCCGTCGTGCTGCCGGTTCTCCATCAACCTCTCCTCCACCCCTTGCTGGATCAAGAAGGAGGAGACGTCCCCGAGCCGTACGTGTGAAGAACGCGGAGGCACCGTTGCTTCGGTGCTAGGTCTTCGGCGATCTGAATCGCGACGAGTACGACTCCATCATCCGCGTTCATAACGCTTCCGCTTAGCGATCTACAAGGGTACGTAGATCACACTCCCCCCTCGTAGTTGCATCTACTAGATTGATCTTGGTGAACGGTAGGAAAAATTTTTGTTTCCCATGCAACGTTCCCCAACACGGAGGTGGACATCAAGAAAGAACATCAAGTGTTGATGGTCAATAAAACCACTAAGTTCAAGAAAGGCAAGGGTAAGAAGAACTTCAAGAAGGACGGCAAGGGAGTTGCCGCGCCTGGCAAGCCTGTTGCCGGGAAGAAGCCAAAGTATGGACCCAAGCCTGAGACAGAGTGCTTTTATTGCAAGGGAACGGGTCACTGGAAGCGGAACTGCCCCAAATACTTAGCAGACAAGAAGGCCGACAACGCCAAAGGTATATATGATATACATGTTATTGATGTGTACCTTACCAGCACTCGTAGTAGCTCCTGGGTATTCGATACCGGTGCAGTTGCTCACATTTGTAACTCAAAACAGGAGTTGCGGAATAAATGGAGACTGGCGAAGGATGATGTGACGATGCGCGTCGGGAATGGTTCCAAGGTCGATGTGATCGCTGTCGGCACGCTACCTCTACATCTACCCTCGGGATTAGTTTTAAACCTGAATAATTGTTATTTAGTACCAGCTTTGAGCATGAACATTGTTTCTGGATCTCGTCTTATGCGAGATGGCTACTCTTTCAAATCGGAGAATAATGGTTGTTCTATTTATTTGAGAGATATGTTTTATGGTCATGCCCCGCTGGTCAATGGTTTATTTTTGATGGATCTCGAATGTAGTAATACACATATTCATAGTGTAGATGCCAAAAGATGTAAAGTTGATAATGATAGTCCCACATACTTGTGGCACTGCCGACTTGGTCATATTGGTGTCAAACGTATGAAGAAGCTTCATTCAGATGGACTTCTAGAGTCTCTTGATTATGAATCATTTGACACGTGCGAACCATGCCTCTTGGGCAAGATGACCAAGACTCCGTTCTCCGGAACAATGGAGCGAGCAACCAACTTGTTGGAAATCATACATACCGATGTGTGCGGTCCAATGAGTGTTGAGGCTCGCGGAGGCTACCGTTATGTTCTCACCCTCACAGATGACTTGAGTAGATACGGGTATATCTATTTGATGAAACACAAGTCTGAGACCTTTGAAAAGTTCAAGGAATTTCAGAATGAGGTTGAAAATCAACGTGACAGAAAAATAAAGTTCTTGCGATCGGATCGTGGGGGTGAATATTTAAGTCATGAATTTGGCACACACCTTAGAAGCTGTGGAATTGTTTCACAATTGACACCGCCCGGAACACCTCAACGTAACGGTGTGTCCGAACGTCGAAATCGTACTCTGTTGGACATGGTGCGATCTATGATGTCCCTCACCGATTTACCGCTATCTTTTTGGGGTTATGCTTTAGAGACTGCCGCATTCACTTTAAATAGGGCTCCATCAAAATCCGTTGAGACGACTCCGTATGAACTTTGGTTTGGCAAGAAACCGAAGCTGTCATTTCTAAAAGTTTGGGGTTGCGATGCTTATGTCAAGAAACTTCAACCTGAAAAGCTCGAACCCAAATCGGAAAAATGCGTCTTCATAGGATACCCAAAGGAAACGATTGGGTACACCTTCTACCACAGATCCGAAGGCAAAGTCTTTGTTGCCAAGAATGGATGCTTTCTGGAGAAAGAGTTTCTCTCAAAAGAAGTGAGTGGGAGGAAAGTAGAACTTGATGAGGTGACAGTCACCACTCCTGTACCGAAAAGTAGCGCAGCGCAGGAAACTGTTCCTGAGGTGCCTGCACCGACAAGGGAGGAAGTTAATGATAATGATCATGAAGAAACTGATCAAGTTACTACTGAACTTCGAAGGTCCACAAGGGCACGTTCCACACCAGAGTGGTACGGCAACCCTGTCCTGGAAATCATGTTGTTAGACAACGGTGAACCTTCGAACTATGAAGAAGCGATGGCGGGCCCAGATTCCAATAAATGGCTTGGAGCCATGAAATCCGAGATAGAATCCATGTATGAAAACAAAGTATGGACTTTGGTGGACTTGCCTGATGATAGGCACGCCATAGAAAACAAATGGATATTTAAGAAGAAGACAGACGCGGATGGTAATGTGACCATCTATAAGGCTCGGCTTGTCGCTAAGGGTTATCGACAAGTTCAAGGGATTGACTACGATGAGACTTTCTCTCCCGTGGCGATGCTGAAGTCAGTCAGAATCATGTTAGCTATTGCCGCATTCTATGATTATGAGATATGGCAAATGGACGTCAAAACAGCATTCCTTAACGGCTTCCTCAAGGAAGAGTTGTATATGATGCAACCGGAAGGTTTTGTCGATCCAGAGAACGCTAACAAGGTATGCAAGCTCCAGCGCTCGATCTACGGGCTGGTGCAAGCATCTCGGAGTTGGAATATTCGCTTTGATGAGGTGATCAAAGCGTTTGGCTTTATACAGACTTATGGAGAAGCCTGTATTTACAAGAAAGTGAGTGGGAGCTCTGTAGCATTTCTCATATTATATGTGGATGACATATTGCTGATGGGAAATGATATAGAATTCTTGGAAAATGTAAAGGCCTACTTGAATAAAAGTTTTTTAATGAAGGACCTTGGAGAAGCTGCTTAGATATTAGGCATCAAAATCTATAGAGATAGATCGAGACGCCTCATTGGTCTTTCACAAAGTACATACCTTGACAAAATATTGAAGAAGTTCAATATGGATCAGTCAAAGAAAGGATTCTTACCTGTTTTGCAAGGTATGAGATTGAGCAAAGCTCAGTCGCCGACCACGGCAGAAGATAGAGAAAAGATGAGTGTCATTCCCTATGCCTCGGCCATAGGTTCTATCATGTATGCCATGCTGTGTACCAGACCTGATGTGAACCTTGCCATAAGTTTGGTAGGGAGGTACCAAAGTGATCCCGGTACGGAACACTGGACAGCGGTCAAGAACATCCTGAAGTACCTGAAAAGGACTAAGGATATGTTTCTCATTTATGGAGGTGACGAAGAGCTCGTCGTAAAGGGTTACGTCGATGCTAGCTTCGACACAGATCTGGATGACTCTAAGTCACAAACCGGATACGTGTATATTTTGAATGGAGGGGCAGTCAGCTGGTGCAGTTGCAAACAGAGCGTGGTGGCAGCGTCTACATGTGAAGCGGAGTACATAGCTGCTTCTGAAGCAGCGCAGGAAGGAGTCTGGATGAAGGAGTTCATCACCGACCTAGGAGTCATTCCAAGCGCGTCAAGCCCGATGACTCTCTTCTGTGACAACACTGGTGTTGTTGCTATTACCAAGGAGCCCAGGTTTCACAAGAAGACCAAGCACATCAAGCGCCGTTTCAACTCCATCCGGAATTATGTTCAGGATGGAGACATAGATATTTGTAAAGTGCATACGGATCCGAATGTCGCAGACCCGTTGACTAAACCTCTTTCACGGGCAAAACATGATCAACACCAGAACTCTATGGGTGTTCGATTCATCACAATGTAACTAGATTATTGACTCTAGTGCAAGTGGGAGACTGTCAGAGATATGCCCTAGAGGCAATAATAAAAGCATTATTATTATATCTCCTTGTTCATGATAATTGTCTGTTATTCATGCTTGAATTGTATTGTACGGAAACAGCGATACATGTGTGAATACACAGACCACATTGAGTCCCTGGTAGGCCTCTAGTTGCCAGCTCGTTGATCAACAGATGGTCACGGTTTCCTGACCATGGACATAGGATGTCAGTCATAACGGGATCACATCATTAGGAGAATGATGTGATGGACAAGACCCAAACTTGAGCATGACACGAGATCGTATAGTTCGTAATGCATAAGCTTTTCGGTGTCAAGTATTTATTCCTTAGACCATGAGGTTGTACAACTCCCGGATACCGTAGGAGTACTTTGGGTGTGCCAACCGTCACAACGTAACTGGGTGGCCATAAAGGTACACATCGGGTATCTCCGAAAGTGTCTGTTGAGTTGGTACGAACCGAGACTGGGATGTTGTCACTCCGTATGACGGAGAGGTACCTCTGGGCCCACTCGGTAAGACATCATCATAATGAGCTCAATGTGACTAAGTAGTTAGTCACGGGATGATGGATTACGGATCGATTAAAGAGACTTGCCATGACGAGATTGAACAAGGTATTGCGAATACCGACGATCGAATCTCGGGCAAGTACCGTACCGATGGACAAAGGGAATAACATATGGGATTGAGTGAATCCTTGACACGGTGGTTCATCCGATGTAGATCATCGAGGAACACGTGGGAACCAACATGGGTATCCAGATCCCGCTGTTGGTTATTGACCGGAGAGTGGTCTCGGTCATGTCTACGTGTCTCCCGAACCCGTAGGGTCTACACACTTAAGGTTCGGTAACGCTAGGGTCGTAGAGATAAATGCACGTGGAAACCCGAAAGTTGTTCGGAGTCCCGGATGAGATCCCGGATGTCACGAGGAGTTCCGGAATGGTCCGGAGGTAAAGATTGATATATAGGAAGTCCAGTTTCGGCCAACGGGTGATCTCCGGGGGTCACAGGGAGCGTCCCGGGACCACCGGAGGGGCCCCGGGGGTCCATCGGGTGGGGCCACCCATCCCGGTGGGGCCCCTAGGCCGCAAGGGGAAGTGTCCAGCCCTCTGGGCTGGCGCACCACTAGGGGGCCCACCTCCCCATGCGCCTAGGGTTAAAACCCTAAGGGGAGGGGGGCTCCACTTGCCTTGGGGGGCAAGGAACCCCCCCTGGCCGCCGCCCCCTTGCAGATTGGATCTGCAGGGGGCCCAGGCGCACCCCCCTGGCCCCTATATATATGTGGGGAGGGAGAGGGCAGGCGCACCCAAGCCCTGGCGCCTCTCCCCCTCCCGTCACACCTCCATACTCCCACGCAGGGCGCCCGGCGAAGCCCTGCTGCGATATCCACTGCATCCGTCATCACGCCGTCGTGCTGCCGGATCTCTGACGACTTCTCCTCCCCCCTTGCTGGATCAAGAAGGAGGTGATGTTGCTGCACCGTACGTGTGTTGAACGCGGAGGTGCCGTCCGTTCGGCGCTAGATCATCGGTGACGAAGAACGCGAAGAGTACGACTACTTCATCCACGCTTCTTCGAAAGCTTCCGCACGCGATCTACATAACGGTATGTAGATGCACTCTTACTTGCTCGTTGCTAGATGTCTCCATAGTTGGATCTTGGTGAAAGCGTAGAAAATTTTTGAATTCTGCTACGTTCCCCAACAATAAAGCCCATTAAACTTCCAAAACATAATATATAATAGCATGGAACAATCAAAAAATATAGATACGTTGGAGACGTAATACTGGTCTCGCTCCAGGAGCAAGTAGGGAGCGTCACGTCCCTCGTAGAGCGGGCAAAGGACGAAGCGAACCAAGCTCGGGGTCGGCAACATGAGCGCTCCAAGATGTTCCAGGCCCCGAGTTGCGGGCTCGCCGCGCTCTGGGCTCCATCTGCAAGGAGGACGTCTCCAGCCCCATCGTGCCCAATGACATCGGCTACCTTGATTTTCTCACCAAGGTCATGGAGTGACTCGAAGAGGGCTCCAAGAAGGTGGGAAGAATCATTGAAGAGGAATGTCACAACCTCCTTACCCAGGCGTCGACGCGTGTCTTCAGCCATCTCCTTCGCGGCGACCCCCACTTCAACTTCGAGGCAGTGATAGCTCACGTCCCGAAGGAGCTCCGTGGTGTCCTCAGGAAGGCGGTGGAGGATCATGTGGATGCGCTGAGCGCGCAGTTTGCCCATGACAGCAGCGCGAGCTAGGGTAGAGCCGAGGAAGGTGAGGACGAAGACGGCGGCGGCAGATGGCGATGCGCCTTCATAGATCACTCCTTTATCCGTCTATTGGCAGTCGAATGTGGCCCCATAGAGGCGTGAAGACATGACTTTTGCTTAAGCCTTCCATGCTATAATGATTGCCCGAGCTCTTACGGGGCTTGCTCCCGAGGCTTGCTTTTCTTAGGCGCTTCCTATCGTGCTCTACCTCATTAGGACTCAACCCCCGTGCGGGACTTTGACCATCGCTGGTATGCCAGGTCGCGATACCTGGGCAAGGCCAGGAGGCAAGAAGCATCGGGAGATCGTACGGGCTCCTGAGGCGTGATGCTCAGGAAACCCTCCTTCGTCTTGCGAGCAGCTCGCGTGCACGAAAACGCACGAACCCAAAACGCTTTTAGGCAGAAAAACTCAGGAGAAGGCGAGGATGGCTCGTGGAGCAGCTTGACTTAGCTTTTATGTGGTATAGCGCCTGGCTCCGCACGCGCTCGTTGGTCGCACTCATGGGCATCACGCGAGGAGATCAGACACCAAGGGCCTTGGCATGGGGTGGCGTGCACAGGAGCAGGCACGCAAGCCAGAGCCTGGTCATTTGGGTTTTTAGTGCCGTCGAGACTGATCCGAGCATAGACACCGAGTCCAGCCCCCGCTCACGTGAGGCTCAAGAGGAAGGTTGAGAGCGCGCGCTGCTCATGGGGCGAAAAACTCAACAAATGCGGCATGACTCAGAAACCAAAGCTTTATTGGAAGAAGATGGCAAATTCGTTTACACAAGCCAGAAGGGTATGAGGCTGCCGTGTCCAGCATGGGTCAACTTGAGGTTCGTGCAGCCCATGGGGCTTCCTCATTTGATTATTCCGCCAGCATGGAGGGCTTCCACCTGGGCGTGGGTATGATCGCGGCTCGATCGTTCCGCCAGCGCAGAGGATGGGGCTTCTACTTGGGCGTGGGCATGATCACGGCTCGATCGTTCCGCCAGCACGGAGCATGAGGCTTCCACTTGGGCATGGGCGGGAGCTCTCGCGTGGCCGTGAGGCGGCGCATCGGGAGGCTGCGGGGCTTGTGCATCCCCGCCCCATTCTTACATGAGAGGGTCACGGGTAGAACTTCCAGAGGTGCTGGATGTTCTAGGCGTTAAGCACTGGGACTCCATCCTCCATCACCAGGAGGGCAGCGACGGGCCTGCAGACATGAGCGACTCTAAAAGGGCCTTCCCACATGGGTGATAGCTTGTGGACTCCCTCTCTAGAGAGGATCTGCCGCGGGACGAGGTCCCCGACCTCGAGAGTACGAGGGCGGACGTTCCGACCGTGGTAGCGGTGGAAGGCCTGTTCATATCTTGCAGCCCGAAGGGCGGCCTGGCGGGAGGCCTCCTCTAGGAGCAGCAGGTTGGCCTCCCGCGAGTCGTCCAGGCGCATCTCGTCAAACGCAAGGACCCGTGGGGAACCGTGCTTAAGCTCCGAGGGGAGGACCGCTTTGGCCCCGTAGACGAGGAAGAAGGGGGTCTCGCTGGTGGGCTTAGTCGTCGTGGTGCGGTGGACCACAACACGGACTTCAACTCATCCAGGAAGCCCTTGACGCAGGCTTCGAGCTTCTTCTTGAAGCTCCTTGTCTTCAGACCCTTGAGGACATCGGCATTGGCACTCTCGACCTGGCCATTACTCTGTGGGTGCGCCACCGAAGTGTAGCATATTTGCGTGCCGAGGCTAGCACGGTAGGACTTGCAGAGGCCGCTTGTGAGCCGAAATCCATTGTTGCTGATGATACGGTTGGGGACGCCGAACCGGCGCACAAGGCCTTTGATGAACTTGACAGCCGAACCTTCCAGGATGGTGCGCATGGGCTCGACCTCCGCCCACTTGGTGAATTTGTTAATGGCAACATAGAGGTAGCGGTAACCGCCATCCACGCGAGGGAAAGGCCCAGTATGTCTAGCCCCCATACCGTTAAGGGCCACGAGAGTGGAATCGTCGGAAGGTCTTGTGCGGGTTGGTGGATTTGCTTGGCGTGAAACTGACAAGCTTCATAGGATTGGACCAGCTCGGCAGTGTCGCGAAGTGTTGTGGGCCAATAGAAATCGCTTCGGAACACCTTACCTGCGAGGGTGCGTGACGAAGAGTGGTGCCCACAATTTCCCATGTGGATGTCGGCGAACATCTCGTGCCCTTGCTCCTCCGAGATGCACCGCAACGAAACAACGCTGGGGCGCATGCGGTACAGCTTGCCACCCCGCAAGCAATACGTAGTGGCTTGCAGGGCAACGCGCTCCGCTTCTGAGTCCTCCGCGGGGAGGGTGCCATGGAACACGTAAGCTTGTTCTCTGGGGACCTGAGAGGTTCGAACTCTAGGGTGCGCTTGTTCTCCTGTCGCTATACCCTACTCCCCCAATCCCCAGGGGACGTCCGTCGAGCACGATCTAAGGAAGAAGAACACAAATGCGGCAATTTACCCAAGTTCGGGCCACCTTGCGGTGTAAGACCCTACTCCTGCTTGGTGGTTTGATGGCCTCGCGAGGGAGGAAGACAAGTGTACAATGGTGTGGTGAGATGGTGAACTTGAGCTCCGACCTCCTTCCTTCGGTGGCACCTTACCCCTTCTTATACTGCCCCTCGTCCTCTTCCCCCCAAAAACATAAGGTGGAAAGGGTTGCCACAACGGCCAGTTTGAAGTGGGACAAGGTTGCGGCTTATCCTGACTAAAGGTGGTCTTCGCCTGCCAAAGCTTCCTGCCATGACGCGCTGGTGGGCTCGCGAATGACATCCGCCCTGGCGCGCCCGTCGTCCTGGTCATCTTGCACCGATCGGGCAACCTTTGAAGGCTGTTGTGGGAACTGGTGGCCGACCTTGCTCCCTTAGCACGAAAGAGGAAAGCCTCCTCGTCCGCGACCGCTGGCATGGCCTCTAGCATCGCATGTCGCCGCACACATCACCCACGTGAAGACGCAGGCCGTGCGACTGGTCTTGAGTTGCTCCTGACTTGTCCGCCTCCGCGAGGGGGCTTGGGGGCAACCTCAGGAGGCTGCCTCGCGAGAGGGACTCGCGAGGCTCCTGGTGGTGCCCCGACCCCGCCTGGGGTGCCTGCTGACATGTGCCTCACGAGGGTCTTGCTCCTGGAGCCCTGTATTGGGCCATCCACTGGGCCCAAGGCATGCACTGCACCCTGGGCTGCCGGTAGATGGGCCTGGGTACCCCCAGTCTCACGGACTCAACAGTTGTAGCCCATGAGGTAGCCCTCACGTGCAGTGACAACCCCACTTTAGGGTGTCGGCGGTGTAGCATTGCACTCGTTTCACGACGAGGTGCTCGATGGTGG
Organism: Secale cereale; assembly: GCA_902687465.1. NCBI lineage: Eukaryota > Viridiplantae > Streptophyta > Magnoliopsida > Poales > Poaceae > Secale > Secale cereale. The sequence continues at coordinate 598,350,456 of LR738709.1, forward strand.
GCGCCTCCATGTAGCGCGAGACGTAGCTGGCGACATAGATATTTGGCCTCGTGTGCACCGGGTACCACAAGCACCTAATGACATTGCGGCACTCTGTCCCACCCGTCAATGGCATAGAGCTCAACTTGCTAAGCTTGGTGTGGGCTCCATTCACACGTGACAGGTTGCAGTTCGTCATCCCGCTCAGATCGAGAATCTTCGTTGCATACGCCGCCTCGCTGAAGCCGATGCTATCAGTTGACTGGTGCACTGGATGCATAGGCAAAAACTCAAACGGCCGAGCTCGCTCATCTTGAAGAGGTCCTGCATTTCTTCCTGGAAGCGCTCGAACTCCTGGATGTTGGAGCCAATGATGATGAGGTCATCGACGTAGACAACGACGAGAAGCCGAGACTTGGAGTTACCACGGGCATAGACAACATGTGTTGCAGTGCTCCGCTCGAAGCCAAGCGACGCCAAGCATAGGCCAAGTTTCTGGTTCCAAACACGTGGCGCTTGATTCGGCTCGTAGAGCACCTTGTCGAGGCGCAACACCTATCCCTCTTGTCCATCGATGACGTCCCCTGGTGACTGCAAGACATACACTTCCTCATGCTCGCCATGAGGAAGGCAAACTTCATGTCCATGTGGTGCACGCCCGAGCCGATGTGTGCTGACAGAGCCAATAGGAGCCACATGAACTCAAGAGGGGTGAGCTAATAGGAGCCACACGAACTCAAAGGGGGCGATGGGGATGAAAACCTTGTTGTAGCCCACATCTAGGGCTTCTTTGGATCACAGGATTAGAAAACATAGGAATTCAAAGAACACAGGGATTTGACGGGATTGCAGGTGCAAAGCAGAGGATTATAAAACAGAGGAAAAATGCAAGAATGATCATTTGGATGGAACATAGAAAAAACATAGGAAAAGTGCCTCGATCCTACGCGAATCAGTGTAAAAAAGAGGCTAGAGTGGATGTTGAAATTCCTATAGGATTGAGGTGTAGGAATGCAATCCATAGGAATTTTGGAGATGCCAATCCTTTGATCCAAAGGGCTTCCTTAGGGGAAAATCCAATGGATTGAAATCCTCCAATATTCCTATCAAAATCCTTCAATCCAAAGAGGCCCTTGCACATACCCCTTTGCTAGGTGAGCTTTGTGTCAAAGAACTGCACCATGCACGTCCTTCTTGACCTTGTACACCCACTTCGGACCGATGGGACAATGGTCGGTTGGGAGGTCAATGAGGCGCCACGACCATCGCTTGCCGCCAAGCCCGTTGCTGCTCGGCCTCAGCATGCGTGGAGCCGTGGACAACCCCTCGTGTGGTTCACCTTCATCCATCGCCAAGACGTAGTTGTAGAGTTGGGTGTTAGGCTGCATGATATCATCGCAGACACGCCTGATCATCAGGTGCATACCTGCTGGCGGCGTTGAGGGTGGTGTGGATTGGGAAGGTGACGCCAAGTCAAGGTTTGCCATGGCAGCTGATTCGAGTGAAAAGGTTGACGTAGCAACGCTCCTTGTTGTCATTGCAGTTGTGGCAGCCAATGTTGTCGATGCTTCCATGGCATTGTTTTTGGACAAAATTGGTGTCGCGGGAGCATTTCCGCTGCCATGGCAGTGGTTTTGCTCAAACCTGACGTCGTCCTGGTCCTTCGCAACATCAGTGTGCGTGTCCTCGTGCATGCTTATGTTGAGTAGTCGATGATGATGGTCATGGCCACAGGCACGTCAGTTCCATGCCGCCACTTCCAGCTAGCTTGCACACTCGTTGAAGACAACATCACGTGTTACGGGCAGACAACTTGCCCCAAGGCTTGTATCCAAGGAACACAATTGGCTTGATCTTGTCCGCAGGCTTCTGGAAGTGTCATCAAGTGTGCTTGACATGTGCCACGCAACTGAACATGCGGAGGAGGTGCACATTCGTCTGGCGTCCATGCCAGTCCTCAATCAACTTATTCCCGACCACGCTACTCGTGTATGAACTGTTCAGGATGAAGACGGCGGTGGTGACAACCACAACCTCACCCCAGTAGATGTCTGACACCCCAGTAGATGTCTGGCAGCGAGAGCGGAGTGTGCGGCGCCGGCGAGGGACGGAGTGTCACAGGGAGGTTGCGTCCGGGAGATTTGTTTTGTATTTTTATTTTTAGGGGGTCATAAACTGCGAGATGAAGTCCAGCCCATGTATGCTGGTATAGCTGTCAGCCTACCAGGCCTGTTTTAGAGTGGGCCGGACCCATGCAACCACAGTCTCTTGTATTATTATTTTCCTCGCGTTCACCTCAATTTTTTTCCTCACGTTTCTCAAAAAAATATCATTATTCTCACCGTAGTAGACTGGTTTTGTACCGCATTGCTAACCTACCATATGAGAAGCCAGTTTATAAGGTGGCACTCGGGCCATCTCCTTGCCCCCATATTAGGTGGGGGTACGGGCTTGCCTTAAGCCCGTTAGAGTGTACAGTAAATGTATATACTGCCCCTGTACAGCCTTGTTGTACTTGTACATGTACAATGTATGTAAAAAATACAGATGTAAATTAAAAATATATTTTTTTCATCCTCATTTGTTTTACCACTATACTTTACCCCATCTAGCCAAGCAAGTACACCACTGTTTCACACTTACATGCAAATACAGCATACTATGATGATTCTTCAGAAGACAAAAACAAACGACTGCATAATAAATCTTTGAATAGCAGAAGTTTGTGCGAACTAGCGGAACGTCTTGCCTTCTCAGGCCGACGGGTTCGTGTTATATAGATGGGGCGCACCTCCCATAACAGCGCATACAATGCGGTTGAGATTACATACTTGGAGATCAAGATAGAAGATAGAGATAAGGGTTTACAAGAGATAAACATGAAAGTCTAACAGCATATCTATCTCCTAATGTGCGCCTGCCATGTAGATATAGGTGTCGTGGTTTAACACCCTCCCTTAATCACAACTCCATTAAGTTGGGATTATACTTGAATTTTTCAAAACTCTTGACAGGCAATGCCTTTGTGAATCCATCTGCAATTTGATCATTGGAGTGCACAAAACGAATATCAAGTTGTTTATTGGCCACCCTTTCTCTGACAAAATGAAAATCTATCTCAATGTGTTTTGTCCTGGCATGAAACACTGGATTAGCAGAAAGATAGGTGGCACCAAGATTATCACACCACAGACATGGAGCCTGTTTGCTTATTATGCCAAGTTCCTTGAGCATGGATTGAACCCATATAATTTCAGCTGTGGCATTTGCTAAGGCCTTGTATTCTGCCTCTGTGCTGGATCTGGAGACTGTAGCTTGCTTGCGAGCACACCATGATATTAAGTTGGGTCCAAAGAAAATAGCAAAACCACCAGTAGAGCGTCTATCATCAAGACATCCTGCCCAGTCAGAATCAGAAAATGCACTGACAAGTGTAGAGGATGATTTGCTAAAATTAAGGCCCATGCTTAGTGTGTTCTTGACATATCTAACTATTCGTTTGGCAGCAGTGAGATGAACAGTTGTAGGTGCATGAAGAAACTGGCATACTTTATTGACAGCAAAGGAAATGTCAGGCCTTGTAAGAGTAAGATACTGAAGAGCTCCTACTAGGCTCCTGTATTTTGTGCTGTCCTCTTGAGTCAAGAGAGTTCCTTGTGTGAGAGATAATTTTTCTGAACTAGATAGTGGAGTAGGTGTAGGTTTACACCCTTGTAGACCAGCTTTTCTTACCAAGTCAACTTCATATTTTTCTTGAGAAAGATGAAGTCCATCCTTGTGCCTTTTTACCTCAATCCCAAGAAAATAATGCAAATCTCCAAGATCCTTCAAGGCAAAATCTGCACTCAAATCTTTTAACAGTCCTGTGATAGCTTCATCAGATGAGCTTGTGACAATGATATCATCAACATATATTAGGACAAATACACACGTATTGGACTTGTTGTAGATAAACAAGGAGGTGTCAGACTTTGAAGGAATGAAACCAAGTGTTTGCATTTTATGACAGAGATGAGAGTACCATGCTCTTGGTGCCTGTTTCAGACCATAAAGTGCTTTGTCCAATTTGCAGACATGAGAGGGTGCATTCTTGCTTATAAACCCAGGAGGTTGCTTCATATATACCTCCTCTTCCAGAACACCATGGAGAAACGCGTTCTGAACATCTAGTTGCCTGAGACTCCATCCCCTGGAAACAGCAATAGATAGAACAAGACGGATAGTGGCAGCTTTAACAACCGGACTAAACGTGTCCTCGTAGTCTATGCCATACCGTTGTTTAAAACCCTTTGCAACAAGCCTAGCTTTATAGCGATCAATGGTTCCATCAGACTTCCTTTTGATTCTGAATACCCACTTGCAGTCAATTAAGTTTTTACCGTGCTGTGGAGGAACCAGATGCCAAGTTTTGTTTTTCTTGAGTGCCACATATTCTTCATTCATGGCATGTTTCCACTTTTCATCCCCAAGTGCTTCCTCCAGTGTCTGTGGTTCACCTGGTTCACCTGTGGAGCAAATCATGCCATATTTGGTTATGTGTTTATAATTAACAGGACGTATTACCCCATGCTATAGCCGTGTACGTCGTGGTGGTGTAGCTATAGGATCTCCAGCCACAGAAGATCCTGGACTGGAAACTCCTGTAGCAGAATCAGATTCTGCTGGATCTTCTGAGGCAGGTTGTTTAGGCGCCGTCTCTTCAATTGCCGCAGAAGATCCCGGGGCCTCATCATTGGCTGATGATGGAGCATCAACCTCGTGTCGGCCGCCAGTGGGCGCGCGTGCAGTGGCGCAGGAGTCCGCGCCAGATTCCGCGTCAGGGCTGGGTCCCACATCCGATCGACCAACGAGAGCGCGCCGCTTGTACGTGACTGGATGGTCACGGAACCTCGCGCCGTCCGGGCGAGTCGAGGGCTGCCTCGTGTTGGAAGGAGATTGGCGCGGGGCAGAGGACGGCCCACCGCCAGGGGCTGTTGGACGCGTGGTGCGCGCAGGGCTGGAGACCGCAGTGCGGTCGGCTGGCGTTGTCGCTGCTGCGTCTGCTGGCACGGATCCCGAAGGGGATCGACTGCCCTGCTGCTGCAGTTGCTGCGGAGCGGATCCCGAGGAGGATTTGCCTCCTGGATGCCGACACATGCGATATGCATCGTCCGGCGAATGTTTATCACTAATTTCTTCGCTGTTTTCACTGATATCTCCTGTAGCATCATCAGAAAACTCATGCAAATCATTAGTAGCAGGATTAGTCGATAGTTGATCATCATAATTCGGACCCCCTTGAGGACAATTGCGAAGGTGAGTGGGTAGGAGGAGAATTTCTTCTCGAAGACGTGCACCGGCGTTTGGATGGAGAGTGGTGAAAGGGAATTTTGTTTCATCGAAAACAACATCACGAGATATATAAATGTTGGGGAACATAGTATTTTAAAATTTTCCTACGATCATGCAAGATCTATCTACCAGATGCATAGCAACAAGAGGGGAGAGTGTGTCTACGTACCCTCGTAGACCGGGAGCGGAAGCGTCAAGTGACGCGGTTGATGTTGTCGAACTTCTTCGCGATCCAACCGATCAAGCACCGAACGTACGGCACCTCCGCGTTCAGCACACGTTCAGCTTGATGACGTCCCACGAGCTCTTGATCCAGTTGAGCTTCACGGGAGAGTTTCGTCAGCACGACGGCGTGGTGACGGATATGATGTGTTCACCGGCGCAGGGCTTCGCCTAAGCTCCACGACGGTATGACCGAGGTGTGATTCTGTGGAGGGGGGCACCGCACACGGCTAAAACAATTCAACTTGTGTGTCTTTGGGTGCCCCCCTGCCCCCGTATATAAAGGAGCAAGGGAGGAGGGCCGGCCAACTCTCTATGGTGCGGCTAGGGAAGGGACTCCTACTAGGAATAGGATTGCAATCCTATTCCTAGTAGGATTCACCGAAAGGAAGAAGGGGGAAAGGAATAGGAGAGGTGGCGCCCCCCCAATCCTAGTCCAACTAGGATTCCTAGGTGGGGGCGCCGGCCAGCCCTATGGGCTGCCTCTCTCTCACCCTTTAGGCCCACTATGGACCATCCCCTCTCGTAGGGGGTTCCGGTAACCCCCTCCGGCATTCCCGATAAATCCGAAACTTTTCCGGTATACTTCCGGTGTCCGAATATAGCCGTCCAATATATCAATCTTTATGTCTCGGACATTCCGAGACTCCTCGTCATGTCCGTGATCTCATCCGGGACTCCGAACTACCTTCGGTACATCAATACTCAAAAACTCATAATACCGATCGTCATCAAACGTTAAGCGTGCGGACCCTACGGGTTCGAGAACTATGTAGACATGACCGAGACTCATCTCTGGTCACTAACCAATAGCGGAACCTGGATGTTCATATTGGCTCCTACATATTCTACGAAGATCTTTTATCGGTCAGAACCGCATAACAACATACGTTGTTCCTTTTGTCAAACGGTATGTTACTTGCCCGAGATTCGATCGTCGGTATCTTTATACCTAGTTCAATCTCGTTTACCGGCAAGTCTCTTTACTCGTTCCGTAACATATCATCTCGTGACTAACTCATTAGTCTTTTGCTTGCAAGGCTTATTATGATGTGTGTTATCGAGAGGGCCCAGAGATACCTCTCCGACACTCGGAGTGACAAATCCTAATCTTGATCTATGCCAACACCACGAATACTTTCGGAGACACCTGTAGAGCATCTTTATGATCACCCAGTTACGTTGTGACGTTTGATAGCACACAAGGTGTTCCTACGGTATTCGGGAGTTGCATAATCTCATAGTCATAGGAACATGTATAAGTCATGAAGAAAGCAATAGCAGTTAAACTAAACGATCATAGTGCTATGCTAACGGATGGGTCTTGTCCATCACATCATTCTCCTAATGATGTGATCCCGTTGATCAAATGACAACTCATGTCTATGGCTAGGAAACATAACCATCTTTGATCAATGAGCTAGTCTAGTAGAGGCATACTAGGGACATAATGTTTTGTCTATGTATTCACACATGTATTAAGTTTCCGGTTAATACAATTCTAGCATGAATAATAAACATTTATCATGATATAAGGAAATAAATAATAACTTTATTATTGCCTCTAGGGCATATTTCCTTCAGTCTCCCACTTGCACTAGAGTCAATAATCTAGCTCACATCGCCATGTGATTTAATACCGATAGTTCACATCGTTATGTGACTAACACCCAAAGGGTTTACTAGAGTCAATAATCTAGTTCACATCGCTATGTGATTAATACCCAAGAGTAATAAGGTGTGATCATGTTTTGCTTGTGAGAGAAGTTTAGTCAACGGGTCTGTCATATACAGATCCCTATGTATTTCGCAAATTTCTATGTCTACAATGCTCTGCATGGAGCTACTCTAGCTAATTGCTCCCACTTTCAATACGCATCCAGATTGATACTTAGAGTCATCTGGATTTAGTGTCAAAGCTTGCATCGGCGTAACCCTTTACGACGAACTCTTTATCACCTCCATAATTGAGAAATATTTCCTTAGTCATCCAATTACTAAGGATAATTTTGACCGCTGTACAGTGATCTACTCCTGGATCACTATTGTACCTCCCTGTCAAACTCTTGGCAAGGTACACAACGTGTTTTGTACACAACATGGCATACTTTATAGAACCTATGGCTGAGGCATAGGGAATGACTTTCATTCTCTCTATATTTTTCTGCCGTGGTCTGGCTTTGAGTCTTACTCAACTTCACACCTTACAAGTCAGGCAAGAACTTCTTCTTTGACTGATCCATTTTGAACTACTTCAAAATCTTTATCAAGGTATGTACTCATCGAAAGTCTTATCAAGCGTCTTGATCTATCTATATAGATCTTGATGCTCAATATGTAAGCAGCTTCACCGAGGTCTTTCTTTGAAAAATTCCTTTCAAACACTCCTTTATGCTTTCCAGAAAATTCAACATCATTTCCGATTGACAATATGTCATTCACATATACTTATCAGAAAGGTTGTAGTGCTCCCACTCACTTCTTGTAAATACAGGCTTCACCGTAAGTCTGTATAAATCTATATGCTTTGATCAACTTATCAAAGCGTATATTCCAACTCCGAGATGCTTGCACCAGTCCATAGATAGATCGCTGGAGCTTGCACATTTTTGTTAGTACCTTTAGGATTGACAAAACCTTCGGGTTGCATCATATGCAATTTTTCTTTAATAAATTCATTAAAGAATGCAGTTTTGTTATCCATTTGCTAGATTTCATAAAATGTGGCAATTGCTAACATGATTCGGACAGACTTAAGCATCGCTACGGATGAGAAAGTCTCATCGTGGTCAACTCCTTGAACTTGTCGAAAACATTTCGCAACAAGTCGAGCTTAGTAAACAGTAACATTACCGTCAGCGTCGGTCTTCCTCTTGAAGATCCATTTATTTTCGATGGCTTGCCGACCATCGGGCAAGTCAACCAAAGTCCATACTTTGTTTTCATATATGGATCCCATCTCAGATTTCATGGCTCAAGCCATTTTGTGGAATCTGGGCTCATCATCGCTTCCTCATAGTTCGTAGGTTCATCATGGTCTAGTAACATGATTTCCAGAACTGGGTTGCCGTACCACTCTGGTGCGGAACGTACTCTGGTTGATCTACGACGTTCAGCAGAAACTTGATCCGAAGTTTCATGATCATTATCATTAACTTCCTCACTAATTGGTGTAGGAATCACTGGAACAATTTCCTGTGATGTACTACTTTCCAATCTGGGAGAAGGTACAATTACCTCATCAAGTTCTACTTTCCTTCCACTCACTTCTTTCGAGAGAAACTCTTTTTCTAGAAAGGATCCATTCTTAGCAATGAATATTTTGCCTTCGGATCTGTGATAGAAGGTGTACCCAACAGTCTCTTTTGGGTATCCTATGAAGACATATTTTTCCGACTTGGGATCGAGCTTATCAGGTTGAAGTGTTTTCACATAAGCATCGCAGCCCCAAATTTTAAGAAACGACAACTTTGGTTTCTTGCCAAACCATAGTTCATAAGGTGTCGTATCAACGGATTTAGATGGTGCCCTATTTAACGTGAATGCAGCTGTCTCTAAAGCATAACCCCAAAACGATAGTGGTAAATCGGAAAGAGACATCATAGATCGCACCATATCCAATAAAGTACGGTTACGACGTTCGGACACACCATTACGCTGTGGTGTTCCAGGTGGCGTGAGTTGTGAAACTATTCCACAGTGTTTCAAATGAAGACCAAACTCGTAACTCAAATATTCTCCTCCACGATCAGATCGTAGGAACTTTATTTTCTTGTTACGATGATTCTCTACTTCACTCTGAAATTCTTTGAACTTTTCAAATGTTTCAGACTTGTGTTTCATTAAGTAGATATACCCATATCTGCTCAAATCATCAGTGAAGGTCAGAAAATAACGATACCCGCCGCGAGCATCAACACTCATTGGTCCACATACATCAGTATGTATGATTTCCAACAAATCTGTTGCTCGCTCCATAGTTCCGGAGAACGGAGTTTTAGTCATCTTGCCCATGAGGCATGGTTCGCAAGCACCAAGTGATTCATAATCAAGTGATTCCAAAAGTCCATCATTATGGAGTTTCTTCATGCGTTTTACACCAATATGACCTAAACGGCAGTGCCACAAATAAGTTGCACTATCATTATTAACATTGCATCTTTTGGCTTCAATATTATGAATATGTGTATCACACGATCGAGATCCAACAAAATATTTTCATTGGGTGTATGACCATAGAAGGCTTTATTCATGTAAACAGAACAACAATTATTCTCTAACTTACATGAATAACCGTATTGCAATAAACATGATCAAATCATATTCATGCTCAACACAAACACCAAATAACACTTATTTAGGTTCAACACTAATCCCGAAAGTATAGGGAGTGTGCGATGATGATCATATCAATCTTGGAACTATTTCCAATACACATCGTCACTTCATCTTTTAACTAGTTTCTGTTCATTATGCAACTCCCGTTTCGAGTTACTACTTTTTAGCAACTAAATCAGTATCAAATACCGAGGGGTTGCTATGAACACTAGTAAAATACACATCAATAATCTGTATATCAAATATACCTTTGTTCACTTTGCCATCCTTCTTATCCGCCAAGTATCTAGGGCAGTTCCACTTCCAGTGACCATTTCCTTTGCAGTAGAAGCACTTAGTTTCAGGCTTGAGTTTAGCTTTGGGTTTCTTCATGGGAGTGACAACTTGCTTGTCATTCTTCTTGAAGTTGCCCTTCTATCCCTTTGCCCTTTACTTGAAACAAGTGGTCTTGTTAACCATCAACACTTGATGCTTTTTCATGATTTCTACCTTCGCCGATTTCAGCATCGCGAAGAGCTCGGGAATTACTTTCGTCATCCCTTGCATATTATAGTTCATCACGAAGTTCTACTAACTTGGTGATAGTGACTAGAGAACTTTGTCAATTACTATCTTATCTGGAAGATTAACTCCCACTTGATTAAAGTAATTGTACTACCCAGACAATCTGAGCACATGCTCACTGGTTGAGCTATTCTCCTCCATCTTGTAGGCAAAGTACTGTCAGAAGTCTTATACCTCTAGACACGGGCATGAGTATGAAATACTAATTTCAACTCTTGGAACATCTTATATGCTCCGTGGCGTTCAAAACGTTTTTGAAGTCCCGATTCTAAGCCGTAAAGTATGGTGCACTAAACTATCAAGTAGTCATCATATCGAGCTTTTGTCAAAACGTTCATAACGTCTGCATCTGCTCCTGCAATAGGTCTGTCACCTAGCGGTGCATCAAGGACATAATTCTTCTGTGCAGCAATGAGGATAATCCTCAGATTACGGAACAATTCCGCATCATTGCCACTAACATCTTTCAACTTAGTTTTCTCTAGGAACATATAAAAATTAAACGGGGAGCAACATCGCGAGCTATTGATCTATAACATAGATATGCTAATACTACCAGGACTAAGTTCATGATAAATTAAAGTTCAATTAATCATATTACTTAAGAACTCCCACTTAGATAGACATCCCTCTGGTCATCTAAATGATCACGTGATCCAAATCAACTAAACCATGTCCGATCATCACGTGAGATGGAGTAGTTTCAATGGTGAACATCTTATGTTGATCATATCTACTATATGATTCACGCTCGACCTTTCGGTCTCCAGTGTTCCGAGGCCATATCTGTATATGCTAGGCTCGTCAAGTTTAACCCGAGTATTCTGCGTGTGCAAAACTGGCTTACACCCGTTGTATTTGAACGTAGAGCTTATCACACCCGATCATCATGTGGTGTCTCGGCACGACGAACTTTCGCAACGGTGCATACTCAGGGAGAACACTTATACCTTGAAATTTTAGTAAGGGATCATCTTATAATGCTACCGTCGTTCTAAGCAAAATAAGAAGCATAATAAGATAAACATCACATGCAATCAAAATATGTGACATGATATGGCCATCATCATCTTGTGCTTTTGATCTCCATCTTCAAAGCACCGTCATGATCACCTTCGTCACCGGCTTGACACCTTGATCTTCATCGTAGCATCATTGTTGTCTCGCCAACTATTGCTTCCACGACTATCGCTACCGCTTAGTGATGAAGTAAAGCAATTACATGGTGATTGCATTTCATACAATAAAGCGACAACCATATGGCTCCTGCCAGTTGCCGATAACTTTACAAAACATGATCATCTCATACAAAACTGTATAACTCATCATGTCTTGACCATATCACATCACAACATGCCCTGTAAAAACAAGTTAGACGTCCTCTACTTTGTTGTTGCAAGTTTTACGTGGCTGCTACGGGCTTAGCAAGAACCGTTCTTACCTACGCATACAAAACCACAACGATGTTTCGTCAAGTATGTGCTGTTTTAACCTTCACAAGGACCGGGCGTAGCCACACTTGATTCAGCTAAAGTGAGAGAGACAGACACCCGCCAGTCACCTTTAAGCAACGAGTGTTCGTAACGGTGAAACCAGTCTCGCGTAAGCGTACGCGTAATGTCGGTCCGGGCCGCTTCATCTCACAATACCGCCGAAGCAAAGTATGACATGCTGGTAAGCAGTATGACTAGTATCGTCCACAATCTCATTGTGTTCTACTCGTGCATATCATCTACGCATAGACCTGGCTCTGATGCCACTGTTGGGGAACGTAGTATTTTAAAATTTTCCTACGATCACGCAAGATCTATCTACCAGATGCATAGCAACAAGAGGGGAGAGTGTGTCTACGTACCCTCGTAGACCGGGAGCGGAAGCGTCAAGTGACGCGGTTGATGTTGTCGAACTTCTTCGCGATCCAACCGATCAAGCACCGAACGTACGGCACCTCCGCGTTCAGCACACGTTCAGCTTGATGACGTCCCACGAGCTCTTGATCCAGTTGAGCTTCACGGGAGAGTTTCGTCAGCACGACGGCGTGGTGACGGATATGATGTGTTCACCGGCGCAGGGCTTCGCCTAAGCTCCGCGACGGTATGACCGAGGTGTGATTCTGTGGAGGGGGGCACCGCACACGGCTAAAACAATTCAACTTGTGTGTCTTTGGGTGCCCCCCTGCCCCCGTATATAAAGGAGCAAGGGAGGAGGGCCGGCCAACTCTCTATGGTGCGCCTAGGGAAGGGACTCCTACTAGGAATAGGATTGCAATCCTATTCCTAGTAGGATTCACCGAAAGGAAGAAGGGGGAAAGGAATAGGAGAGGTGGCGCCCCCCCAATCCTAGTCCAACTAGGATTCCTAGGTGGGGGCGCCGGCCAGCCCTATGGGCTGCCTCTCTCTCACCCTTTAGGCCCACTATGGACCATCCCCTCTCGTAGGGGGTTCCGGTAACCCCCTCCGGCATTCCCGATAAATCCGAAACTTTTCCGGTATACTTCCGGTGTCCGAATATAGCCGTCCAATATATCAATCTTTATGTCTCGGACATTCCGAGACTCCTCGTCATGTCCGTGATCTCATCCGGGACTCCGAACTACCTTCGGTACATCAATACTCAAAAACTCATAATACCGATCGTCATCAAACGTTAAGCGTGCGGACCCTACGGGTTCGAGAACTATGTAGACATGACCGAGACTCATCTCTGGTCAATAACCAATAGCGGAACCTGGATGTTCATATTGGCTCCTACATATTCTACGAAGATCTTTTATCGGTCAGAACCGCATAACAACATACGTTGTTCCTTTTGTCAAACGGTATGTTACTTGCCCGAGATTCGATCGTCGGTATCTTTATACCTAGTTCAATCTCGTTTACCGGCAAGTCTCTTTACTCGTTCCGTAACATATCATCTCGTGACTAACTCATTAGTCTTTTGCTTGCAAGGCTTATTATGATGTGTGTTACCGAGAGGGCCCAGAGATACCTCTCCGACACTCGGAGTGACAAATCCTAATCTTGATCTATGCCCACACCACGAATACTTTCAGAGACACCTGTAGAGCATCTTTATGATCACCCAGTTACGTTGTGACGTTTGATAGCACACAAGGTGTTCCTACGGTATTCGGGAGTTGCATAATCTCATAGTCATAGGAACATGTATAAGTCATGAAGAAAGCAATAGCAGTTAAACTAAACGATCATAGTGCTATGCTAACGGATGGGTCTTATCCATCACATCATTCTCCTAATGATGTGATCCCGTTGATCAAATGACAACTCATGTCTATGGCTAGGAAACATAACCATCTTTGATCAATGAGCTAGTCTAGTAGAGGCATACTAGGGACATACTGTTTTGTCTATGTATTCACACATGTATTAAGTTTCCGGTTAATACAATTCTAGCATGAATAATAAACATTTATCATGATATAAGGAAATAAATAATAACTTTATTATTGCCTCTAGGGCATATTTCCTTCAATAAACACGGCCGGTGGATGCATCTAAGCACTTGACACCTTTGTGTTGAGGGCTATATCCTAGAAAAACACATTGTTTTGAGCGTGGCATGAGTTTTCTTTTGTTATATGGGCGAAGATTGGGCCAGCAAGCACACCCAAATACACGGAGAGATTTGTAGTCTGGTTTTGTGTGGAGTAGACGTTCTACAGGAGTTTGGTTATTGATAACTCGACTAGGGAGCATGTTGATGATGTGAACAGCTGTAAGAAAAGCTTCATCCCAAAATTTAAGAGGCATGGATGCCCCTGCAAGAAGGGATAGCCCAACCTCAACTATGTGCCTATGTTTTCGTTCAGCAGAGCCATTCTGTTGATGGGCATGGGGGCATGACACATGATGTGATATGCCACGTGTTTGGAAGGAGTTTAGTTTTTCATACTCCCCTCCCCAGTCGGATTGGACTGCAATGATTTTGCTGTCAAGTTTTCGTTCAACCAAGGCTTGAAAATTTTGAAAGACTTGGAAGACATCGGATCTCCTTTTGAGGAGGTAGATCCATACAAACTTGCTGTAGTCATCTATAAAGCTCAAATAATAATCATGTTTACCAACAGAAGTGGGGGCAGGGCCCCATACATCAGAAAAGATAAGTTGAAGTGGTTTGGTAGACATGCTAGTAGATATTGGATACGGTAATTGATGACTCTTAGCACATTGACAAGAATCACAAATAGTTTCGACATTTCGTTCACCGATAAACGGGAGTTTATTTTTCCTAAGCAATCTTTCAACTAAAGGAAAAGCAGCATGTCCTAATCGATCGTGCCACCGTGTTGATGAGACTTTGACAACACCATTGGCTTGTTTATTGGATCTCCTAAACTCCGGGATCAATGGGTAAAGCCCTCGAACACATCTACCTCGATAGAGAACCGTCTTCGTGGCCTGGTCCTTGATAAGAAAGAAAGATGGATGAAACTCAAGGAAAGCATGATTATCAAGGGCAAGTTTATGAACAGACAGAAGGCTTTTAGCAGCACTAGGGACATGCAAGATTTTCTTCAGATGAATTGAACTATGGGGGGTACGAAAAGTAGAGTGACCAATATGACAAATCTGCATACCTTCTCCACTTGCCGTATGGATGTGATCTTTTCCACGATACTTCTCCTTCAGCGTGACCTTCTCAAGCTCATTGGTTATGTGATTTGTAGCCCCACTATCAACATACCAATTTGTGTCGACACTGTATGATCCATCGGCGGCGGCAGCTACCTTCTCTTCATCTTGGGAGTCATCCTCATCTTCATCATAACGGTACCAGCAGTCTTTTGCGGTGTGGCCTAGCTGGCCACAAATTTGGCAGCGAGGTAACTGTGGTCGAGCCCGAGGTGGACCACCGCCACGACGACCGCGCGGAGCACCAGAGCGACCGTTTCCACCGCCGTTGCCGTGTCCTCCAGAGCGTCCTTTTGCGCGTGAGGAGCCATGGCCCCGTGATCCACCACCACGGCCACGCACCGCAGCGTTGGCAGAGGAGCGAAACCCGCCGCCGGACTGGCTGAACTGAGCCATGCGCTGGTCGAAGTTGCTGAGCATGGCGTAGAGTTCGTCGAGGGAGACCGGTGTGACGCGTGCGTCAAGGGCGGAGACGAGGGGCTGGTAGTCGACGTCGAGGCCATGGATGATATAGGAGATGAGCTCGTCGTCTTGGATGGCCTTCCCCGCCGCAGCAAGCTCGTCGGCGAGTCCGCGGAGAGAGGCGAAGTAGGCGGCAACCGTTTGGTTGCCCTTCTGCGCGTTTAGGGCTGGAAAAAAAGCTCGAAGCTCGCGAGCTAAACAAGTAGCTCGTGACTCGGCTCGAATCGACTCGAACTCGAAGAATAACAAGTCGAGTCGAGCTTTAGTTTAAGATCGTTTATAGACCAAGTTAAACGAGCCAATCTCATGAGTACTCGTGTAACTTGTTAGGCTCGATACAATAGATCAGTCACTCCCAATACAAAGAAAGATCAGCGACTCAGCAACCTACGTCCCAGGCGCACAACACAAGGCCCAGCCGTTGAAGGCCTAGCCGCCTAGGAGACTCATGCGTTACAAGGAAATTACAATTGCTTACTGATATATATGTTTAATATATACATAATCATTTTTATCATATTTCAGAGCTTTATGTTTATATCTTTAACGAGCTTAACAAGCTAAACGAGCCAGCTCGCGAGTTATACGAGTCGAGCCAATCTTGGGTTTGAGCTCGTTATAGTAACGAGTCGAGTCGAGCTAGCTCGTTAACGAAACGAGCTCCAGCGAGTCGAGCCGAGCTGGCTCGACTCGGCTCGAATTCCAGCCCTATGCGCGTTGATGAGCGCCGTCCGGATGTTGTTCACACGGCTCATGGACTGCGAGGAGAACATGCCTGCTAGGGTTGTCCAGAGCGCGTGCGACGTGGTGACCGTGGTCACCGCGATGAGGACCTCCTTGGAGAGGGTGCTGAGCAAGTATCCCAGCACCTGTTGATCCTCTCGGACCCAGATTGGGTGGAGAGGGTTGGGCACAGTGCTTTCTTTGCCATCCTTGTCCTTGGTGACGTGAAGCCTGGCCGGCTCCGGTGAGGTGCCGTCGACATAGCCGAAGACACCGGCGCCGCGCAGATGGGGACTGACCTGCGTGCGCCAGAGCACGTAGTTCGTGCGTGTTAGCTTCTCTGTGACCTGCCCATTGAGGGTAGGCTGGGAAGCGCCGGAGGAGGAGGAGGAAGACATGGCTAGGCTCGGTAGATTGGGTCTCAGTAGATGGGAAGATGTGTAGCTCTGATTACCATGTGCGAACTAGCGGAACGTCTTGCCTTCTCAGGCCGACGGGTTCGTGTTATATAGATGGGGCGCACCTCCCATAACAGCGCATACAATGCGGTTGAGATTACATACTTGGAGATCAAGATAGAAGGTAGAGATAAGGGTTTACAAGAGATAAACATGAAAGTCTAACAACCTATCTATCTCCTAATGTGCGCCTGCCATGTAGATATAGGTGTCGTGGTTTAACAAAGTTGACACCCCAACAGCCCATCACTCTGCTGAAATAATAACAGAGGAAACAATGAGCTGAATTAACTAACTGTACATAGTCTCTGAGCCCCTCCGTTCCATAATAAGCGTCATGGTTTTAGTTTAAAAGGAAGAGCTCAATCATGCACGTACCTTCATCGATTACATACAATACACTGGGAGGCACCTGATAGCTTAGTCTCACCTTCCCCTTCAAAAAATCATACAGTGCTACTAGAGTATTAAGTTGAAGCGGTCATCTTTGGTGAATTTCTTCCAAATTTTCCATGCAAGAACGGCCAAAATATTGTTGACTAGTGACACGAAAAGAAAATGACGTGCTACGCCTACACAGTGTCACACAGCAACTAACCGTGTTCCCTTTTCCCATCTGAAGTCAACATCTTCCTTCAGCGGTCTTTCCAGGAAATTGCCAGCCACCGGTACTTCCTTCGCTTGGTTCACATAAGGAAGCAAGATTTTATGCGCAACTGCGAGGAATAGACAACATGTTCCCCCTGTCGGCTTGGCTGCATAGGAGATGAAATCAGAAGTCATGCTTCAGTCAATAAAATCGAAGTGAAAAATCAAATAAGTCTAGTTACAGAAAGTTATGTGTTGGGTAGATAATTTTTTTGATAAAAAAATAAGTGTTACCTAGACACCGTGGTCGAACTGAGCATCACATGTGCAGAAGCCACCGTTCTAGTCATGATTATTTTTAAAACTGCAAGGCAGGGCCACGTGCTTCGGAAAATAATAAGAATTCTGAAAAGTATAGCCTCAGCTTCAGCTGGTAGGAAGAGCAACGACTTAGGAGTCAATGGCTGTGTTTGTTTCAGCTTTTGGAGCAGTTTTAGGATTGAAAAAAGCTGAAGCTGAAACAAACAGGTTATTTAGAACAGCTGTGGAAC
The DNA here is from genome assembly GCA_902687465.1 of Secale cereale. Classification (NCBI taxonomy): domain Eukaryota; kingdom Viridiplantae; phylum Streptophyta; class Magnoliopsida; order Poales; family Poaceae; genus Secale; species Secale cereale. The sequence goes on from LR738709.1 coordinate 598,368,324, forward strand.
CACAACCCAAAACTGTTTCGGGAGATTTTCAGTGTAACAGCCTAAAGCTGGTCTCGGTGTACTTTTGGGCCAAAACTGTTTTCCTAGCCCCTCTATCTTTGGCGTTTGGTCATAATTATGTCGTAAATGCCACCGTAGGCATGACATATCTCTACGTTCGCCCCCCTCCTCCTGAAACATAGCGTTTTCACCAGCTCACAGTCGTTTCCACAGCTGCGTTGCCAAACAGCTAACCTTCACTACAGCTGTTTCCTCAGCACAGCAGTTTTGCCAGCACAGCAAGTCCACAGCTGAAACTGCTGAAACCGAAGCTCAAACAAACACAGCCAATGGCAAAGCAATAACAGAGCATGCCCCCCAACCCATCCACTCACACACACACAATCCTCCTCACCTATCGTTCCAGACATCCAGAGTTTGCATCTCTAGGAGACTGCAAACAACCAAAAACCATGCCGATCGGAGAAGCTGTTCTGTCTGCCTTCATGCAGGCACTCTTCGAGAAAGTGATCGCTACCGCTTTTGGTGAGCTCAAATTACCTCAAGATGTGGCTGAGGAGCTGGAGAAACTATCCAGCAGTCTGTCGATAGTTCAAGCTCACGTTGAAGATGCTGAGGAGCGGCAGCTGAAGGATAAGGCGGCACAAACTTGGCTTGCCAAGCTCAAGGATGTCGCATATGAGATGGATGACTTGCTTGATGATTATGCAGCTGAGGCCCTTCGATCCAAACTAGAAGGCCCATCCAGCGACAACCATTTGAACAAGGTTAGAAGCTGTTTCTGCTGCTTTTGGTTCAACACATGTTTATTCAACCACAAGATACTGCAAGACATACGGAAGGTTGAGGAGAAGCTCCGTAGGCTTGTCAAAGAAAGAGAGATTATTGGTCCAAACATGATTAGTGCAACAGACAGGAAAGAGATAAAAGTGAGGCCTGAGACTAGTTCAATAATCGATGACTCAAGTGTGTTTGGAAGAGAAGAAGATAAGGAGACCATTGTGAAGATGTTACTTGATCAGAATAACTCCAACCATTCCAACCTTTCTATTCTTCCCATAGTGGGTATGGGTGGACTAGGGAAGACGACTCTAACACAACTTGTCTACAATGATACAAGAATAAAGGAGCATTTCCAATTAAGGGTCTGGCTGTGTGTTTCTGAAAATTTTGATCAGATGAAGCTTACCAAGGAAACCATTGAATCAGTTGCCAGCGAGTTTGAATCAACCATCAGTTGGGTCTCATCGGCCACGACCAACATGAACTTGCTTCAAGAAGACCTCTCAAAAAAGCTAAAAGGTAAAAGGTTTCTTCTAGTACTTGATGACGTATGGAATGAGGACCCTGAAAAGTGGGGTACATATCGCCGTGCTCTACTTACTGGAGGAAAGGGAAGCAGAATAGTAGTAACCACAAGGAACAAGAATGTGGGGAAACTAATGGGTAGGATGACTCCATACTATCTAAATCAGTTATCCGACAAAGATTGCTGGTCTTTGTTCAGGAGCTATGCATTTGTGGATGGCAACTCCAATGCACACCCAAATTTAGAAATGATAGGCATGGAAATTGTGAAGAAATTGAAAGGCTTGCCACTGGCTGCAAAAGCAATAGGCAGCTTACTGTGTTCCCAGGATACTGAGGATGACTGGAAAAATGTATTAAGGAGTGAGATATGGGAACTGCCATCAGATAAGAACAATATATTACCAGCTCTGAGATTGAGTTACAATCATTTACCTGCCATACTGAAGAGATGTTTTGCATTTTGCTCAGTCTTTCACAAAGACTATGTGTTTGAGAAAGACAGGTTGGTCCAGATATGGATGGCCCTTGGGTTTATTCAGCCTCAGCGCAGGAGAAGAATGGAAGAGATTGGAAGTAGCTATTTTGATGAATTACTAAGCAGGTCCTTCTTCCAACATCACAAACGTGGATATGTGATGCATGATGCTATGCATGACCTAGCACAGTCGGTCTCAATTCATGAATATCTCAGACTGGATGACCTTCCAAACAACAGCAGCTCTGCAAGAAGTGCCAGGCACCTCTCATTCTCTTGTGAGAATAGAAGCCAGACTTCATTTGAAGCCTTTCTTGGATTTACAAGAGCACGGACACTTCTACTGCTCAGTGGGTATAAATCAATGACAAGGTCTATCCCCAGTGATCTGTTCCTCAAGTTAAGGTACCTCCATGTACTCGATTTGAACCGGCGAGACATTACTGAGTTGCCAGATTCTATTGGAAGCTTAAAAATGCTTCGATATTTGAATCTCTCGGGCACTGGTATAGCAATGTTGCCTTCGTCAATTGGTAGACTCTTCAGCTTGCAAATACTTAAGTTGAAAAACTGCCATCAATTAGATTATCTCCCACAAAGCGTAACCAATCTTGTAAATCTTCGATGGCTAGAAGCAAGAACAGAGTTGGTCACGGGCATAGCCAGAATAGGTAACTTAACATGTCTTCAACAGTTAGATGAATTTGTGGTCCGTACAGACAAAGGATATAAGCTCAGTGAATTGAAGGCAATGAAGGAAATTAGAGGGCATATTTGTATTAAGAATATCGAGTGTGTGGCTAGCATAGAGGAAGCAATTGGAGCTTTTCTAAGTGAGAAGGCATTCATCAGCATCCTAGACCTTATCTGGTCCGATAACAGGAATGTAACATCAGAAGAAGCAAATCAAGACAAACAGATACTTGAGGTCCTCCGGCCACATCATGAACTAAACGAGCTAACTGTCAAGGCATTTGCAGGCTCCTCCTTCCCGAATTGGTTTGCTAGTCTTTCCCACTTGCAAACCCTCCACCTGTCTGATTGCACAAAATGTTCGACTCTACCAGCACTGGGAGAGCTGCCTCAACTCAAGTATTTAGATATTGGTGGTTTTCCGGCCATTATTCAAATCAGCCAAGATTTTTCAGGTACCAATGGAGTTAAGGGGTTTCCAGCACTGAAAGAGCTCGTATTTGAAGACATGAGTAATTTCAAAAGTTGGGCTTCTGTACAAGATGGTGAATTTCTTCCATCCCTCACAGAACTTGCAGTGGTAGACTGCCCGAAAATAACAGACTTCCCACCACTCCCATCAATGCTAGTGAAGCTCAAAATTTCTGAAACTGGGTTCACTATTCTTCCAGAAGTTCATATTCGAAACTCCGAGTTTCCATCGTCGTTAGAATGCTTACAGATTCATCAGTGCCCAAATCTCACATCCTTACAGGAAGGACTGCTTAGCCAGCAATTATTAGCTCTCCAGCAGTTAACCATCACTCACTGTTTAGACCTAATTGACCTACCAGTTGAAGGATTCAGATACCTGTCTGCTCTTAAGAGTCTTCACATCTATGACTGTCCAAGGTTGGCACCATCAGGACAGCATAGCTTGCTGCCCTCCAAGCTTGAAGACTTGCGCATCAGCTCATGCTCCAACCTTATCAACCCTCTTCTTCAGGAGCTTAATGAACTCTCCTCGCTGACACATCTCACCACTGCTGATTGTACCAGCCTTCAGTCTTTTCCAGTAAAGCTCCCTGTCACTCTGCAAAAACTGGAGATCCTCAATTGCAGTAATCTGATCTACTTGCCTGCTGGTCTAGAAGATGCATCGTGCCTAACAGCCATAACCATCTTGAAATGTCCTCTCATACCATGCTTGCCAGGGCGCCTTACAGGGTCATTGAAAGAACTGTATATCAAAGAATGCCCGTCTCTATTGGAGAGTTGCCAGGAAAACAGTGGAAGAGATTGGTGTAATATTGCTCATGTACCAATCATTGAGATCAGTGATGATACCAACATAACCAACAAGAGCACACGAAGAAGATTATCATAAATGCCTCACAGCAGTGCTACACAAATGGTATGAACTAGATATATTTTTCTGCTTGTATTGCATATAAGCATGTTTTATCTGTTAACAGTAAACTGCATAATGGTGATTTTGCATTCATTTTTGCACCTATTTTGCATATTAACACATAAGCATACTTAGATTGAAATGTTTTGTAACACCAAATTGCAAGCAATAACCATACATTAGGAAACTACTGTAAACGTCAGCTGCAACACTGTATAGTCAAGCCTTGCATTTAAAGAAAAATGAACATATTTTAATAGAAAAGTCAAACTAATGGGATTGCCAATTTGAGACTGAGTCATAACAATTCAACAAAAACAAACCATCAAAAGATTAATTATCTACCTCATGTATCTTAGAATCATCTAAGTATATGACGTGTTGAAAAAGTTTCATATCCACAGGTGCGACACACATCATCGACCATGGTCAAGTCATGTGGCTGTTCCGTTCAGAAAACAAAACCTAAACGTTCAGCTGTGATACGAACAAGTTTGTTGATGCGCAGTGCGACCATGCATAGTAGCAAGCTTATTTGGTCAACATTTTACAAAATATGGTAGCATTAGCTTCCAAGTAGCACACTCCAGATTAATAATTATATACCGCCAGTAAAAAAAATCATAGAATAGACATAATAATGTCCTAACTCTTTGTTATTAAAAGTTAATGTGGCTCTTTGTTGCATATGCATGGCATGTCTAGTGTCTACAGAATGCAGTTCAAAGCAAAACCTAAAAGAAGATCATGCACTCACTCTGTGCACTTTTTTTAAATCAATTTTCAGGTTAGTCTCGATTCTGGAAATGAGTTTTGGATGATGGCGATATTTCAGGAGCACCTTGCAGTTTAGTCCCGCCTGCCATCAGAAGACTAATCTAATGTGCAAAACTCAAACAACCAGAATACTCAATCAGTAATTTTGAATAAACAGATCTAGTAGTTTCAGGCGCTTAGCAGAGGAAGTTGCCAAGACAGCTCTTTGTGCTTCTGTAATTGTGTGCTCTGTGCTCTTGAACATGTTCCATTCTATGATTTTGAGACAACTTCATTTATTTTTCTTCTCTGTATGACCCTCTAATTCAATAGCTAAGGCTATTTTTTCAAGATTATATACTAGAATAGAGTAAAGTAACAACTGGAGTGCCATCAAGAGTATATACATGCCTCGTTTGTTGTGCAAAATCCTAAATGAAATCCATTCAGTAAAGGAGGGAGTTTAAACCGGTGGGAACCCGGCCTTCACTTCTGTCAGTAAACACCATCATATCAAAGTCTGGTACCTCCACCAGGCATTGCCCACAGATTCACTTCTTTCTCCACTCCTTTTTTTGATTTTCTACCTAGATTGTCAGGATCTTATAAATATGGTAAATCCTAACACTTCAGTTTCAAGACAATTCAATGTATAGGGGCATGATGCTTCTAATTAGTAATATCCATGGGCATGCTTATTTGATTTTATCTAGCCCTCCTAAATATGTTTCTACCAGTGATGTGATCATTCAACACTAACATATACGTATATCTTTTATATAAGCTATCCCCACTATCAGCAACTACTGCTCTTTTGCTGATATGTGCTTTATGCACATCATCAATAAGTTAATTCCCAGCTTCATTCTCATCGTATTTATCTTGCCATATACCTACCAGCTGGTACAACCAAATCTTGGAAACTGACTGAGATAAATAGCGCAGTCCTAGCCAAAAAGTACAACAGTAGAGGCTGAGGAGCTATTATATAGTAAAGAACACAAAATTAAGCCCAACAAATGGAACTGAAAAAAAGGGATTGCCAAATTCATACGCATCAGCATCAATCCATGCATGTTGTGGTGTAAGAGCGTATATAGGACTGAGAGGCATCAGTAATCCGGTGGCGGTATATATCTCCTAGCACAACAGGTTGACACATCACCCTTGTACTGCCAAGATCCTCTTGTGTAGCACCGAGTAGCGAACCAGCACCAGGTTGATGCCTCCTACTAGTTCGTCTCCATGAACCGGCAGCAGGTTGGTACTCAGTCGCTCAAAAATGTAACGGCAATTTTCAAGAGTTAAGTCACTGAAGTAGTTTGCAATTGTGCGAAGGCAACTTGAGCTGTGAGAACGGCCTAGGGATGTCAATCGGGTCCCATTTAATCTCGTTTAAACCCACTATATAATCAAACAGTTCAAACATTTGTTTTTTTTCTGGAAAAATGAACTATGAAGCTAGGAAAAGCCAACTAAACGGTGCTTGCGCCAACTAAACCAATGGCGCAGGAGGAGGAGGAGAAGAGAGCCCAACTAAACGGCCGCATTCATCTAGCACATACTATCATTGGGCAAATCCCCAAAACATATGGAGTTCAAAAGCATCGATCCGAACAATTCGTCCAGATCCATGGACTTACAGTATCGAAAACGATGGCCGCGTTGCGAGTTTGCTCTCTTCTCCTCCTCCTCCTGCGCCATTGGTTTGAGGCGGTGCAGCAGGCGGGCGGCGCGGCGGGGCGCATCGGCGCGGCGGGGCACGGCGGTGATCCGGCGACGCGATAGGTGTGGGCTTGGGCAGCGGGAGCTCGGCGCCGCCGGTGATTGCGTCCAGCCCAGTACATTTTTCAGAAACGACGAGATGACAGCCCCAGGCTTGAGCCCATCCTCCTCCCTTCTCTAATCAAAATCATCCACATACGTTAGTCTGTTGATTCCGTAACTAATCCCTCCGTGATCCCTCCGTGAGTGTAGCATTACTCTTCGATGTTTAAGTCTAACCGTTGCGGACATTTCCTATTTGGCGATTCAGGGGAAGCAACTATTTGGCGAACGCTCAGCCTCTCAATGATCGTTAGACGGTGGACCGAGAACGCGTCGTTTGTGTTACGGTTTTTTTTTTTCGAATTGCTTTTTACCCGTTTTTGGCTTTTTAAATATTTTTTCTTTTCCATCGGTCTTCCTTATCTTTTGGATCAATTTTTTTCGAAAAAAAATCTTTTTTGCATGAAAAATATTTTTTTTCTTTCATGAGAGGCACGGTTTATTCTTTTCTTCCATAAAAGAAAATAAATCTTTTTCTGGCATGATTTTGCTTTCGTGAGAGGTCTCATAAACAAAAAAAATGCCTTTTCTGATTTAATTTTTTTCTTTCGCAAAAAGTGCGTCCGTGTCTTTCGGAAACAGAAAAAAAATGTGTTTTATATTTTTTCTCTTCCGCGAGAGGCAGGGTCGTACCTCTTGGAAACAGAAAATATGTTTACTATATTTTCCCTTCCCTGATAGACACGTTTTTGCTTCCGCGAGAGGCACGTCTGTGGTTGCACGAGAGGCACGACCGCGCCCCTTGGAAACGGAAAAAAAAAACATGTTTTCTGGTTTTTGTTTCCTTCCGTGAGAGGTACGGTTTTACTTTCGCGGGAGGCACGACCGTGCCTCTTCTGAAAAGGGAAAAAACATGCTCCCATTTTGGTTTTCTATTCGGTTTTTTGTCTGGTTTTCCATGAAAAAAGTTCATCAAAACCTAACGACATGAGATCTAATTTTGAAAATCTCGACATGAGGAATCCAATGGTGAAAAGTGGTTCAAGATTTGAACGCATTGTTTAAGAGATAAAACATTTTGAATAAACGGATGAACGAAAAAAAATCTTGGTTACGATAGGTGGCCACTTGTTGCAACCTAAGGAGGCGGGAGTGATTTTTGAAACAAGTACAGTACTTCTTAATTACTGATTTCGCGCTTCAGGTGTATGTTACTGTGCATTTTGTAAACAGACGCACACCTCCACTCTGTGTTGGGCCGAACTTTAGTTTTTTTTTTCCTTCTATTAAACAGCAAATCGCGAGTGTGAGGGCACACGGATTCGAACCCGCAACATGTCTGTTCAAGTAGCTGCAGAAACCACCGTAGACACCACACCTCTTGTGGTTACTAAATCAGTTTTCTTCTTTTCGTTCTTTCTTTCTATTTTCTTTTCCTTTTTTCTTTTTTTTTTCTTTTTTTCTTTTTTTCCCCTTTCTTAAATTCATGAACAATTTATAAATAGATGAACATTTCATTTTTTTCCCGAAATTTTTCATAATTCATCAAAAAATCAATGTTGACGAACATTTTTTCAAATTTGTGATTTTTTCCAAAAGCGACAATTTTTTCCCAAAAATGTATGAAAATTAAAATTTATGTTTCTTTTCCAATGTCGATAACTTTTTCCAAAATAGATGAACTTTTGTCAATTATTGAAGTTTTTTCAAAATTGGTAAACTTTTCTACAAAATCAGCGAAAACATTTTTTTTGGTTTTCATTACTTTTCTTTGTTTTACTTATTCTTTCTCCGTTTTTAATACTTCCATTCTTTCGCATTGGGTTTCCATTTCTTTTTGTGGTTTTCTTTGTTTTTTTGGGGTTTCTTTGTCAATTTTCATCACTTTACTTTTTATCAGCACATACCAGCATTTTTCGTGTACACCAGAAACATATTTTATATACAAGTTTTAACATTACTGAAATATGTGATTAATATTTTTTGAAAATTACTATTTTTTATGACTAATACTTTTCCTACAGACTATACATTTATGTAATATACATAAAAATTATATAAAAATTTAAAAATATACAAATACAAGATTAACATTTTTTAATACATGGTAAGCTTTTTTGAATATATGGCCATTTTCACACACAATATAAAATTTTTGTATACCCCAGGAACACTTTTTATACACATTTAACATTTTTTGCATACACATTCTATTTGTTTTGTATATATTTTTTGTTTACATGGCAATTTTCTTCTACACCCATTTAATATTTTTCAAATGCTTGACTAGTATTTTTCAAATACTTGATTCATAGTTTTCCAAATTCTTGATTAATATATAATTTTAAATACGTGATAAACATTTTTCATACACATTGTATATTTTCTGTATTCACGAGAAACACTTTCCCTATACACATTTAACATTTTTCTCTTTCACATTATTTCTGTTTTGCATATATATAACAAATATATATATTGTACATATGAAAAATATTTTTCTATACATAGTTAAAAAATTTCAAGTAATCCCTCCGAAGAAATATAACAGCCTTTAGATCACTACTTTAGTGATCTGAACGATGTTATATTTGTTTATCGATGGGGTACTTGATTAAGATTTTTTAAATGTTTGATTAAAAAATTTCAAGTCTTTGTTTAACATTTTTTTCAAATGCTTGATTAATAATTTTTTAAATACGTGATCAGCATTTTTTGTACATATTGTGTATTATATTTTTTTTCGTACATATGAGAAAGGTCTTCTCTTTACGCAGTTTACATTTTTTAAATGCTTGATTAACATTTTTACAAAGTGCGGTGGGCCGGCACATTTAGCGAGGCGCCTGACGTGAGCGGAATCTACGTCTTGCTGTAGGCGAGACATAGGCGTGCCCAGCTCGAGGCCTACCAGGCCCGTCCTGCTGGCTGTTTTAGAGTGGGCCCAGACCACGCAACCGCAATCTCACGCCTTTTGTTTTCCTTTTTTTTTTTGAGAATTACGCCTTTTGTTTTCCTGCACCGTAGTAGACTGGTTTTGTACCGCATTGCTAACCTACCATATGAGAAGCCAGTTTATAAGGTGGCACTCGGGCCGTCTCCTTGCCCCCACATTAGGTGGAGGTACGGCCTTGCCTTAAGCCCGTTAGAGTGTACAGAAATGTATATACTACCCCTGTACAGCCTTGTTGTACTTGTATATGTACAATTGTCTAAAAAAACTGTATATGTACAATAGATTAGGTGTAGTTGTACTTGTACAATGTATGTAAAAAAATACTTATGTAATTGAAAGAAAATTATTTTTCATCTTCATTTGTTTTACCACTATACTTCATTCAACCCATCTAGCCAATAAGTACACCACTGTTTCATACTTACATGCAAATACACCATACGGTGATATGATTCTTCAGAAGACAAAAACAAACAGCTAGATAATCGAACTCAGATCTTAAATCTTTGAATAGCAGCAGTATTTTTATTTATTATTTTTGCGGGAACAGCAGTTGGCACCCCAACAGGCAACAGCCCATCACTCCCCTGAAATAATAAACAGAGGAAATAACGAGCTGAATTAACGAACACCTGGAGATAGTCTCTAAGCTTACGTATTTTCAAAAGGAAAAAAAAAAAGCTCAATCATGCGCGTACCTTCATCCATTGCATACAATACACTGGGACGCGCCTGATAACCCAGTCTCTCTTCCCCTTCAAAAAACATACTGTATTTGTTAACTCCTTGGTGGATTTCTTCCAAATTTTCTACGCAAGAACGGCCACATAATTTGTTAACTAATGACACTAAAAGAAAAGGACGTGCTATTCCCACAGTGTCAAACCAATCGTGTTCCCTTTTCCCACTGGAAGCCAATATCTTCCCTCATCGGTCTTTCCAGGAAATTGCCAGCCACGGTTCCTTCGCTTAGTTCACATAAGGAAGCAAGATTTTATGCGTAACTACAAGGAATAGACAAAATGTTCCCTCTGGTGACTTGGCTGCATAGGAGATGAAATCAGTAGTCATGCTTCAGTTAATAAAATCAGAGTGAAAAATCAATCAAGTAAAGATACAGACAGTTATGTGTCGAGTAGAGAAATTCTTAAAAAGTGTTACTTTGACACTGTGGTCGTATTGAGTATCACATGTGCAGAAGCCACTATTCTAGCGATGACTGCTTTTATAACTGCAAGGCAGGGCCAAGTGCTTTGATTCAACAGGTCAGTGGAGGAAAAACAGAATTCTGAAAAGTATATCCTCCTCAGTTTCAGCTTGGTATGAAGAGCAACGACTTTGGAGTCAATGGCAGAGCAATAACAGAGTGTGCCCCCCAACCCACCCACCCACACAAGCACACTATCCTCCTCACACCTATCGTTCCAGGCTTCAAGTTTGCATCTCTAGGAGACTGCAAACAACCAAAAACCATGCCGGTCGGAGAAGCTGTTCTGTCTGCCTTCATGCAGGCACTCTTCAAGAAAGTGATTGCTACCGCTTTTGGTGAGCTGAAATTACCTCAAGATGTGGCTGCAGAGCTGGAGAAACTATCCAGCAGTCTGTCGACCATTCAAGCACACGTTGAAGAGGCCGAGGAGCAGCAGCTGAAGGATAAGGCGGCACAAACCTGGCTTGCCAAGCTCAAGGATGTCGCATATGAGATGGATGACTTGCTCGATGATTATGCAGCTGAGGCCCTTCGATCCAAACTAGAAGGCCCATCCAACGACAACCATTTGGTTAGGAGCTGTTTCTGCTGCTTTTGGTTTAACACTTGTTTATTTAACCACAAGATACTGCAAGACATAAGGAAGGTCGAGGAGAAGCTCAATAGGCTTGTCAAGGAAAGGCAGATCATTGGTCCAAACATGATTAGTGCAACAGACAGGAAAGAGATAAAAAAGAGGCCTGAGACCAGTTCAATAATCGATGACTCAAGTGTGTTTGGAAGAGAAGATAAGGAGACCATTGTGAAGATGCTGCTTTATCAGAATAACTCCAACCATTCCAACCTTTCTATTCTTCCCATAGTGGGTATGGGCGGACTAGGGAAGACGACCCTAACACAGCTTGTCTACAATGATACAAGAATAAAGGAGCATTTCCAGTTACGGGTTTGGCTTTGTGTTTCTGAACATTTTGACCAGATGAAGCTTACCAAGGAAACCATTGAATCAGTTACTAGCGAGTTTGAATCAACCATCCTTGGGGTCTCATCGGTCACGACCAACATGAACTTGCTCCAAGAAGACCTCTCAAAAAAGCTAAAAGGTAAAAGGTTTCTTCTAGTACTTGATGATGTATGGAATGAGGACCCTGAAAAGTGGGGTACATATCGCAGTGCTCTACTTACTGGAGGAAAGGGAAGCAGAATAGTAGTAACCACAAGGAACAAAAACGTAGGGAAACTAATGGGTGGGATGACTCCATACTATCTAAATCAGTTATCCGACAATGATTGTTGGTCTTTGTTCAGGAGCTATGCATTTGTAGATGGTAACTCCAATGCACACCCAAATTTGGAAATAATAGGCATGGAAATTGTGAAGAAGTTGAAAGGCTTACCACTGGCTGCAAAAGCAATAGGCAGCTTACTGTGTTCCCAGGATACCGAGGATGACTGGAAAAATGTATTAAGGAGTGAAATATGGGAATTGCCATCAGATAAGAACAATATATTACCAGCTCTGAGATTGAGTTACAATCATTTGCCTGCCACACTGAAGAGATGTTTTGCATTTTGCTCAGTCTTTCACAAAGACTATGTGTTTGAGAAAGACAGGTTGGTCCAAATATGGATGGCCCTTGGGTTCATTCAGACTCAGCGCAGGAGAAGAATGGAAGAGATTGGAAGTAGCTATTTTGATGAATTACTAAGCAGGTCCTTCCAACATCACAAAGGTGGATATGTGATGCATGATGCTATGCATGACCTAGCACAGTCGGTATCAAGTAATGAGTGTCTCAGACTAGATGACCTTCCAAACAACAGCAGCTCTCCAAGAAGTGCCAGGCACCTCTCATTCTCTTGCAATAATAGAAGCCAGACATCATTTGAAGCCTTTCTTGAATTTAAGAGAGCACGGACACTTCTATTGCTAAGCGGATATAAATCAGTGACAAGGTCTATCCCCAGTGATCTGTTCCTCAAGTTAAGGTACCTCCATGTACTTGATTTGAACCGGCGAGACATTACAGAATTGCCAGATTCTATTGGAAGCTTAAAAATGCTTCGATTGAATCTCTCGGGCACTGGTATAGCAATGTTGCCTTCGTCAATTGGTAGACTCTTCAGCTTGCAAATACTTACGTTGAAAAACTGCCATCAATTAGATTATCTCCCACAAAGCATAACCAATCTTGTAAATCTTCGATGGCTAGAAGCAAGAACAGAGTTGGTCACGGGCGTAGCCAGAATAGGTAACTTAACCTGTCTTCAACAGTTGGATGAATTTGTGGTCCATACAGACAAAGGATACAAGATCAGTGAATTGAAGGCAATGAAGGAAATCAGAGGGCATATTTGTATTAAGAATATCGAGTGTGTCGCAAGCACAGAGGAAGCAATTGAAGCTTGTCTAAGCGAGAAGGTATTCATCAACATCCTAGACCTTATCTGGTCCGATAACAGGAACGTAACATCCGAAGAAGTAAATTGAGACAAAGAGATACTTGAAGTCCTCCGGCCACATCATGAACTGAACGAGCTAACTGTCAAGGCATTTGCAGGCTCCTCCTTCCCAAATTGGTTTAGTAGTCTTTCCCACTTGCAAACCCTCCACCTGTCTGATTGTACGAAATGTTCGATTCTACCAGCACTGGGAGAGCTGCCTCAACTCAAGTATTTGAATATTGGTGGTTCTCCAGCCATTATTCAAATCAGCCAAGATTTTTCAGGTACCAATGAAGTTAAGGGGTTTCCAGCACTGAAAGAGCTCGTATTTGAAGACATGAGTAATTTCAAAAGGTGGGCTTATGTACAAGATGGTGAATTTCTTCCGTCCCTCACAGAACTTGCAGTGATGGGCTGCCCGAAATTAACTGAATTCCCACCCCTCCCATCAATGCTACTGAAGCTCAAAATTTCTGAAACGGGGTTCGCTCTTCTTCCAGAAGTCCATATTCCAAACTCCCAGTTCTCATCTTCATTAGAATGCTTACAGATTCATCAGTGCCCAAACCTCACATCCTTGAATGAAGGGCTGCTTAGCCAGCAATTATTGGCTCTCCAGCAGTTAACCATCACTCACTGTTTAGACCTAATTGACCTGCCAGTTGAAGGATTCAGATCCCTGACTGCTCTTAAGAGTCTTCACATCTATGACTGTCCAAGGCTGGCACCATCAGGACAGCATAGTTTGCTGCCCTCCAAGCTTGAAGACTTGCGCATCAGCTCATGCTCCGATCTTATTAACCCTCTTCTTCAAGAGCTTAATGAGCTCTCCTCACTGACACATCTCACCACCGCTGATTGTGCTAGCCTTCAGTCTTTTCCAGTAAAGCTCCCTGCCACTCTGCAGAAACTGGAGATCCTTAATTGCAGTAATCTGGTCTACTTGCCTGCTGGTCTAGAAGACGCATCATGTCTAACAGCTATAACCATCTTGAAATGTCCTCTCATACCATTCTTGCCAGGGCACCTTACAAAGTCATTGAAAGAACTGTACATCAAAGAATGCCCCTTTCTATCGGAGAGTTGCCAAGAAAACAGTGGAAGAGATTGGTGTAAAATTGCTCATGTACCAATCATTGAGATCGATGATGATACCAACATACCCAACAACAGCATACGAAGAAGATTATCATGAATCCCTTACAGCAATGCTACACAAATGGTATGAACTAGATATATTTTCCTGCTTGTATTGCATAAGCATGTATTGTCTGCTAACAGTAAACTGCATAATAGAACCAATCCTCTATAGGTGATTTTGCATTAATTTTGCACATATTTTACATGTTAGGACATAAACATACTTCGATTCAAATGTCTTGCAACACCAAATCGCAAGCAATAACCATACACTAGGAGATCACTGTAAACATCAGCTGCAACACTGTATAGTCAAGCCTTGCATTCAAAGAAACATGAATATATTTTAATAGAAAAGTAAAACAATTTGAGACTGAGTAATAACAATGCAACAAAATATAAACCATCAAAAGATTGATTATCTACCTCATGTATCATAGAAACATCTAGGTATTTCATGTATTCAGAAAGTTCCATGTACACAAGTGCGCCATAGATCATCCACCATGGTCAAGTCACATAGCTGTGAATTCAGAAAACAAAAGCCAAACCTTCAGCTGTGATACGAGAAAGTTTGTTCATGCGCAGTGCGAGCATGCATAATAGCAAGCTTATCTGGTCAACATTTACAAAATATGGTTGCATTAGCTTCTAACTAGCAAACTCCAGATTAATAATTGTATACTGCCAGTGACAATTTTCACAAAATAGACATAATAATGTCCTTACTCTTGGTTATTAAAAGTTAGTGTGGCTCTCTGTTGCATATGCCTGTCTAATGTCTACAGAATGCAGTTCAAAGCAAAACCTAAAAGAAGATCATCTACTCACTTGTACACTTTCTTTTATCTACTTTCAGGTTATCATATGGTTTCTGGAAATACTTTTGGACGACGGTGATATTTCAAGAGCACCTTACACTTTACATCCACCTCCATCAGAAGACTAATCTAGCACATGTGCAAAACTCGAACGAATCGAAAACTCAATGAGTAATTTTGAAGAAAACAGAGCTAGTACTTTCAGCAGAGGAACTGGCCAAGACATTACTGTATTTATTATATATGCCTTATCACTTTCAGAAAAATAAGATAAGTGTGGCTCTTTGTGTTTGTGTAATTTTGTAATCTCTCTTCTCGAATACATTGCATTCTATGATTTTGATACACCTTAATTTCCCCCACTTCCTCTATATGACCCTCTCATTCAATAGGAAAGTCTATTTTTTTCAACATCATGAACTACAATGGGATACAGTAACAAATGGAGTGTCATCAAGAGTATACATGCCTTGTTTGCTGTGTGAAATCCTAAATGAAACCTATTCAGTAAAGAAGGGAGTTTAGAAACGGTGAGAACCTGACCTTCCCTTTTGTCAGTAAACAACATCATGTCGAAGTCTGGTGCCTCAACCCGGCATAGCCAACAGATTGCATCTTCCTTCTCCACTGCATTCCAGAGACAGGGTATTCCAAGGTACTCGGTTGCTCAAAAGTGTAACTGCAATTTTCAGTAGTTAAGTCACTGGTTAACATATGGAGTTCAAAAGCATCGATCCGAAACAGTTCGTCGAGATCCATGAACTTACAGTATCAGAAACAATGGCCGCGTTGCCACCTCTCTCTCCGCGTCATTGGTCTCAGGAGGCGGGCGGCGCGGCGCGGCGGCGAGCCGGCGACGCGATAGGTGTGAGCTGGGGCGGCGGCGCCGGGGGTGGGCACGGGAGGGTTGCGTCCAGCCCAGCAATTTTTTGCCACAAACAGCGAGATGGGCACCGGGGCTTTTCCAGAGAGATGAGGCCCAAGTTCCCTTTTGGTCCTTCTGATCAACTTCTGAGTATACCAGGCCCGCCAAGGCCAGTACTAGGAACCTTCCCAGAAATGGTTTTTTCTTTTTTTTTTCGTTTTTGCTTCCGGTTTTTCTTTCTTTTTCTTTTTTATGGTTTTTTTTTCAATTTGCGAACAACTTTTCAAATTGGTGAAAAATTGAACTCACGAACGTATTTTTGCAGTCATGAACATTTTTCAAATTCACAAACATTTTTATTTTATTTTTGAAGGTTTAGTTAATTCGCAAACATTTTTTATGAAACCATGGTATTTTTTCAAATTGAAGAACATTTTTTTTATCTTTTGTGAACTTTTCTTTTCAATTGTGATCTTTTTTTTAAACTTCTGAGCATTATTTTTGCATCAGCGATTTTTTGAATCGGTGTACATTTTTTGGATCGATGAACATCTTTCAAAATTCATGATAATTTTTTGTAACCTTTTTTGAATTCGCAAAAAAAATATCCAAATTCATGAACAATTTTTTAGTGTGGAACATTTTTTTAATCCATGAACATTTTCTGATTTCAGGAACATTTCTCACAAAAAACCCAAATTTGAAATTTTTTGAAATCTCAAATTATTTTAAAGAAGAAAAAGCAAAAGTAATAAATGAAATGAAAAACAGGAGGGGCGTTCTAGCCCAATAGAGGCGCGTGGGAGGAGAGGACATGCGCGCTTGCTTGTTCGCCAGCGCGTCACACGCGGTATAGGAGGTCCCCTAAGAATTAGCCGGTTGATCCCGCACCAGGATCTGCCGCCTCCCCAACCGCTTGATTGGCAAGATCATGATCGTCAGATTTCAGCTCGTTCTTTTTCTTTGACACCTCACAGCCACACGCTTGCTCGCTCGTAGGGGTTGTTTGGTTACTTGCATCTATTTTCGGCATTTTGCATATGTGACCTGACTTAGCCAGGCTGAGTGGATATAGGTTAGTATGTTTGCCTGCATCCCTTCCAGACCAGCTGACTAGCAACATAGGCACCAGTGTTTAGTTGTATGCTTGTTCTACCAAGTGTTGTTGTCTAGTTACGTACAACACAGGTGTTCTGGTAATCTCTTCTAGAAGTGGCGAGATTACCAGCACACACACACACACAACAACTTAATAGTAGCAACATAAACAGTTAGCACATGATAAACCATAACCATACTTTGTCATAGCAGTACTAATATGTAGGTTCATAATAGTACTAACATAACAGTACCAGAAAGTCTTCAAACAGGACTAACAAAACAGAGATAAGATAGCAGACATAAACCCTAAGCACCCTCAACATCCATGTCAAATTCTTTGTGGTGCGGCTCGCACTTGGCCACCACCTCAACACCCTCGTTGGTGCATACGATCGCCTTCAATACCGCGGGACTCAACAACTTGAAGGTGAGAAGGCACCCAATATTGACCTCGTGAGCTACATAGAAGTCGACCCAACCTTTACCAAAGGTGAGACTGTTAGCGATCATCCAGGTGTAACCTTCCAAGTGCAGCCGGTGTTTGTCGTCAGCCTGAACACTATTGGGATGGGCGCGAGGTAGTTGCTGAAGGCAGGGGCATGTGCAGATACTCCAACTTAGGTCCAAATATGATCTTGCAGAAGTGTGTTGGGTCGGCGTTTTCATGGCAATGGTTGTATTTCTTAACCCTCCTCCATGTGTCGCCGATTTCCACCACTGCCTTTCCCTTCGTGACCAAGGCGGCCTCCTTGACCTTCGTGTCTGGGGCGGCATCCTTGCCCTTTGTGTATGAGGCCTTGCCCTCCTTGTTGTTGCCTCCCATCACGAGCTTCTCAATCTGCATTCACCATACACATATGGACTAGTGCTCCAATCAAGACATATTACATGTATGAACAAGATTAAGGGTTACTACAAAGATGCATTGTTTGAGCACAATCTTAGCTGCTGACCTAAATGCAACATTAATTCATCCTCACCTAGCTACCACATTCACTCCCAACGCACATTTATCCACCATCGTTATGGACGACTCCGACGACACGCCATAGGATTTGATTGGGACGGGGTGCTTGGATTTGAGGCCTCCCATGAAAATCTTGGATCCATGCCATAGCACCACCACCTCGGTGATGTCTCTCATCCCTCTCTCATGTTTGTGCAATTATTTCTTTCATATCTAATTTATCTTGACTGGGTGCTAAGGTCCATATTTTTATTATCTGTTGTTGTTGATTTTGTTGTTGGTCACTTCATGATGATTGGATATGTAGTGTAAATAGGATATTTAATCCTTGAGTTATGCAATAAAAAATGTACAAATTTGAGTTGCCTATGTGTTTTATGGCCAATCTACTACATTAAAGTTAGAATTACACTCTACTACCAAATGATTTGATGTGGTTTGTACCTAGTGTGATGCTATTACATGAGTTTTATCAAACAAATTAGCTATGTTGTTCCCTTCACTGTTGTAATTTATCAATGATATGTTTATGGCCAAACATATTAGAAGAGAAGGTTGGATGTCTGTCTTGGTGTTTGGCATTCGGGGAGAGATCACACAAGAGAATCGAATATCACTTGGAAAGATACGCAAGATGAGTAGAACACTTGATTTAGTGTTTTTGAATAAATACAAATATGATGAGTGGTTGATCGTATTGCAAAAGGTGGCCGAGAAATGATAATGACTTTCCTTCGTCTTATTTTGGTTAATTTTCTTTATTATAATTCACCTTTGAATTCATTAAGTATAACATTTTGCCATGTACAACTAATATTTGTTGTTGTGCTACAAAGTCTTTTGGCTTACACACCAACTATATTTCTTGGTCAAGGTATGCGAGCATATACTGTTGGGGAACTTTTTTTTGACAAATTGACAGTAGGAGAGGCTCCTACTGTTTTTTACTCATATATAAGGTGAAGTTACATGATGGGTGGTATGTACAGGGGGAACCATCCAAACACTAAGGAACTGGTGGTTGTTGTTTTTGGAGAGTAGGGTTTGTTAGGGAGGGTTTAGAAGAGGGAGTTACAAAAAAGCAATCATAGAAGATCTATGGGCCTCTTTAACCTGATGTTGAAGTAATTCGAAGTCCATTTTGAATTTGTCCAGCCAAGAGCGTAGTGACGGGTCCACCCCTCTGAAGTGTTTGTTGTTCCTTTCTTTCCACAGGCTCTAGGCTGAGGTAAGGAAAATTTCCATGAAGAGAAGGTTGTGCCATGTGGCCTTTGTTTCTCGAACCACTTCAAGGCGGGAGTTGAGCGTGGGCCAGGTAATTTTTAACTTGCTCCGGCATGCTTGGATGAAGGGGCACGTGAATATCATGTGGTCGACCGTTTCTTTGATATGTTGTCCACACAGGAGGCAGTCATAATCATCGCTGATATTGTAGTAACGGCGCCTTAACATGTTGCGGGTATTGAGTCGGTCGTGAAGGAGGAACTAGCCAAACACCTTGATCTTCATTGTACATCTAGAGCGCCAGATCAGGTTGAAAGTGGAGTGGGCATGGACTTCTTTGAAATAAAACTTGTGGTAGTCAGCTGCTTTGAATTCGGTTTTCCCCCAGGCATAAAACCATATATGTGAGTTTGAGGTGGACGGGTTTGAGCGCATAGAGAGGGCTTGGAGATCACGTAGCTCCTCAAGAGCTTGGGGGAGAGCGGTAGGTGAAAATTGTCATGAAATGTCGTTCTCTCCAAGAAATTTTTAACAGAGACGTCTTCATGCAGCGCAAACGAAAATGCCAGAGGATGGGAAACTTCCAAAACATTATCCAGCTAGAGGTCTTTCCAGAATTGGGTTGGCGTGCCATCTACCACATGTACCTTTGATATCCCGCGAAATTTTGGTGTGAGTCTGAGAATGTCTTGCCACTAGAAAGAGCCCAAAGGATCTGTAGCATGTGGTATTTTGTCAGTGTAGTAAGTTTCCCAAATCAAAGAAACCCAGGGGGTGTCCTCTTTGTTATAGAATTAATGCAGGAATTTCAGCAAGAGGGCTTCATTTTGAATCTTTAGGTTGATCACCCCTAACCCACCGCATTTCTTTGGTTTGCAAACCATATCCCAGGCAGCTAACAAGTTACATTTGTCACCTTGTTCGGTCTTTTTTGTCCAATGGCATCTGCGTCTGATCTTGTCGAGCATTTCAAGAATCTTGGGCGGCATTTTCGGGGTACACATGGCATATATCAATAACGAGGTGACCGTTGCATTAAGCCAAGACAATTTTCCTCCGTACGACATCATTGCAATGGTGGGAGTAAGGCGTCTCTCTGCACTGCAGACTATGGACACGAGATCTTGGACAGTGGGTTTTGATGTGCCGAGTGGTAGACCCAATTACGTGAATTGCATTTTCCCAACGGAACAACCAAATATGTTAGCCAAGGAGGCAGTCCCGGCTTCTTCCAGATTGATAGGTATCAAAGTTGATTTATGGAAGTTGATCTTGAGGCCAATAGAGGATGCATAGTCTGTTAGGATTTCTTTGACTAGTGTGATTTGGTGGGGGCACGCAGGCAAGACAAGGATTGTGTCATCGGCGTACTGGATAACTGGGTAATCGGTCATACCCGTGCATGGGAAGGGTAAGTGAATTTTATCTTTGATAGTCTGTTGGGGAACGTTGCATCGAAAATAAAAAAATATACGCACACGCAAGATCTATCCAAGGAGATGCATAACAACGAGAGGGGAGAGTGCGTCCACGTACCCTCGTAGACCGTAAGCGGAAGCGTTTAGTAACGCGGTTTATGTAGTCGAACTTCTTCGCAATCCAACCGATCAAGTACCGAACGTACGGCACCTTCGTGTTCAGCACACGTTCAGCTCGGTGACATCCACGCCTTCTTGATCTAGTAAGACGGCAAGGTGGTAGATGAGTTCCGGCAGCACAACGGTGTGCTGATGGTGATGGTGATGCTATCTCTGTAGGGCTTCGCCTAAGCACTACAAAAATATGACCGAGGGTGTAAACGGTGGAGGGGGGGCGCCGCACACGGCTAAGACTATGTTGTGTCATGTGTGGCACTCACTCCCTCTCATATATATAGGTGGGAGGGGAGGGGAGGCAGCCAAGCGCGCCCTAGGGCTGGCCGGCCAGCCTCTAGGGCTCCTGCCTTGCCTTGTGCCCCCTGCCATGTTTCCCCAAAGGAGGAAGGAAAGGGGAGGAGACGAAGGAAGGGGGAGGCCAACTCCACCTTTTCCTTCCCTCCCCAAAGGGCCGACTGCTACCTCTTGAGCTTGCGTTGTATTCCCTCGAAGAGGAAAGGGAGATGCAGCACAGTAGCGTAAGTATTTCCCTCAGTTTTTGAGAACCAAGGTATCAATCCAGTAGGAGACCACGCGCGAGTCCCTCGCACCTGCATAAACAAATAAAAACTTTGCAGCCAACGCGATAAGGGGTTGTCAATCCCTTTACGGTCACTTACGAGAGTGAGATCTGATAGAGATGATAGTTTATATTTTTGGTATTTTTGGTTTAATAAAACAGCAAATAAAAGCGGTAAAAGTAAAGTAGATGTAGATTGATATGATGAGAATAGACCTGGGGGCCATAGTTTTCTCTAGTGGCTTCTCTCATGACAACGATATTCTACGGCGGGTAAACAAATTACTGTCGAGCAATTGATAGAAAAGCGAATAATTATGAGACTATCTAGGTGTGATCATTGTATATAAGCATCACGTCCGAGACAAGTAGACCGACTCCCGCCTGCATCTACTACTATTACTCCACACATCGACCGCTATCCAGCATGCATCTAGTGTATTGAATTCATAAGAACAGAGTAACGCCTTAAGCAAGATGACATTATGTAGAGGGATAAACTCAAGCAATATGATGTAAACCCCATCTTTTTATCCTCGATGGCAACAATACAATACGTGCCTTGCTGCCCCTACTGTCACTGGGAAAGGACACCGCAAGATTGAACCCAAAGCCAAGCACTTCTCCCATTGCAAGAACTATAGATCTAGTAGGCCAAACCAAACCAATAATTCGAAGAGACTTGCAAGGATATTATGAGCACACATAAAAAGTTCAGAGAAGAACTGATAACCCACAAGTGTAGGGGATCGCAACAGTTTTCGAGGGTAAAGTATTAAACCCAAATTTGTTGATTCGACACAAGGGGAGCCAAAGAATACTCTTAAGTATTAGCAACTGAGTTGTCAATTCAGCAACACCTGGAAACTTAGTATCTGCAGCAAGATAGTTTAGTAGCACAGTAATATGATAGTGGTGGTAGCAGCAATAAAAGTAAAGATAGTGTTTTTGTGATAATAGCAACGGAAAAGTAAATAAGTGACTAGCAATATAGGTAAAGCTCGTAGGCATTGGATCGGTGATGGGAAATTACGTTGGATGCAATTCATCATATAGAAGTTATAACCTAGGGTGACACAGAACTAGCTCCAGTTCATCAATGCAATGTAGGCATGTATTCCGAATATAGTCATACATGCTTATGGAAAAGAACTCGCACGACATCTTTTGTCCTACCCTCCCGTGGCAGCGGGGTCCTATTGGAAACTAAGGGATATTAAGGCCTCCTTTTAATAGAGTACCGGACCAAAGCATTAACACACAGTGAATACATGAACTCCTCAAACTATGGTCATCACCGGGAGTGGTCCCGATTATTGTCACTTCGGGGTTGCCGGATCATAACACATAGTAGGTGACTATAGACTTGCAAGATAGAATCTAGAACACACATATATTCATGGAAACATAATAGGTTCAGATCTGAAATCATGGCACTTGGGCCCTAGTGACAAGCATTAAGCATAGCAAAGTCATAGCAACATCAATCTCAAAACATAGTGGATACTAGGGATCAAACCCTAACAAAACTAACTCGATTACATGATAGATCCCATCCAACCCATCACCGTCCAGCAAGCCTACGATGGAATTACTCACACACGGCGGTGAGCATCATGGAATTGGTGATGGAGGAAGGTTGATGATGACGATGGCGACGATCTCCACTCTCCAGAGCCCCGAACGGACTCCAGACCAACCCTCCCGAGAGAGATTAGGGCTTGGTGGCGGCTCCGTCTCGTGAAACACGATAATTCCTTCTTCCTGATTTTTTTCTCCGCGAAACGGAATATATAGGACCTGGGGATACGTCGGTGGGGCATCGGGGTACCCTCGAGGCAGGGCGCGCCCTGGGAAGGGGGGCGCGCCCCCACCCTCGAGGACAGCCCGTGGGCCCCCATGTGTGGATCTTCTTGCAGGTATTTTTTATATTTTCTGAAATAAATCTCCATTGATTTTCAGGCGATTCCGAGAACTTTTTATTTCTGCACAAAAACAACACCATGGCAGTTCTGCTGAAAACAGCGTCAGTCCGGGTTAGTTCCATTCAAATCATGCAAGTTAGAGTGCAAAACAAGGGCAAAAGTGTTTGGCAAAGTAGATACGTTGGAGACGTATCAACTCCCCCAAGCTTAAACCTTTGCTTGTCCTCAAGCAATTTAGTTGATAAACTGAAAGTGATAAAGAAAAACTTTGACAAACTCTGTTTGCTCTTGTTGTTGTAAATATGTAAGCTAGCATTCAGGTTTTCAACAAGATCATGAACTAACCACATTCACAATAACTTTCAGGTCTCAAGACTACTCACATCAATGGCATAATCAACTAGCGAGCAATGATAATAAACCTCGGATGACAACACTTCTCAAAACAATCATGATATGATATAACAAGATGGTATCTCGCTAGCCCTTTCTGAGACCGCAAAACATAAATGCAGAACACCTCTAAAGATCAAGGACTGACTAGACATTGTAATTCATGGTAAAAGAGATCCAGTCATGATCATACTCAATGCAAATTAATAGTAACACATGCAACGACAGAGGTGCTCTCCTACTGGTGCTTTTTGATAAGAGGATGATGACTCTGCATAAGAGTAAATAGATAGGCCCTTCGCAGAGGGAAGCAGGGATTTGTAGAGGTGCCAGAGCTCGATTTTTAAATAGAGATGAATAACATTTTGAGCGGTATACTTTCATTGTCAACATAACAACCAAGAATCTCGATATCTCCCATGCTACGCACATTATAGGCGGTTCCCAAACAGAATGGTAAAGTTTATACTCCCCCAACCACCAACAAGCACACTCCACAACCAGCCGAATCCACGGGTTACCGTCCAAACAAGCAACAGCCCTGGGGGAGTTTTGTTTAATTATTATGATTTTGAGCATGGGACTGGGCATCCCGATTACCAGCCATTTTCTCGTGAATGATGAGCGGAGTCTACTCATCGTGAGAATAACCCACCTAGCATGGAAGATATAGACAGCCCTAGTTGATACATGAGTTGTTCGAGCATACAAAACAGAATTCCATTTGAAGGTTTAGAGTTTGGCACATACAAAATTACTTGGAACGGCAGGTAAATACCACATATAGGAAGGTATGGTGGACTCATGTGGAATAACTTTGGGGTTTATAGAAGTGGATGCACAAGCAGTATTCCCGCTTAGTACAGGTGAAGGCTAGAATAAGACTGGGAAGCGGCCAGCTAGAGAGCAACAACGGTCATGAACATGCATTAAAATTAATCAACAATGAATGCAAGCATGAGTAGGATATAAATCACCATGAACATAAATATCGTGAAGGCTATGTTGATTTGTTTCAACTACATGCGTGAACATGTGCCAAGTCAAGTCACTTAAATCATTCAGAGGAGGATACCACCCATCATACCACATCACAACCATTTTAATATCATGTTGGCATGCAAGATAGACCATTATAAACTCTCCGCTAATTAAGCATGGCATAAGCAGCTACGATCTCTAATTGTCATTGCAAACATGTTTCATTCATAACAAGCTGAATTAAGAACGACGAGCAATCATATTTACAAAAACAAGAGAGGTCGAGTTCATACCAGCTTTTCTCATCTCAATTAGTTCATCATATATCATCCTTATTACCTTTCACTCGCACGACCGAACGGTGTGGATAATAATAATAGTGCACGTGCATTGGACTAAGCTGGAATCTGCAGACATTTAATACAAGAGAGAAGACAAGGTAATATGGCTCAAGGTTAAATCAACAACAAAGCATGTGAGAGCCACTAGGCATTTTAATTATGGTCTTCTACTCCTAACCCCTAAAGAAAAGAAAAAGAAGCTATTTACACGGGAAAGCTCCCAACAAGCAAAAGAAGAACGAGAAATCTTTTTGGGTTTTCATTTTTAGTTACTACTACAAGCAAAGAAAGTAAACTAGATAGAAGCTATAACTAATATATTTTTTGTTTTTCTGGGTTTTTCTAGCACACAAGAAAAAGACTAAGAAAAAGAAATTGAAACTAAGCATGGATGGCATAGTGAAAGAGTGTGAGCACTGACAACTAGGATAAGTGTGTACATGAAAGTAAAGTCGGTGAGAAACACGTACTCCCCCAAGCTTAGGCTTTTGGCCTAAGTTGGTCTATGGCCACGGATCGAAGCCACTCCCTCCAGTGTACTGAGATGTGTCCTCTGGATGCCACTGGTTGGTGAGCTCGTCCAGATCCCACCCATAAACAGATTGTCGAGAAGGATCAAATGGTGGTTCTGGCTCAGGCTCTGAAGCTTGTGCCTGGCCTTGGTACTGGTAGAAGGCATCTGATGTAATGAGGTACTTGCCTGTGGACAGATCAAACAAAGATGGTGCAGGCAAGGTAACAATTTCACAGTATATTTCATCAAACCTCAATTTATAAAGTAGCTGCATATTTTTGTCTTTAACAATAAAGTCATGAGCTACCATGCTCTTGTAGTCTAGATAAACAGGGGCAAGCAACTTTTCTTCCTTCTCATGATGCCTAATAGGTATATTAAAATGTTCAGCAAGGCGAGAAGCAAAAATGCCTCCAAAGACGGGCCCCTTTGAGCGGTTCAGACTCAATCATTTGGCAACGACGGCGCCCAAGCTAAAAGTTGTGTAACGAAACAAGGCATGGCGTAAAATGATAATATCAGGGGCACTAAGATTCCCACTGTTCCTGCGACCAATTAAACACCTACTAGCAAATAAAGCAAAGTAGCGCAGAACAGGGAAGTGTATACTGGTGATTCTTGCCCCTGAAACTTGTCTAGTTTCACCTACGGCTATCATATCGATAAACCCTTTGACGTCTTCATGACGTGGTTCATCAAGTCTACCTTCAAAGGGTACTTTGCATATTTCACAAAAATCTAACAGTGATATCTCCTTAACCACATCATATAAGAGAAAATCCACCGTGGGTGGTGTTTTCCTAGAATGAAAATGAAAGCTTTGCGTAAAAATATTGGTGAGTAAGAGATACCGTTCTTTTTGGTCGTTGATGAAGTCTGTGAGGCCTACATTATTCGCCAACCAATAGAAGTCTTCGTAAATACCGGCGGTCACCATGAAATTATTACAAGGCCATCCGCACGGTCGAACTTCCGCCATGCGAGGAAGATGATACTTGGGCTTCTTATTTTCTTCTTTCTTCTTCTCCTCTGAGCTCTTGCTGGAAGAGCCCATCAATATTCTTTTTAACATTATCCTTTTCTGAAAATTTCTGAAATTTTTAGTAACTCACAATAAAAGTTAACCAAACTCAACAAGATTGACAGCAACAACTCCTATAAGTGCCTAGAAGCTATATCATGCATTAGAACTACTTGGGACCAAGAAAATTTGACATGCAAGCTCAAGAACAAGGTCACCACAGCAGCATAAATTTGCAACAAATAAAGCACTAGAACAAAAACTAATTGGACAAATGGAGGAGTCACATACCAAGGAACAATCTCCCCAAACAGTTTGGTGAATGGTGCTTTGAGCAAGGAGATCGAAAATGGCAGCAAAACAAGCTAGAACTCGGGTTTGAGATGATGGGGGATTTTTTTTGGGAGGAAGAAGAAGAGCATGGGTGAAAGGATAAGTGGAGGGGGCCACGTGGGGCCCTCGAGGCAGGGGGGCGCGCCCTGTGAAGGGGGGCACGCCCTGTGCCCTCGAGGCCACGTGCTGGCTCCCCTCGCTGTGTGTTCAGTGCCATATTTTCTTAAATATTCTAGAAAAAAATCGTATTTCATTTTCATGGCATTTGGAGAACTTTTATTTTCGGGATATTTTTTATTGCACGGATAAGTCTGGAAACAGACAGATAATGATATTTTTCTTTTATTTAACCTAATTAACAGAAAGTAAAAGGAGGGTATAGAAGGTTTGTGCTATCTAGATTCACCTATCCCATGCTCATCAAACGGAATCCATTAACAAGGTTGATCAGGTCTTGTTAATAAACTCTTTCCGAGTAACATGAAACTGGAGAATTTTCGAATAACACTATGTTACCTCAATGGGGATATGTATGTCCCCAACAATAAGTATGTCATATGCCTTCTTGATAGTAGGAATAGGAAACTCGAAACCTCCAATAGTGATGGTTGAAGTTTTTCCAATATAATTGATACTATGAACCTGAGGTTGTTTCCTCGGAAAGTGTACCGTATGCTCATTACCATTGACATGAAAAGTGACATTGCCTTTGTTGCAATCAGTAACAGCCCCTGCAGTATTCAGAAAAGGTCTTCCAAGAATAATAGACATACTATCATCCTCGGGAATATCGAGTATAACAAAGTCCGTTAGAATAGTAAAATTTGCAACTACAACAGGCACATCCTCACAGATACCGACAGGTATAGCTGTTGATTTATCAACCATTTGCAAGGATATTTTAGTAGGTGTCAACTTACTCAAGTCAAGTCTACGGTATAAAGAGAGAGGCATAACACTAACACCGGCTCCAAGATCACACAAAGCAGTTTTAACATAGTTTCTCTTAATTGAGCAAGGTATAGTAGGTACTCCTGGATCTCCTAATTTCTTAGGCATTCCACCCTCAAAAGTGTAATTGGCAAGCATGGTGGAAATTTCTACTTCAGGTATCTTTCTTTTTTTGGTAATAATATCTTTCATATACTTGGCATAAGGATTTGTTTTAAGCACATCAGTCAAACGCATACGCAAAAAGATAGGTCTAATCATTTCAGCAAAGCGCTCAAAATCTTCATCATCCTTTTTCTTGGATGGTTTCTAAGGAAAAGGCATGGGTTTCTGAACCCATGGTTCTCTTTCCCTACCGTGCTTCCTAGCAACAAAGTCTCTCTTATCATAACGTTGATTCTTTGATTGTGGGTTATCAAGATCAACTGCAGGTTCAATCTCTACATCATTATCATTGCTAGGTTGAGAATCAACATGAACATCATTATTAATATTATCACTAGGTTCATGTTCATTACCAGATAGTGTCTCAGCATCAGAAATAGATATATCATTGGGATTCTCAGGTGGGTGAGCTACAGGTTCACTAGAAGCATGCAAAGTCCAATCATTTTTCTTTTTCTTCCTCTTAGAAGAACTAGGTGCATCTATATTAGCTCTCTGAGAATCTTGCTCAATTCTCTTAGGGTGGCCTTCAGGATACAGAGGTTCCTGAGTCATTCTACCACGTCTAGTCACAACTCTAATGGCATTATGATTATTCTTACTATTTAATTCATTGAGCAAATCATTCTGAGCTTTAAGTACTTGTTCTACTTGAGTGGTGACCATAGAAGCATGTATACTAATGAGTTTCAATTCATCTTTAGCACTAGACAGATAATCACTCAAGCATTCAATCATATAAGCATTGTGTTGTAATTGTCTACCAACATAAGCATTGAAGTTTTCTTGTTTCACAATAAAATTGTCAAACTCATCTAAGCATTGGCTAGCAGACTTGTAACGAGGAATATCACCTTCATCAAATCTATAAAGAGAATTTACCTTTACTACCTGTGTCGGGTTATCAAGACCATGTATTTCTTCAATAGGCGGTAAATTCTTAATATCTTCAGCTTTAATACCTTTTTCTTTCATAAATTTATTTGCCTCTTGCATATCTTCAGGACTGAGGAATAGAACACCTCTTTTCTTCGGAGTTGGCTTAGGGGATGGTTTAGGAAGTGTCCAATTATTTTCATTGGCCAGCATATTATTCAATAGTAATTTAGCTTGTTCCACTGTTCTTTCCCTGAAAACACAACCAGCACAACTATCCAGGTGGTCTCTGGAAGCATCAGTTAGTCCATTATAAAAGATATCAAGTATATAATGCATCTCAAGAGGATGATCAGGCAAAGCATTAAGTAACTGGAGAAGCCTCCCACAAGCTTGTGGGAGACTCTCTTCTTCAGTTTGAGAAAATTTATATGTTTCCCGTAAGGCAGCTTGTTTCTTATGAGCGGGAAAATATTTAGCAGAAAAGTAATACATCATATCCTGGGGACTATGCACACAACTAGGATCAAGAGAGTTAAACCAAGTCTTAGCATCACCCTTTAACGAGAAAGGAAATAGCTTAAGGATATAGTAGCAGTGAATCTTTTCATCATTGGTAAACAGGGTGGCTATATCATTCAACTTGGTAAGATGTGCCACAACAGTTTCAGAC
This sequence comes from Secale cereale, assembly GCA_902687465.1. Lineage (NCBI taxonomy): Eukaryota > Viridiplantae > Streptophyta > Magnoliopsida > Poales > Poaceae > Secale > Secale cereale. Next base: position 598,397,772 of record LR738709.1, read on the forward strand.
TCATAGCCATGGAAAGGATCAGATTCAACCAAAGTAATTAACTCAGGATCAACAGAGAATTCATAATCCTTATCAGTGACACATATAGGTGAAGTAGCAAAAGCAGGGTTATGTTTCATTCTAGCATTCAAGGAATTTTTTTTAGCTTAGATAATAACTTCTTAAGATCATATCTATCATTGCAAGCAAGAAAGTCTCTAGCAGTTTCTTCATCCATAACATAACCCTGAGGCACAACAGGCAATTCATATCTATTGGGAGTAGTTTCATCATCACTTTCATAAATATCATCAACATTGGCACTCTCCCTAACTTTAGCAATTTGTTCATCTAGATATTCACCTAGTGGCACAGTATCAGGCATAGAGATAGTTTCATCATACATAGCAGAAGTAGCATCATCAAGAACATACGACATATCAGATTCAATAGCAGGAGTAGGTGTCGCAAGTTTACTCATAATAGAAGGAGAATGAAGTGCAGAGCTAGATGGCAGTTCCTTACCTCCCCTCATAGTTGAGGGTAAGATCTTGGTTTTTGAGTCCTTCAAATTCTTCATAGTGATAAGCAGATATAAATCCCAAGTGACTTAAAGAATAGAGCTATGCTCCCCGGTAACGGCGCCAGAAAATAGTCTTGATAACCCACAAGTGCAGGGGATCGCAACAGTTTTCGAGGGTAAAGTATTAAACCCAAATTTGTTGATTCGACACAAGGGAGCCAAAGAATACTCTTAAGTATTAGCAACTGAGTTGTCAATTCAACCACACCTGGAAACTTAGTATCTGCAGCAAGATAGTTTAGTAGCACAGTAATATGATAGTGGTGGTAGCAGCAATAAAAGTAAACATAGTGTTTTTGTAGTTTTTGTGATAATAGCAACGGAAAAGTAAATAAGCGACTAGCAATATAGGTAAACCTCATAGGCATTGGATCGGTGATGGGAAATTACGTTGGATGCAATTCATCATGTAGAAGTTATAACCTAGGGTGACACAGAACTAGCTCCAGTTCATCAATGCAATGTAGGCATGTATTCCGAATATAGTCATACATGCTTATGGAAAAGAACTCGCATGACATCTTTTGTCCTACCCTCCCGTGGCAGCGGGGTCCTATTGGAAACTAAGGGATATTAAGGCCTCCATTTAATAGAGTACCGGACCAAAGCATTAACACACAGTGAATACATGAACTCCTCAAACTATGGTCATCACCGGGAGTGGTCCCGATTATTGTCACTTCGGGGTTGCCGGATCATAACACATAGTAGGTGACTATAGACTTGCAAGATAGGATCTAGAACACACATATATTCATGGAAACATAATAGGTTCAGATCTGAAATCATGGCACTCGGGCCCTAGTGACAAGCATTAAGCATAGCAAAGTCATAGCAACATCAATCTCAGAACATAGTGGATACTAGGGATCAAACCCTAACAAAACTAACTCAATTACATGATAGATCCCATCCAACCCATCACCGTCCAGCAAGCCTACGATGGAATTATTCAAACACGGCGGTGAGCATCATGGAATTGGTGATGGAGGAAGGTTGATGATGACGATGGCGACGATCTCCACTCTTCGGAGCCCCGAACGGACTCCAGATCAACCCTCCCGAGAGAGATTAGGGCTTGGCGGCAGCTCCGTCTCGTGAAATGCGATAATTCCTTCTCCCTGATTTTTTTCTCCGCGAAACGGAATATATAGGACCTGGGGATACGTTGGTGGGGCATCGGGGTGCCCTCGAGGCAGGGGGACGCGCCCTGGGAAGGGTGGCGCGCCCCCCACCCTCGAGGATAGCCCGTGGCCCCCAGGTGTGGATCTTCTTGCAGGTATTTTTTATATTTTCTGAAATAAATCTCCGTTGATTTTCAGGCGATTCGGAGAACTTTTCATTTGTGCACAAAAACAACACCATGGCAGTTCTGCTGAAAACAGCGTCGGTCCGGGTTAGTTCCATTCAAATCATGCAAGTTAGAGTCCAAAACAAGGGCAAACGTGTTTGGCAAAGTAGATACGTTGGAGACGTATCAAGAACCAAATATCTTTCATAGATAACCTTGATCATAAACTCACAATTCATCGGATCTCGACAAACCCACCGCAAAAAGAGATTACATCGAATAGATCTCCTCGAAGACCGAGGAGAACTTTGTATTGAGATCCAGAGAGAGAGAGAAGAAGCCATCTAGATACTAGTTATGGACCCGAAGGTCTGTGGTAAACTACTCACAACTCATGGTGAGAGCGATGATGATGATTATGAAGGCCTCCGTGATGGATCCCCCTCCGGTGGAGCTCCGGAATAGGCTCCAAGATGGGATCTCCATGGGAACAGAAGCTACAGCGATGGAATTATTGTTTTCTCTCCGTGTATGGAGTTTCTGGGGTACGTGGACTTATATAGGAAGAAGGAGGGCACCGGGGGCCACTTGAGGGGGCCTCGAGGTAGGGGGCGCGCCCTGGGAAGGGGGGCGCACCCCCATCCTTGAGGGCCACCTCTCTGTCCCCTGACTTGGTCCTCAAGCTCCGCGTGCGTGATTTTCTCCAAAAATATCTCTCACGAAGGTTTCATTACGTTTGGACTCCGTTTGATATTCCATTTCTGCAAAACCCTGAAATAGGCAAAAAAAACAACAATTTGGACTGGGCCTTTAGGTTAGTAGGTTAGTCCGAAAAATGATATAAAAGTGAATGATAAAGCCCATTAAACATCCAAGACTTCATAAATAATAGCATGGAACAATCAAAAATTATAGATACGTTGGAGATGTATCACCGACCACTATAGGGGGCGCACCAGCCCCTTGTGGGCTGGTGTGTTCCCTCACTTGGCCCATAAGTCCCATAACTTTGTCGGGGATGCCCGAAACCCCTTCCGATGACCCGATAAGTACCCGGTGCCACTTGAAACACTTCCGGTGTCCAAATACCATCGTCCTATATATCAATATTAACCTCCGGACCATTACGGAGCTCCTCGTCATGTACGTGATCTCATCCAAGACTCCGAACAACATCCGGTCATCTAAATCATATAATTCATATAACACTATATCGTCATCGAACGTTAAGCGTGCGGACCCTACGGGTTCGAGAACTATGTAGACATGACTGAGACACCTCTCCGGTCAATAACCAACAACGGAAACTGGATGCCCATATTGGTTCCTAGATATTCTACGAAGATATTTATCGGTCGAACTGTTATGACAACATACATGTAACGCCCCGGACACACCCGCCGGTGGTCGTTACTCCTGGCGGGATCTAGACTGGCCCCACATATCAATACTAGTCTTTTCTGTGCACTTTGTCCTCACTCGTGCGCACCCGAGAGCAACTTCCCGGTCGGTCACCCATCCTGAAACTACTCCAAGTAGAGCACGCTTAACTTTGGAGTTCTGTCTGAATGGGCTTCCGGAAAAGAAGGAATTCCTTATTGATATGAGTAATCTATCATCCCTAATAAGCCAGGCTACCATAATACACAATTCCCTTTGTCCGTCGGTATGTTACTTGCCCGAGATTCGATCGTCGGTATCCCCATACCTAATTCAATCTCGTTAACGACAAGTCTCTTTACTCATTCCTTAATAAATCATCTCATAACTAACTCATTAGTCATTTGCTTGCAAGGCTTCTTATGATGTGTATTACCGAGAGGGCCCAGAGATACCTCTCCGATACTCGGAGTGACAAATCCCAATAATCAATCCATGCCAACTCAACAAACACATTTGGAGATACCTGTAGAGCATCTTTATGATCACCCAGTTACGTTGTGACGTTCGATAGCACACAAGGTATTCCTTTGGTATTCGGGAGTTGCATGATCTCATGGTCGAAGGAATATGTATTTGACATACAAGAAAGCGGTAGCAATAAACTGAAAGATCATATGCTAAACTAACGGATGGGTCTTGTCCATCACATCATTCTCCTAATGATGTGATCCCGTTATCAAATAACAACACATGTCTATGGTTAGGAAACCTTAACCATCTTCGATCAACAAGCTAGTCTAGTAGAGGCTTACTAGGGACACGGTATTTGTTTATGTATTGACACATGTATTTAAGTTTCCGGCCAATACAATTCTTGCATGAATAATAAACCTTATATCATGATTTAAATATAATAATAACTATTTTATTATTGCCTCTAGGGCATATTTCCATCAGTCTCCCACTTGAACTAGAGTCAATAATCTAGTTCACATCGCCATGTGATTAACACCCATAGTTCACATGGCCATGTGATTAACACCCACAGAGTTTACTAGAGTCAATAATCTAGTTCACATCGCCATGTGATTAACACCTATAGATCACACCGCGATGTGATTAATACCCAAAGATTTTACTGAGTCAATAGTCTAGTTCACATCGCCATGTGATTAACACCCAAAGAGTTATAAGGTGAAAGGATCGATATGGTTGACTAGTGGGGGGTGAATAGGCAACTAACAATTTTTAGCTTTTCTTGACCAAATTAAACTTAGCAACAAAGTAGGTTGTCTAGATGGGCAACTACGTTGGCAACCTATATGATGCAACAAATACAAGTGCACAACCAAGCAGAAGGAACTAACACAAGTAAACTTGCACAAGTAAAGGTAAGAGATAACCAAGAGTGGAACCGGTGGAGACGAGGATGTGTTACCGAAGTTCCTTCCCTTTGAGGGGAAGTACGTCTCCGTTGGAGCGGTGTGGAGTCACAATGCTCCCCAAGAAGCCACTAGGGCCACCGTATTATCCTCACGCCCTCACACAATGCGAGATGCCGTGATTCCACTATTGGCGCCCTTGAAGGCGGAACCTTTAAAAACAAGGTTGGGGCTATCTCCACAACTTAATTGGAGGCTCCCAACGAACCACAAAGTTTCACCACAATGGAATGTGGCTCCGAATTGACCTCAACTGTCTAGGGTGCTCAAACACCCAGGAGTAACAAAATCCACACACAAAAGTATGGGGGAATCAAATATCCTTTGGTGGAAGTGTAGATCTAGGTCTCCTCCTTTAATCCCTATCAAATCAACAAGTTTGAGTGGCTAGAAAGAGAGATCGGGCAAGAAAGCTTGAATGGCATTAATGGGGGAGAGAGAGAGGTAATAGGTAAGTGGTAGGTGGAAGAAGCACCCCCTTTTATAGGGTCCCCTCTAATCCAACCGTTATGCACAGAAACACATAGGAGCGGTACTTCCGCAATGACCACCGGTACAACCGGTGGATGCGGGAAACCCCTGCTAGGGCACCAGGGCGGTACTTCCGGTGGAGCTACTGGTAGTACCGGTATGCCGGAGCAAACCGGAACTACCGCTCCACCACCGGTCAACTACCGTGTTTCATCCAGAAGGTTTACACCCCAGGCCGGTAGTTGGAGCGGTGGTAGAGCCAGAGCTACCGCTGGACCAGCAGTCCGTGAGTGGTGGAGTTCCACGCGGTACTACCGCCACGAACACCGGTAGTACCGGTTTGTCAAGACAAACCGGAACTTCCGCTCCACCACCGGTCTACCACCGTACTAGGTACAGAAGGGTATCACCCCTGAGCGTTACTTGTACCGGTGGTTTGACCGGAACTGCATGCCAGCGATACAACCGCTCAAGAGAGCGGTACTACCGCCATGAGCAGAACTGCACAGTCACAGAGGACATTAGGAAACCTCTCTCTCCTCGAACGGAGGGTATATGGTGGGTGCAAAGAGTATGTACGTGTAATGATTCACCCAATACCTTCCGATGTGGATTCCCTCTTAATAGTACGGGTTTCCTACGACCAAAGGAATAAAACACGCCGGAAACACCGTCTTCGATCTTTTCCGCATAGAGGCAAAGCCTAACTGTCTTGCGCCACACAGTGTGTACCTGAGAAAGTAGGACTCACGATTAGTCCACATGTGTATTGTCATCATCACCAAAACCCTAAGGCAGGAAATGCCCTTACAATCTCCACCTTTTTGGTGGATGATGACAACCACATGAAAAGCACAGGAGATCTAGAAAATATAGACGGGGCTCCCCTGGTTGTGAGCACTTATTTAGAGTTTGCTTTTGGAATGCAAAAGTGTTCACACTAGGATCAATGCTCCCCCTAGATTTTATAGACCACTCAGTGATAGCAAAAACAAAATAACATACATAAGGCACGTATTAGTAGAACAGTAGAGCAAAAGATAAGGGTACCATTAATACGCAAGCTCTACTGATAGAATAGTGCATAGATAAAAGGATAAGGGACGTATGTCTCACATCATGCACATAGACACTACTCATGACAAGTTCACAAGACACTAGAAAGCAAAGCAAACAAATAGAAGGCAACTGCAAATGAGCCCCCATGCAACTCCCATGACCTATAGAGTTCTCTACCCCTTTGGCATCAAGACACCAAAAAGGAAAAGAACGAAGCTAACGCCCCAGGCTTAGTAGATCTCCTCGCCAGTCGCCGCAGAATCGTCAGACCCATCATCAGCATCCTTAGACTCCCCAGTCTCCTCAAACTCCACAGTAGTACCCTCGGGACCACGGACAATAGAGGTAGCAGGCTCGTCATTAGACCACTTATAGTTCTCCAAGCACCATGTATCCTAAGGAGTGATGGCCTTTTCAGAGCCACTCTTCACGTCTGGCACATTGAGGTGTCTCATTAACTGAATCTGCCTGCGACGCGCCATCTTCTCAGCCACATGAGCCTTGTAGAGCTTCTTCTGAATATGAGTCTGCAGGCAAAAGGTCTTCTTGATCTTGGTAGTCAGCTTCTTGACCCAAGAGGGCGTGGCCCCAGCCTCCAACTCAAAGTCCTCATCACTCAAGGTGGCAAGCACATCCTCCTGGTTGCCCTCGGGGAAACGAGGAGCAGCATGCTGCTTCATCCTCAACACCTTAACCTCATGCTCTGTGAGGTTAGCCGGAGCGGTAAGAGGCTCTTCGGTCCTATAGACTGCCCAAACTGAGTGCAGAAACTTCATCACGAAAGGAGCATAGATTGGTACCTTGTGGTACCACACCATATTGTACATCTCCTCCCACATCCACTTGGAGACATCAAATGTGGCACCGGATCCCCTTTTGGTCTTCATGGCCACAAGCAAATCCATAAGATACCCATAGATATCATCTTGATTCCCAACCTTGGGGAGCAGCACACAGCGGAATACACGATGCAGAATATCATATACTGGCAGAAGGTCATTGGACTTACCCACGATACCACGTCCAGGGATGTACAGAGGGGCAAGCTTTATCTTATCCATGGGGTGGGCTCGGTCATGAGGACGGAGACTACCTTGACCCTCCAACCCGGTATCCTCATAGCCAAGAGCATTGCAGAAGGCTCCAGAAGGGACATGAAAGAACTCATCACAACACATAAAGGAAAGGTGACGCACATCATCGTTGCCGAAGTGAACTGTAGCATAGAACTGATGCATGAGCTGCACATCGAAGTCACATTTCACAGACATGAGCTTGATCAAATCAAACTCCTCACAGATCTCCAGAGCCTCTCCAAAGTAAGCAAGGTTGTTCTTCCAGTGATCGATGTCAATGGACTACATCCGGGTGAACTTGTTCTTGTGATGATCAAAAATTTCAAACACCATCCTTATCTGAACTCATTTCAGAACTGAGGATTGTTCCAACGAGGAGGTGCAGCCACAGTGTAGGGATTCTGGAAACATAACTTTTCCCAGTCCGGAAGCTTCCATTTGTGCATTGGCAACGCAACACGCTGCTTGGCAGCAGCAGACTTCTCCCGGCAAGTGGTTTTGGTAGGGATCACCACCTCGCGAGTATCTTCATTGCCATCGGATGGTTTGCCCCTACAGGCCCTCTTCTTGGTGTTCTGAGACTTCTAAGCAGCACAAGAGCTAGAGCCACCTGTAAACGCACACACATAGCACACAGAACCCCAGCAAATATGAGAGGAATGTACACAAGATCAGAAGAATAAATCACATGTAAGTAAGTAGAAGAAGAACAGTGCAGATGGGTTCAGAGAAAACAATTGTTTCGGTTGTTCGACCGGTAGAACCGCTAGAGAGGTAGTACCACTCTCAAGGAGTGGTAATACCACTGAGAGCGGATCTGCTGATTTGAAGAATGAGAACAACCCTATCTTGAATACAGATGCAATATTCCCTACTTCTAACTACGCACAAGTAGAGGAGATGTTTATAAGGATCTCTCCCACCAATCATTTGGCCAAAAATGCAGGAGTACAAGCAATGCCCTAGAGAGAGGATTCTCCAAAAAGAACCCCCCAAAAAAGGAAAGAGGGCATTATCGGTATCCATGGGAGGGGATCGGAAGGTAGGCGACCTCCACGGAGTAGATCCGATGAAGGGCCAACCGATCCAGATCGCCTGAGGGCACTCCGGGGCAATGTGCGAAGCTACCGGCGGCTAGGGTGAAGAAGCAGGACGGGCGCGAGGGGGAAATAGAATACCCCTTCAGCATGTGCCCCTTATATATGCGCCTAGACAGTCAGCCGGTAGTACCGCTCGGAAGAGTGGTAGTACGGCTCCTGTAGCTAGCCAGTCCTTGAGGGCGGTACTTCCGCGCCAGAGGCAGCAGTAGTACCGCTTCCAAATACCGGTAGTACTGGCCAGTGATACAGGTACAAGCACTAGCGGTAGAACCACTTGTGCAAGACCGGAAGTACCGCTCGGACTACACAACATAGTGGAAGAGCGGTAGAACCGCTCTAACCACCAGTTGTACCGCCAAGTTGCATTAGCCCATGCCAAAAGAGATCAAACTTGTGTACATTTGGATGAGATGGCTAGGGATGAGAAGGCTTAGGATGGAAGCAAGACATTGTATTATGATGATGAAGACCCCAGGAGTGCAAGAAGCAAACAATAAAAGCCACTCCTTGGAGAATTCAAACACCTAGGAGAACCGAAGGCGCAAGGCAAAAGGAAACAAACAACAAATAAACACCTTGCACACGGGCGGTGGCCGGAGCCACCTATGTTTGAGTCAAATGGTACGGTACCGCGAAGATTTTAACCTTGGGCCCATGACCACTACTCATCTTTGAAGCACATACATACCATCAACAATGGTGAATGTGAAAGATTTGATCGATTTATGCATAATGGGGGAGGGAAAGTTCATTGAGAGAACAACACTCCCCATATGTCCATGCCTACACCTAAACAAGATAACATGAAGAGTATGGGAAGGTGTGCATTTTCAATCCACATTGCTCAAATCAATGATATTTAGCTCATGCCTTAACTCGCGAAATCTTGCTTCGTCCAAGGGCTTCGTAAAGATATCTGCAAGGTTATCATGAATGTTGACATAGTTGAGCTCGATCTCCCCTCGCCTAATATGATCCCGGATGAAGTGATATTGAATCTCAATATGCTTCGTCTTGAAGTGTTGCACCGGGTTGAGAGAAATCTTTATGGCACTTTCATTGTCACATCAAAGAGGCAGTTTGTCACACATGACACCGTAATCCTTTAAAGTTTGCCTCATCCATAAAAGTTGAGCACAACAACTGCCGGCCGCCACATACTCGACTTCGGTGGAGGTGAGAGATACACAACTTTGCTTCTTGGAAGACCAACTCACCAAAGAGCAACCAAGAAATTGGCATACTCTGGTAGTTGACTTCCTATTCACTTTGTCTCCCGCCTAATCCAAATCCGAGAAACCTACACGGTTGAAGTTTGCTCCTCTTGGGTACCATAAGCCAAAGTTTGGGGTATGAGCCAAATATCTAAAGATTCACTTTACTGCCACAAAGTGACTTTCCTTAGGTGAGACTTGAAACCGTGCACAAATTCCCACACTAAACATGATATCCGGTCTAGATGCACAAAGGTAAAGCAAGGATCCAATCATAGAACAATATACCTTTTGATCCACGGCTTTACCATTGGGATCAATGTCAAGTTGGCACTTGGTAGGCATTGGAGTAGTAGCCGGCTTAACATCACTTAGATTGAACCTCTTGAGCATGTCTTGAGTATATTTGGCTTGTTTGATGAAGATTCCTTCTCTTCTTTGTTTGATTTCGAACCCGAGGAATAACTTCAACTCTCCCATCATGGACATCTCAAATTCCGCGGTCATGAGTGCGGCATACTCATCATTGAAAGCTTTGTTAGGTGAACCAAATATAATATCATCAACATATAGTTGGCATACAAAAAACTCCCCTTTGACCTTCTTAGTAAAAAGAGTGGGGTCGATTTTCCCAATTTCAAACCCACGATCTTGCAATAACTCGGTAAGATGCTCATACCACGCACGTGGGGCTTGTTTAAGGCCATAGAGCGCCTTATTGAGTTGATACACCTGATTGGTGAACTTAGGATCCTCAAACCCCAGGGGTTGTTTGACATACACCAACTCATTAAGAGGACCATTAATAAAAGCACTTTTCACATCCATTTGTTGAAATTTATAGTTATGATGAGAATCATAGGCAAGCAACAAACGAATAGATTCAAGGCGAGCAACGGGGAAAAGGTTTCACCGTAGTCGATACCCTCGACTTGGGAGTAGCCTTGAGGCACCAAACGAGCCTTGTTGTGAATGACAATCCCGTGAGCATCTTGCTTGTTCTTAAAGATCCATTTGGTTCCACTGACATTATGGTTCTCCTTCGGCCTTGCCACCAAATTCCACACCTTGTTGCGCTCAAAGTATGGAGTTCTTCATGAATGGCGTTGAGCCAATCGGGGTCTTCGAGCGCCTCATAGACCTTTTGGGGTTCAACACAAGACACAAACGCATGATGAGCACAATAGTTTGCTAATTGTCTACGAGTGCTTACCCCGTTTGTAATGCTTCCAAGGATATTCTCCATGTGATGCTTGATACGTCCATTTTGCATCATGCTTATATGTTGATATTTATTGCATTATGGGCTGTTATTACTTGTTTTGTCACAACACTTATGCCTTTTCTCTCTTATTTTACAAGGTTTACAAGAAGAGGGAGAATGCCGGCAGCTGGAATTCTAGGCTGGAAAAGGAGCAAACTATGGAAACATATTCTGTACAACTCCAAAAGCCCCGAAAATCCACAGAACTCCGTTTCAGAAAATATAAAAAATATCTGGCGAAAGAAGTTCACGAGGGGGGCATCGGCTGTCCACGAGGGTGGGGGGCGCGCCCCTCCTCTCAGGGCGCGCCTCCTGTCTCGTGGGCCCACTTAAGGTCCCCCGATGCCCATCTTCTCCTATATGAGGTGTTTTGACTGGAAAAAATCATAAGGAGGCTTTCGGGGCCAGACGCTGCCGTCTCGAGGCGGAACCGAGGCAGAAACCAATCTAGGGCTCCGTCAGAGCTGTTCTGCCAGGGATACTTCCCTCCGGGAGGGGGAAATCGTCACCGCCGTTATCACCAACAAATCTCCCATCTTGGGGAGGGCTATCTTCATCAACATCTTCACCAGCACCATCTCCTCTCAAACCCTAGTTCATCTCTTGTATTCAATCTTTGTACCCAAACCTCAGATTGGTACCTGTGGGTTGCTAGTAGTGTTGATTACTCTTTGTAGTTGATGCTAGTTGGTTTATTTGGTGGAAGATCATATGTTCAGATCCATTATGCATATTAATACCCCTCTGATCATGAACCATATTATGTCTTGTGGGTAGTTACTTTTGTTCTTGAGGACATGGGAGAAGCCTTGCTATTAGTAGTCATGTGAGTTTGGTCTTCGTTCGATATTTTGTTGAGATGTATGCTGTCTCTCCTCTAGTGGTGTCACGTGAACGTCGACTACATGACACTTCACCATTATTTGGGCCTAGAGGAAGGCATTGGGAAGTAATAAGTAGATGATGGGTGTCGGGGGAAACTGTCCACCACGAGCACCTATGGGACCGGAGCCCCTTGTCGTTGCGGTGAGGGAGCGGAGGGAGCACAAAGAGCGGATCGAGGAGCGCACGCGGGCAGTTTACCCAGGTTCGGGCCGCGCGGACGCGTAAAACCCTACTCCTGCTTGATTTGTATTGAGTTTGTGAGCTCGGGAGCTTGAAGAACTAGCTACACCGAGCAAGAGAGCTGTCTAGGTTCCGAACCCTTTCTACGTTGTGCATGGGCCTCCTTTTATAGCTCAAGGGGTCACCGACAGGTGCCAACGTAGAAGAAGGGCAAAAACGTAACTTTGGTGGTAGTTGTAACAGTGCGGGAACAGTGCATGAACAGTGCGTGAACAGTGGTCTTCACCTAACTTGACAGTGGGGGACAAGGGCATTAAATGCCCGTCACCGTCGACCTCAAAAGCACCCGCCCGTGCGTCTCCGTTCGCCACGGCGATAGCCTCGTCACCGTGGAGTGCCACCGTGCCCCCCAGGCTGCACAGCCATCCGCCACGCGTCCCTGGAAGGGCCCCAGGGCGACGCGTGGGCCGATGAGCTGGAGCGTGGGCACACAGCGCAGGTTCCCCCGGCAAGCACCTTGACGGGGTCTTGATCTTGTCGGGCTGGGAAGCTTGTCGCTCCCCGGGCCCTTGCCGGGGCGCATGCTGCGCCAAGGCATGTCTTCTGGTTTTCCTGGCAAGCTCCTCTTGCCAGGGTCTTGTGCTAAATGTTATAGTCTTGAGCCTGGGATGGCCTTCCCGGCAAGCTCCACTTGCCGGGGCCTTGAACTTCTGTTTTGTATACTTTGTTTTTGAATGGTTTTATAAGGACCAGAAAGGTCTCCGGCGAGCGCGTGGTGAGCCCTGCCGCGGGGAGCTGCTACTGCCCGTGCACAAGTTGGGGTACTAAGGTACCCCTATCTTAGTACACCGACAGGAGCCCCCGGGCCTGGGCCACACACGGTGCCGAGCGCTGTTGGGCCAGGCCCAAAACAGTGCACGGGCACACGCGGCCCACGGCACGCCGAATCCCCTTCCGCATCCGCCGCGCCCCTCCCTAACGGCACGCGTCGATTGCGGCGTCGTGGGAGAGATCGTGTCCACGTTCTTTAATGGAAAAGGCGAAACGTCCCCCACTCCCCCCTTAAAAGCAGAGGGAGCAGGGGCAGTTTCCTTCCCCCGCTTTCACTTCGTCTTCAACCTCCAGAAATCCCCCCGCTGCGCTTTGCCTCCACACCTCCTCTGCCCTCTTCCGCACCAGCGGCGCTGTCGAACTCCTCGCCACTTCCCCCGCCGCCTCCGCCATGGCTCCGAAGGCCGAGAAGGTGAAAGCGGAGAAGGCCAAGCGGGAGAAATCCGAGCAGGCGGCGAAGCTCGCCGCCCTGCGGAAGAAGAATGTAGTCTTCGCGCCGAGGCTCAGCGCGAGGGAACTCTGGAACAAATATTACCTCTTCTGGGCCAAGGAGACCAAGGCGCATCCCCGGACCAGAGTCTACCCCGCCGTCGCCAAAGATCTGCTTCCCGGCGGGTACTTCTTCTTCGCTGTCTTCTTTCACTGCGGCTTGTGCCCTCCGTTCTCGGAGTTTTTCTGCGACATCATGAACACGTACGGCCTCCATCTTCTAGACTTCACCCCCAACGCCATCCTTACGATGGCGGTTTTCGCACATCTGTGCAAAAACTATATAGGGATCTATCCAAATGTAGCGCTTTTTTGCCACTTTTTTATGCCTAGAGTAGAGGCCGGCGCTCCCCTCTCCGGGGGTATATCTTTGATCTTCCGCTTGAACAAGAAGGAATCTTATCTGAAAGGAGAGCTCCGTGGCAAGTGGGAAGAGTGGCGCGCGGACTGGTGTTGGATAGTGGAGGACCAGCCGGAGCCTTTCACTGCGCCGCGCACAACAGCCATAGTGCGCGGCAGGGACTGGAGCGAGTTGGCCTCGGATGATATCAAGCTCAACGTTGCTCTTGTCAGGATACTTCGTCTCCGGGTAGCTAAGTTGACTATCGGAGAGGTAGGAGCAGCTTTCCTCCGCCGCCGCATTGCCCCTTTACAAGAGAGGAAAAGGCCAGCATGGGAGTTTGGCAATGCGGCGGACATTATGAGGCTGCGCCCAGGTCTGAACTTCAATTTCACGGCTCTGGAGCTGAAGGGGATGGTCCGGGAGCTTTTTAAGCACGACCCGGCCCATCCGGAGTGGTTTAGATCTCCACGGGGAGTGGTGCCGCTATGCAATAGCACTGCCCGGGATGCTTTGCGCGCAATGATGCCCGCATGTGACTCTCACGGCGTCGACCCCACCTGGATAGTGCCCACGCCGGATGCCATTATGAGTTTCTTCGATAACTTGGTCGAGCGGCCGAGGAACGCCGAGGAGAACAAGGGTCTCACTCGGGCCACCACAGAGCGGGACATAGCCTATATTGCTTCCCGGATGGAAGAGGCCGCCGCAGCTGCAGCAGCAGGAGACTTCGGGTTCACCGTCGACGAGGCAGAGGCCGAGGACGCGTCGTGCAAAGCAGAGGAGGCAGAGATCCGCAGGCTGCTCAAGCTTCCGCCCGACGAGCTCGCCGGAGTCCCTTCCCTGAGGCACGCCGGGATTCCCGGAGTCGTGAGCGAGGCAGCGGCAAGCGAGGTTGCCGGAGGAAACAGAGGTGCCGGAGGGAGCAGCGCCACCGGAGGGAGCGGAGCCACCGGAGAGAGTGGGGCCGTAGGGCAAGATGCTGGACCCAGCGAGCCCGCCGGGGAGGAGGAGGAGGACACCGAGGCCGATGAGGACAGCGGTGGGTCTCTGGGGCTCGACGACGACGCCTCATCGTCCTCGGAGAACTCCCCGCCTCGGGCCAGTCCCCAGCGAACACCGCTGAAGCGTCTCCGCAAGGCGCCCACAGCGACAAGGACGCAGGCGCCCCGACAACAGCCTGTTCGCCGGGCGACGCGCACCACCAGAGCGAGCCAAGCCGCGACGGAGGCGCCCCGCGCACCAGCCGCGGCGGAGGCGCCCCGCGCACCAGCGCCAAGCGGAGGGGGATCTTCTCAGAGCGGAGCGGCCGCTCCGCCTGCTCCTCGGGCCTCGGCGTCGGCGGAGGCTGGGTCTTCGCAGCCCCCAGCCCCGGGGACCGCCAAGCGCCCGAGGGAGCCTTCTCCTCCTGCTCCTCGCGCCGGAGCAACTCAGGTGGAGTTCGACTTCTCCGCCCTGAGCGACGACGACGACGAGGAAGAGGAGTAAGCACTTGTAACTTATAGCTTCTTCAATTCTGACTTGATTCTTCTTCGTGATTCTAATCTTGTTCTTGTTTTGACTTCAGGACCTTGGCCCAGCGGATGGCAAAGCGGGCCAAAATCCCCGTGGTTGAGGTCGAGGACGACTCGCCCGTCGCGGCGACAGGGGACGCGCCGGCGACGGACTTGCCGGACCCAACCGCTGCTCCGAGGAGCAGCCCCCAGCGCAGCCCCCAGCGTAAGTCTGAGTTTTAGATTTCTTTGCTCGTCGGGCGCGCTTGAGGTTTTAATTTGTACTGATATCTTGCTGCTTCATTTGTCTTGTGCAGAAGTGGAGCCGCAGCTGCAGGAGCGCCCGGAGACTACTCCCGAGGAGCCACAGGTCCCGCCATCTCCGCCAAGGGCGAACTCCCCGGCGAGGGAGAGCGCTCCGCCAAGGGCGGGTACTCCGCCAAGGGCGAGTACCCCGCCAAGGGCGAGCAGCCCGGCGAGGGTGGCCACCTCGCCAAGGGAGGGCTCCCCGGCGAGGGAGCCTGTCGTCGACGAAGTCCGCGAAGGTAAGTCTTGTAACTTCGTCTTCTTGGACTTGTCTTTTTTGGATGTTTGCTTGAACTTTTTTCTTTTCTTTTCTTCTTCTTCCAGATCCTCCCGCGCCGGATCGGATGGAGACCGAGGTCATTGGCGAGGAGGGCGCGCAAGGCGACGGCGGCAACGCCCCTGTCGTAGAAGACATGGCAGGAGCCGACGAGCCTGCCGCTGAGGAGACTGCTCCAACCGCAGACGCCGCGGCCGGGGAGGGGGACGGCGACCACACTGCCGGCCCGGAGGCAGCAGGAGCGTCGAGCGCTGCACCGGCCGCCGACCCCTCCGCCGATAAGGAGCAGCCCGGCATCTATCTCGAGGCCCCCAACGGCGTCTTCATCCAAGTGCCGTGGGGGTCTTCGTCGCGAGCCCCCGTGGAGGGAGAGACCTTTGATGGAGAGGTCCTCGCCTCCGCGGGTTTGAAGATCGTTGAAGCGCCTGGCGGGAGCGATGAGCCCGAAGAGGAGAAACTTCTCCGCCAGCTCCTGGCCCTTTACCGGGCCAGGCAGGCGAAACTGGAGTCGCGAGAAGCCCTCACCGCCAAGGCCGGAGCGGACTTGGAGAAACGCGCTGCAGAGCTCCGCGCCGCCAACCAGGCAGCTCTCCGCGACTTGGCGGAGGAGCGCGAGAGGCTTGCCGGAGAGCAGCAGGAGTTTCTTCTGGAGAAGGCAGAGGCCGAGGAGCAGCAGCGACTTGTTGGTGTGGAGCTGTCCCAGCGAGAAGGAGCGCTCAACCAGTGGAAGGTTGAGCTTGACGCCCATGACGACGAGCTCACTGCCCGGGAGCAGGCTCTTGGCGGGGCCCTGAAGGAGGCAAAGGAAGCCGCTGCCGCCGCGGAAACCGCCAAGAAGGACCTTGAAGCCAAGGTGTCGCAGCTGGAGGAGTACCTGAAGGCGAGGACGGAAAGGGTCACCGCGCTCAACATAGAGCGCGAGAAAGACGCCCATACCAACTCGGACCTCCAGGTACGCCTCTCCAAGCAGGGCGACGAGCTCAAAGCCGCCAAGGACTCGATTGCTGATCTGGAGTTGAAGGTTTCCACTTTGAGGGATTCACTTGACGCCGCTCGGGATCGCGAGACCAAGCTGAAGGAGGAGGTCCGCAAGGAGCGGGAGCTGGTGGAGAGCGCCGCCACCTCCACGAACATCTTCAAACAGGCGGTGGAGCAATGGACGGAGGAGCTGGTCACTTCCGCCGCCAACATCGACAAGGAGCTAATGGCGCTGAAGGTTGAACATCTGGTGTACTCTCCGGACCCAAACCTCCCCCACAGCGCCAAGCTCAGTCTCTTCTTCAGGGGGATCGCGCCGGCGCTCGCACGTCTATAGGAGAAGCTCCCCGCGCAGCTGGCCGAGGAGTCGCGCCAGCTCTGCGCGGGTACCTTGGAGCGCGTCTTGACCAAGATTGTCTACCGCAACCCTGGTATTAATCTTGTCAACGTTCTCCGCAGCTTGCCGGCCGACGCAGATCAGGAGGCGCTGAAGGCGCAGGTCGCCCACATCATCGCCAAGGTGAACAAAATCTCCAGGCGTGAGGGCGATCGCGTAGACTAGGCCTCTTTCTTTTTATTCCCTTTGCTGCTGCAAAGTGTGCCATGAACATGAACTTATTAGTCATTGCGACAAGTTATCTCTGTAATATATTATCTTATTTCCAAGCAATTGATGCAATGCTATCTCCTTTGTTTTGGTCCTTTACTTTGTATGCTTTTTACCCTACGCTTTTAGGGAACTTGCCGACAAGGGACCCTTGCCGCGAGCGCTGAGTGCTGGACTCTGAGCAGCCTGCTGGCAAAGGCCTTACCGGTCAAGCAACCTTGCCGCAGCTAGTCGCAACGCACTTAGCTTGCTGAGCGAACTCGAAAACGAAGTAAGGGCGCGACACTTGTCGCAGCTCACTTAAGCCGTTGAGCGTACTCGAAAACAAGATAAGGGTGCGGCTAGCCACGGGTAGGTTCCTCCGCGCACAGGTTTTCCATACAAAGTGTGGTTGTTCAAGGAAGATAACTAAAATTTAAAAATTTGAACTGCTCAAATTCTAGTAACTTAGCTTTCATAATCTGTTCGTTCTCCGGCAAGCTTCCCTTTCTTGAACGAACAATAGTTGATCGTCCTCCACCTCCTTCCCCCCGGCAAACTTGTGCGCGAGGAACGTTTCTTCTGCTTAAGAGGGAAAGAAAAGGAGAAGAGGGAACAAGTATAGGGTTTCTCGGCATGGTAATGCTTACCGGACATGTGTGTGTTGCACAAAATGCCAAACAATGCATGCAAATAACAGAGGAAAAGCACGAAAATGGCAAATAGTGCGAAAACACAAAGCTTTACTGATGCACGGGATCTGCGCCCGGCTTTGTACAAAGGTTTACATGCGACAGCGGCAAGACTCGTACAAAAGGTGGTTGCCGGAGCGGATCACGGCAACCGCGCCTTATGGGTGAAACTTGCGAAGATGCTCTATGTTCCAGGAATTGCTCACCGGTAAGCCTTCTTCGGTCTCAAGGCGGACAGCGCCGGGCCTTGTGACTTGTCTCACCCGATAAGGGCCTTCCCACTTCGGCGTCAACTTGTTGGAATTCTTGGCGGACTGAACACGCCGAAGAACAAGGTCGCCTTCCTCGAGACTCCTGGCCTTAACCTTGCGGCTATGGTAGCGACGCAAGGCTTGCTGGTATCGAGCAGCTCGTACAGCAGCCTGGAGACGTTCCTCCTCGAGGAGCAATGCATCATCTTGTCGCAGTTGCTCTTGCTCGAGCTCATCATAAGCGAGCACTCGAGGAGATCCGTATACGAGTTCCGTGGGGAGAACTGCCTCTGCTCCATAGACAAGAGCAAAGGGTGTCTGTCCGGTGGCTCGACTTGGTGTCGTTCTGATTGACCAAAGAGCCGCCGGCAACTCCTCTATCCAGTTTCTTCCGCACTTGCGCAGCCTGTCGAAGGTTCTTGTCTTGAGTCGGCGCAGCACTTCAGCATTGGCCCTCTCCGCTTGACCGTTGCTCCTCGGGTGAGCAACAGAAGCGAAACAGACCTTGGCGCCAAGGTCTTGGACGTACTGCATGAAGGTGCGACTAGTGAATTGTGTACCGTTGTCGGTGATGATCCTGTTAGGGATCCCGAAACGGCAAACAATTGACCTGAAGAACCTAACCGCTGACTGTGCTGTCACCTTTCTCACCGGTTCCACTTCCGGCCACTTTGTGAACTTGTCGATTGCTACGTACAAGTACTCAAAGCCCCCGACAGCACGAGGGAAGGGGCCGAGGATATCGAGCCCCCAGACCGAGAAGGGCCAGGACAAAGGGATCGTCTGGAGAGCTTGAGCTGGCTGATGAATTTGCTTGGCATGGAACTGGCACGCTTCACACTTGGTTACTTGTGCAGTTGCATCTTGGAGGGCTTCTTGCCAAAAGAACCCTTGCCGGAATGCCTTCCCGGCAAGTGCCCTTGCGCCAATGTGGTGGCCACATATGCCTCCATGTATTTCTGCCAACAGCTTCTGTCCATCTTCTCTGGAAATGCACTTCAACCTGACACCATTGAGCCTTCTTCTGTACAGTTCATTATCCACGAACTGGTACATACTTGACTGCCTGGTTATTTTCTCTATCTCTGCTGGGTCGTCGGGAAGTTCTCCAGTTTGCAGAAAACGGACGATCTGCTGCGCCCATGCCGGAGCCCGAGGCTCAACGGCAAGGACTAAAGGCATGAGGGCCGCTGCGGGGACCTCAGCTTCTACGGCAAGAACCTCTGGTTCTGTCGGAGCTGATGGTCCCCCGGCAAGCCTGCCGGGGCAAGGCTTGTCGGGAACGCTTGCTTCAACTGTACATACCCTTAGATCTGCAGGAGCAAACTGTTCCTCAGCGTTCTGGTTGTTGATCTTGGGGACCTTGGCGGCGGCCTCGGGGAGATCCGCCGGCAAGTAGTCGCCGGAGACCAACTTTCTCTTCTTGGGTTGCCCAATTGATGGTGCAACGGATGGCTGAGTCAGCTTGAGCAGGAAGGTCCCTGGTTCCACAGGTAACTTCATTGCAGCACACTTTGAAAGGCCATCTGCTATATCATTCTGAGCTCTCGGGACGTGCTCCATTTGCAGACCTTCAAAGTGCTCTTCAAGCTTCCTCACTTCATCTACATAAGCTTCCATCAAAGGGCTCTGATAACTTTTGTTGACTTGTCGGACCACCAACTGAGAATCTCCCCGCACAATCAACTTCTTGATCCCAAGTTCAGCTGCAATTCTGAGGCCGACAAGCAGACCTTCATACTCAGCAGTATTGTTTGTCGCTTGTTCTCTGGGAAAGTGCATCTGGATAACATACTTGAGGTGCTCTCCGGTGGGCGCTATGAGTACCACGCCGGCACCGGCGCCTTGCAACGAGAAGGCACCATCAAAGTACATCATCCATTCGCTTGTCGCTTCTTGTACGGGTACGCTTGTCTCTGGAACTTCTTCATCTAGCGTTGGGGTCCATTCAGCTATGAATTCTGCCAAAGCTCTGCTCTGTATGGTTGAAGTACTTTCAAACTTGAGGCCAAAGCTTGACAGCTCCAGTGCCCACTCGACGATCCTGCCTGTTGCTTCTGGATTTTGCAGTATCCTCTTCAACGGAAAGCGAGTGACCACTGTTATTTCGTGCGCTTGGAAGTAATGGCGCAGCTTTCTCGAGGCCATGAGGAGGCCGAAAAGCAACTTCTGCACCCCGGAGTATCTTGATCTAGCTCCCTGCAAGAGGGAACTTACAAAATACACCGGGCGCTGCACCATCTTCCTTCGCACTTCTCCTTGTTCCTGCGCAGAGTTGTCCTTGTCGGGGCCAGAGCTTGCCGGAGCAGCCCCCTGCTTGTCGCTGGATTCGCTTGCCGGAGGTGTGGACTCCTCGTCGGCCTCCCTCTCCGCTACTAACGCAGCACTAACCACTTGGTTGGTTGCTGCTAAGTACAGCAGCAACTTCTCCTGTGGTCTAGGTGCGACAAGTATTGGAGTGGAGGATAGGTATCCTTTCAAGTCTTGCAGCGCTGCCTCCGCTTCCGGAGTCCATTTCATAGGACCTGCCTTCTTCAAGATTTTGAAGAAAGGCAGGGCGCGTTCTGCAGACTTTGAAATGAACCTACTGAGGGCAACCACACAACCTGCAAGTCTCCTTACGTCCTTGACGCGCTTCGGGGCTTCGATCTGCTCAATGGCTTTTATCTTGTCGGGATTGGCTTCAATCCCCCTCTGGGACACAAAGAACCCGAGAAGCTTGCCGGAGGGCACTCCAAAGACGCACTTCTCGGGGTTCAACTTGAGCTGGATCTTGCGCAGATTTGCAAATGTTTCTTCCAGATCTTGGATCAGGGTATCTTTGCTCTTGCTCTTAACCACTATGTCATCCATGTAAGCTTCTACATTTCTGTGGATCTGTGGCTCAAAAGCAGTGTGCACCACCCTTGCAAATGTTGAGCCTGCATTCTTCAATCCGAAAGGCATGCGAATGAAGCAATATGTGCCACATGGAGTAATGAATGCAGTCTTCTCTTCATCTTCCTTGGCCATGAAAATCTGGTGGTAGCCTGAGTATGCATCAAGGAAGGAGAGTAGCTCACATCCAGCAGTGGAGTCAACAATCTGGTCAATGCGCGGCAAGGGAAATGGATCCTTGGGACATGCTTTATTCACATCAGTGAAGTCTATACACAACCTCCACTTCCCGTTAGCCTTACGCACGACAACTGGGTTTGCTAACCACGTCGGATGGATCACGCCTCTAACCAGGCCCGCTGCTTCTAGCTTCTTGATTTCTTCGGCAATGAATTCTTGGCGCTCCACGGCTTGCTTCCCGACCTTCTGCTTGACGGGCCGCGCATGAGGACAAACAGCAAGCTTGTGCTCAATCACCTTCCTGGGAACGCCGGGGATGTCAGATGGTTGCCACGCAAACACATCGACATTCGCCCGCAGGAAGGCAACGAGCGCGCTTTCCTATTTGCTATCAAGTGTAGCACTGATGGTGAAGGTACCACCAGTGCCGTCCTCCCTGGCGGACACCTTCTTGGTTGCCGGTGGAGCGGCCATGCCCTTCTTGCACTTGCCGGTGGAGCTCGATGGAACGTCCTCGACGGCAGCGCAGCACTCCGAAGAGGTGCGTTTGCCGGAGTCGGCCCCAGAGCACTTGCCGGACTTGGTCTTGGTCTTCTTCCCCCCGGGAGCTTCAGCGGCAAGTGTGTTGCTCTCCACCGCGGCTGCTGCATCCCGGTATATCTTGTCGGCGCAGATAAGCGCGTCCTTCTTGTCGCCAGGGACAGAGATGACGCTTATCGGCCCCGGCATCTTGAGTACGTTGTAGGCATAGTGGGAAGCTGCCATGAACTTTGCGAGGGCAGGACGTCCAAGTATCCCATTGTATGGCAATGGGATATCGGCAACATCAAAGGTTATCCTCTCCGTCCTGAAGTTAAGTTCCCCGCCAAAGGTCACTGGCAGAGTAATCTTGCCCTTCGGCTTGCTCCTTCCCGGGTTTATTCCTTGGAACGAACCGGTTTCTTCGAGCTCGCCGTCTGGGATCTGAAGTTTCTTGATCACAGCCGAGGAGATCAAGTTCAGCCCGGCCCCGCCGTCAACCAACATTTTGGTGACCTTGACGTTGCGGATGGTTGGTGAAACCAACATCGGCAAGCACCCGACCGCTGTGGTGCGGTCAAGGTGATCCTCAAGATCAAAAATGATGGGCGTGCTGGACCACTTCAGCAGCCTGCGCGACTCAACGGGCGGCTCTGCTGCGTTTACTTCCCGCACCCACTGTTTGAGTTGGCGGTGGGAAGTGTCCAGAGAGGCGCCTCCGTCGACACACAGCACTTCTGTGGCCTTCTGGAACTCCTGCTCGCTGTTATCACCTTCATCCATGTCGTCGTCGTCGTCTTCTTCCTCATCCTTGTCGCGGCCCCGGGGAGGTCGATCACCTTGCCGCTGCTTGGCCT
This sequence comes from Secale cereale, assembly GCA_902687465.1. NCBI lineage: Eukaryota > Viridiplantae > Streptophyta > Magnoliopsida > Poales > Poaceae > Secale > Secale cereale. The sequence goes on from LR738709.1 coordinate 598,420,375, forward strand.
TGCCGCGGCGTCCTCCCCGGCCATTGAATGGCTTCTTCTTGCTTGGCTCTCCTCCGCCACCTTGAGCCTTCTCCTTGTCGCGTCGCTCGTATTTAGCTTTCTGCTGTTCTACGAGGTACTCGACGCGCTTGCAGTTCGAGAGGTCGTGGCCCTTGGTGCGGTGGATCTTGCAATATTGCTTGTCGGAGCCGTCCTGCTTGTCGGCTGCCGCTACAGGGGCAGGCTCCTTGCCGGAGCCGCCAGCCTGTGCTGTCTTAGCGGGAGCCTCCTTGCCGGACTTCTCGGCGACCAGCACTTCCTTGCTCTTCTTCTTCCTGTTGTTCCGCCGCCGGCTCTTCTTTGCCGGGGCGGCATCCTCGCCGTCGCTTCCCCCTGCGCCAGCATCCTCCCCAGGGAGTCTCCTCCCCTCTTCGGCGCGCGCGCACTTGTCAGCCAGAGCGTAGAGCTCGCTGACATCCCGGATCTTCGTCATGGCCATCTCTTCCCGCATGCGGCGGTTACGCACGTTCTGATGGAACACGCTGATAACCGCAGCAGGGTGGACGTCGGGGATATTGTGCTGCACGCGGCTGAAACGTTGGATGTACTTGCGCAGAGGTTCTCCTTCCTTCTGGGCCAGAATGTGGAGATCACTCTCCTGGCCGTGGGGTTTGTGGCCGCCCGTGAAGGCGCCAACAAATTGGTGGCACAGATCTGCCCACGAAGAAATGGAGCCTTCCGGCAAGTGCATAAGCCAAGAACGTACGTTCGGCTTAAGCACCAGCGGGAAGTAGTTCTCCAGTATCTTCTCGTCGCGCCCCCCGGCAGCCTGCACCGCGATGGTGTAGATACTGAGGAACTCCGAGGGGTGCGTCTTGCCGTCGTACTTCTCGGGTACGTCGGGCTTGAAGTTTTTCATGTTGGGCCACTGGACGCGCCGCAGCTCACGGGTAAACGCAGGGCAACCTACCGCGTACGGCAAGTCGCCTGGTTCACCGGGCGCGTGCATGTCGACAGCAGTCCCAGCACGTTGGTCTGATTGTCGCCGGGCTTCTCGCCGGCGCTCGATCGTCGTTCGAGCATCTTCTTGCCGCCGATCGTCAAGGACTTGGCGCTGGTCCCGACGAGCCCGCGGATCCGACGACGCCGTGGAGTCGTCGTCGATGTTAATCCGGCGGGGAGGCGTCTTCTGCTTCCGCGGCGGGGAGTGCACGGTGGTTGCACCCCCGGCGGTCTTGTCGCCGTCGGCCTTCGTCTTCTCGACTTGCCGTGGCCGTGATGTCGCCGGCTGCTGCGGCGTGTCGTTGTTGGCGAAGGCGATCAGGCTTTGGATTGTTGCCCTCCAGTCTTCGGCCTTGTCCGCCGTTGGAGGGAAATCGAGGAGCAGTTGCGCTCTTGCGAGTGCTTCTGCTGGAGAGGAGGGGAGCGGTGGCGAGCGGTGCGAGGAGCGGGATATGCTCGGACTCCTAACAGGGTTAGAAGGAGCAGTTTCCCGCCCCGGCGACCGCGCCTTGCTCGTGCCAGGGCGATGGCCTAGAGCATCCCGCGAGCCTCCGGTTTGTCCTTGGCCCAGCAAGCGGAAGGCACCTCCTGTACCATGGCGCTGCTGGCCTGTCGTCTGCTGAGATGGACGTGGCGCGTCTACGGACACCGAGGCCTTGGAGTTGGTCCGGCCGTCCGCCTTGTCCTTGGATTTGGTGGTGCCGTGAGTTTCCTCAACGGCGACTACCCTTCCGCCCGCGTCTCCTCCACCCACCGTTGGTTCTGGTGGCGGGGGAATCGACGCAGACGGGCCTGCGACCTCCGAAGCCTTCTTCTTCGGGGCCATGTTGCTGCTGCTGATGAAGTTGATGAAATTGGAGAGGTTGATGAAGAATGCGCCCGCGTGAGCGCCGGATCAGGTTCACACAACCTCGACGCCCCCTACCTGGCGTGCCAAAGATGTCGGGGGAAACTGTCCACCACGAGCACCTATGGGACCGGAGCCCCTTGTCGTTGCGGTGAGGGAGCGGAGGGAGCACAAAGAGCGGATCGAGGAGCGCACGCGGGCAGTTTACCCAGGTTCGGGCCGCGCGGACGCGTAAAACCCTACTCCTGCTTGATTTGTATTGAGTTTGTGAGCTCGGGAGCTTGAAGAACTAGCTACACCGAGCAAGAGAGATGTCTAGGTTCCGAACCCTTTCTACGTTGTGCATGGGCCTCCTTTTATAGCTCAAGGGGTCACCGACAGGTGCCAACGTAGAAGAAGGGCAAAAACGTAACTTTGGTGGTAGTTGTAACAGTGCGGGAACAGTGCATGAACAGTGCGTGAACATTGGTCTTCACCTAACTTGACAGTGGGGGACAAGGGCATTAAATGCCCGTCACCGTCGACCTCAAAAGCACCCGCCCGTGCGTCTCCGTTCGCCACGGCGATAGCCTCGTCACCGTGGAGTGCCACCGTGCCCCCCAGGCTGCACAGCCATCCACCACGCGTCCCTGGAAGGGCCCCAGGGCAACGCGTGGGCCGATGAGCTGGAGCGTGGGCACATAGTGCAGGTTCCCCCGGCAAGCACCTTGCTGGGGTCTTGATCTTCCCGGGCTGGGAAGCTTGTCGCTCCCCGGGCCCTTGCCGGGGCGCATGCTGCGCCAAGGCATGTCTTCTGGTTTTCCTGGCAAGCTCCTCTTGCCAGGGTCTTGTGCTAAATGTGATAGTCTTGAGCCTGGGACGGCCTTCCCGGCAAGCTCCACTTGCCGGGGCCTTGAACTTCTGTTTTGTATACTTTGTTTTTGAATGGTTTTATAAGGACCAGAAAGGTCTCCGACGAGCGCGTGGTGAGCCCTGCCGCGGGGAGCTGCTACTTCCCGTGCACAAGTTGGGGTACTAAGGTACCCCTATCTTAGTACACCGACAATGGGTTGCTAGAGTGACAGAAGCTTAAACCCTAGTTTATGCGTTGCTTCGTAAGGGGCTGATTTGGATCCATATGTTTCAGGCTATGGTTAGGTTTACCTTAATACTTCTTTTGTAGTTGCGGATGCTTGCATTAGAGGTTAATCATAAGGGGGAGGCTTGTCCAAGTAAGGATAGCACCCAAGCACCGGTCCACCCACATGCCAAATTATCAAAGTACCGAACGCGAATCAGATGATCGTGATGAAAACTAGTTTGATGATAATTCCCATGTGTCCTCGGGAGCGCTTTCCTTTATATAAGAGTTTGTTCAGGCTTTTCCTTTGCTACAAAAAGGATTGGGCCACCTTGCTGCACCTTATTTACTTTTACCTTTTGTTACTTGCTACCAATTACCTTATCACAAAACTATCTGTTACCTATAATTTCAGTGCTTGCAGAAAATACCTTACTGAAAACTGCCTATCATTTCCTTCTGCTCCTCGTTGGGTTCGACACTCTTACTTATCGAAAGGACTATGATAGATCCCCTACACTTGTGGGTCATCAATGCTCTCTAGCAGCGAGCCTAGAAGCAACTTTAGCGGCACGGCGCTCCAATTGCTCCTCAAGAGATAGTTGAGGTGCGGTAACTTGATCATCTTGAGCGTCGTCTTGAGCTTGTTCTTGATCTTGAGGTTGCTCAAGATTTTGAACTTGCTCGGGAGACGGAACTTGGCCTTGTGCATCACTTGGTGAATCAACACCATCTTGTAGTTGATCTTGCACTTGGCCTTGTTCATTAGGTTGAGGGCCTTCACTTTATTCTTCGGAAGCATGTGGGTCTTGGGTTGGTGACGGTTCCACTTGAGTGGAACATTGTCCTTCTCCTTCAGCCACAAGGGGTTCCTCAATAGGTAGGATATGACCAATACCCATTATTCTTATTGTTTGGGGAGGAATTTCATCACCTACATCACAAGTACCACTTTGCTCCACTTGGGAGCCTTTATTCTCATCAAACTCTATGTTACACATTTCCTCAATGAGTCTGGTGGACTTGTTGAGGACACGATAAGCATGAGAGTTTGTAGCATAACCAACAAATATGCCCTCATGAGCTCTAGCCTCGAATTTAGACAAACGAACACCTTTCTTGAGTATGAAACACTTACACCCAAACACCAGGAAGTACTTGAGGTTGGGCTTGTTACCGGTAAGTATCTCATATGGAGTCGTGTTCAAGCCTTTGCAGAGATAGAGCCGATTGGATGCATGATAAGCGGTGTTGATGGCTTCAGCCCAAAATTTGTATGGAGCCTTGAACTTCGCCATCATGGTCCTTTCCGCGTCCATCAAAGTCCGGTTCTTGCTCTCCGCCACACCATTTTGTTGAGGGGTATAAGGTGCGGCATATTGATGCTTGATCCCGTCATTACTAAGGAACTCATGCAAGGTGTAGTTCTTGAACTCGGTGTCGTTGTCACTTCGAATCATCAAGATCTTTGCATCATGTTGATGTTGAGCTTCATTTGCAAAGTTGATGATGGGTTGTTGGGTCTCACTCTTCATCTTGAAGAGGTATACCCAAGTGTATCTTGAATAATCATCTAAAATCACCAAGCAATACTTTCTACCCCCAAGACTATCAAAGGATGGAGGCCCAAATAGATCCATGTGAAGGAGCTCTAAAGGCCTCGTTGAGTAGATGATAGTCATGGGAGGGTGAGCCTTCTCATGTAGCTTTTCTTCGATACATGCACTGCAAGCACGATCTTTGGCAAAACTAACATTTGTTAGTCCACGGACATGGTCCCCCTTGAGAAGACTTTGCAAAGATCTCATATTGACGTGGGCTAAATGGTGATGCCAAAGCCAACCCACGTCAACTTTAGACATTAGGCATGTCGCGGTCTTGGTGGGTCACTCTGAGAAGTTGACCACATAGAGACCATTCTCGACATGCCCAACAAAGGCTACTTTAAGAGTCTTGCTCCACAAGAGGGACACGTAATCAATATCAAAGAAAGTAGCAAAGCCCATGAGTGCAAGTTGACGAACGAAAGTAAATTGTATGCAAGGGACTCAACAAGCATGACTTTCTCGATCGTGAGATCATGAGAAACAACAAACTTGCCGAGACCTAATACCTTAGAAGATGAAGCATCACCCCATTCGACATTGGTGGGCATAGATGAACCTTTGTGCATGTCCACCACCAAGTCTTTGATTCCGGTCATATGATTTGTGGCTCCACTATCGAGCAACCACGATCCCCCACCGGAAGCAATCTCCTACAAGAAATCAATGATTGGTTTTAGGTACCCATTTTGTAATGGGTCCTTTGATGTTAGTAACAAGGGTCTTAGGAACCCAAATAGACCATTCAATGTACTCATAAGAAGAACCAACAAATTTAGCATAAACATGTGCATCACTAGCATGGCATAACACATAAGACAGGTTAAAATCACCGGCTTTGTTGGAAGGAGTGATAATGCCCTTTTTAACACCACCACCCTTCACACTATTCTTCTTCTCCTTAGGAGTACCCTCTCCCTCCTTCACAAAAGTTTGCTTGAGAGGAAGAGGTTGCTTGGTCTTTTCATTCTTCTTCTTCTTGGCCTTGGGGGCAAACCCAATCCCTTCCTTGGCAACGACTTCCTTTTGATTGCTCAAAATTTCGTTGAGGTTCTTCTCACCTTGTATGCAAGACACAAGGCCTTTCTCAAGTTCCTTCTTCAACTTGGCATTCTCTCCCACAAGATGCACATTCTCACAACAAGGGTTAGTAGCATTTGCATTATCAATTAAAACCATGTGAGGAAACATGGCTTTCTCCTTGGTTAGCGAAACTTGAAGTTGATCATGAGACTCTTTGAGGCTAGCATGTACAATTTTCAAGACCTTGTGAGCCTTGTCAAGTGTATCAAACTCCTCCTTGAGTCTAGCATGGTCAACCACAAGTTTTGCCTTCTCGGAATTGAGCACACGAGAGACAACTGAAGCATGATCAAGATCTTTCTTTAATTTAGCATGATCATCATTGTGTGACTCCTCAAGAGCCAAACGAAGACCATGCTCTTCCTCAAGAGCATTAGAGAGATCCGATATCTCATCATCATAGTCTCAACTATGACCCTCCATTTTAGAGATGGTCTCTTCGTGAGCCTCAATCATGTCATTGGCTTCACCAAGTTGTTCCAAGAGAGAAACTAAGTGCTTCTTGGATTTACCTTTGAGCTTACTCATAAAAGACTCAAATTCAGTTTTCTCCTCTTCCTCCCCCTCACCCTCATCAATGCAATTTGTCAATGAGGGATTAGAAGTGATAGTAGAATTAATGTTGGGGGTTACCTTGTTGGTGGCTTTAGCCATGAGTCACTTGGCGGTGATGTTCTCATTTGGTGAGTCGAGGAGGGATGGCCGTAGAGTTGTTGCAATAGCAACGGTGGCCATGGTAACCATCTCGTCATCTTCTTCATCATCGTCGTCCTCATCATACTCATCTTGGGCCACCAATCCTTTGGGAGGAGTCTTCTTGGTGACGTTGTTCTTGTTGGGATAAGACTTGGCCTTGTCCTTTCGGATAAGCTTGCCTCCATTGTCTTCCCTTTTCTCATATGGGCAATCTACAACAAAATGACTCACATTGCCACAATTGTAGCACGTCTTCACTCGTTGCTTGCCCTTGAAGCCACTTGAATTGTTCTTGTTGAAGTTGAGCCTTGAATTCTTCTTGTTGCCCCAAAATTGTCGTGACGCAAGAGCCATGTGCTCATGATAGGCATATTTGCTGTCTTCGGGGCAACACTCCTCTTCATCCTCTTCTTCCACACAAGCCTTGGCCTTCAATGCAAGGTCGGGCTTCTTTGATTGTTGAGCTCGTACCACCGCATTCTCGGCGGTCTTGTCCAAGATCCTCATGGCAGCAAACTCATCCAACACTTCACTTGAGGACAAGGTGTGGAAGTCCGGTCTTTGGCGGATGACCGAGGACATGGCCTTGTGATAAGGCATCATGGCCTTGAGAAACTTGTGCTTGATCCAATTGTCATCCGTATCCTTGCTCCCATGATCATGGAGTGAGACCGCAAGAGTGGTTAATCTCCGATAAAGTTCACGACGTTCTTCATCTTTGATCATGGCAAACTCATCGGCTTCATCTTGCACAACTTCATAGTTTGAGCGTTGAATGCTTGCGCTCCCCTTGTACATGGAAACAACATGCTCCCATGCTTCCTTGGCCACGGAGAACGGTCGGAGATGTGCAATATCTTTGGGAGGGATGGCTTCTTGAAGAATGCAAAGAACGGACTCGTTGAATTGATGATCCATGGCTTCTCTTGGATTTAAGTTGTATGGATCATGCGGGTAGAAACCTTGCTCAATGATTCTCCAAAGATTAGTAGAGCAATGATTTAAATGACGTTTAAATGAAACGTCCAATTAGCAAAATCAGCATTTTTCACATACATAAGGGGAGGACTGATATGTCTCCAACGTATCTATAATTTTTGATTGTTCCATGCTAGTGTATTATCTGTTTTGGATGTTTAATGGGCTTTATTATACACTTTTATATCATTTTTTGGACTAACCTACTAACCCAAGGCCGAGTGCAAATTGATGTTTTTTTGCCTATTTCGGTGTTTCGCAGAAAAGGAATATCAAATGGAGTCCAAACGGAATGAAACCTTCGGGAGAGTCATTTTTGGAACAATTGCAACACAGAAGACTTGGAGTACATGCCAGGAAGCGAACGAGGTGTCCACGAGGGCAGGGGGCGCGCCCAGGGGGGTAGGCATGCCCCCCACCCTCGTGGTCCCCTCGTGGCTCCCCTGACGTGCCTCTTCCTCCTGTATATACCTACGTACCCTGAAAACATCGGGGAGCACCACGAAACCCTAAGTCCATCACCGCAACCTTCCATACCCGTGAGATCCCATCTTGGGGCCTTTTCCGGAGCTCCGCCGGAGGGGGAATCGATCACGGAGGGCTTCTACATCAACACCATAGCCCCTCCGATGAGTTGTTAGTAGTTTACCACAGACCTTCGGGTCCATAGTTATTAGCTAGATGGCTTCTTCTCTCTCTTTGGATCTCAATACAAAGTTCTTCTCGATCTTCTTGGAGATCTATTCGATGTAATTATTTTTGCGGCGTTTTTGTCGAGATCCGATGAATTGTGGGTTTATGATCAAGATTATCTATGAACAATATTGGATTCTTTTCTAAAATATTTTATGCATAATTTAAATATCCTTGCAAGTCTCTTCGAATTATCGGTTTGGTTTGGCCTACTAGATTGGTAGTTCTTGCAATGGGAGAAGTGCTTGGCTTTGGGTTCAATCTTGCGGTGTCCTTTCCTAGTGACAGCAGGGGCAGCAAGGCACGTATTGTATTGTTGCCATCGAGGATAAAAAGATGGGGTTTATATCATATTGCTTGAGTTTATCCCTCTATATCATGTCATCTTGCTTAAGGCGTTACTCTGTTCTTATGAACTTAATACACTAGATGCATGTTGGATAGCGGTCGATGTGTGGAGTAATAGTAGTAGATGCAGAATCGTTTTGGTCTACTTGTCACGGACGTGATGCCTATATACAATGATCATGCCTAGATATTCTCATAACTACGCGCTTTTCTATCAATTGCTCGACAGTAATCTGTTCACCCACCGTAGAAATCTGCTATGATGAGAGAAGCCACTAGTGAAACCTATGGCCCCCATGTCTATCTTTTATCATATTAGTTTCCAGTTAACTTGCCAATTTATGTCGCCGTTGTTTTACTTTGCAATCTTTACTTTCAATCTATAAACAAAATACCAAAAATATTACCTTATCATTTTTATCACATCTCACTTCTGCGAGCGGACGAGAAGGGATTGACAGCCCCTTTATCATGTTGGTTGCAAGGTTATTATTTGTTTGTGTAGGTATGAGGGACTCGCATGTGGTATCCTACTAGATTGATACCTTGGTTCTCGAAAACTGAGGGAAATACTTACGCTACTATGCCGCATCACCCTTTCCTCTTCGAGGGAAAACAACGCAAGCTCAGGAAGTAGCAAGGACCAACCAAATTTATATGTGGGGAGGGAATGGGTCCTCCATAATTGATAGGAGGTGCGGAATGAGCAAAGATGCCACTCCCATTCTTAGTCACCGGGAGTTGATCACTACTAGCTTCTCCCTTATCGGGAATAACATATGACACGTTGTTAGTGGGACGAACCACTTCCAACGGTGCGGTGGATAATTTGAGCCCATCAAGAAATTCTTTGTGCATGCCTTTGACCTCGGTCGTCATGGAGGTTTTCAATGTGTCCAAGGCCGCATTGAACTCCTCACGAGAGACCGAGGGTCCCCCATCGGATGTAGACAAGGACGGATTCCCATCGGAGAGTTCCTCTGTCTCGACTATGTTGTCACCCATACTGTTTGGACGGTAAAGTCCTTAATAAAGATACGAGGCTCTGATACCAATTCAAAGGATCGATATGGTTGACTAGAGGGGGGGTGAATAGGAAACTAACAATGTTTAGCTTTTCTTGACCAAATTAAACTTAGCAACAAAATAGGTTGTCTAGATGTGCAACTACGTTGGCAACCTATATGATGCAACAAATACAAGCGCACAACCAAGCACAAGGAACTAACACAATAAAACTTGCACAAGTAAAGGTAAGAGATAACCAAGAGTGGAACTGGTGGAGACGAGGATGTGTTACCGAAGTTCCTTCCCTTTGAGGGGAAGTACTATTGGGGATCATTGCAGAAAAACAAAAAAATTCTTACGCATCACCAAGATACATCAATGGATTTTACTAGCAACGAGAGGGAGGGAGTGCATCTTCACACCCTTGAAGATCGTGATGCGGAAGCGTTACAAGAACGCGGTTGGTGGAGTTGTACACGCAGCGATTTAGATCGCGGTCGATTCCGATCTAAGCGCCGAACAACGGCGCCTCCGCGTTCAACACACGTATAGCCCGGGGACGTGATGATCCACAAGTGTAGGGGATCTATCGTAGTCCTTTCGATAAGTAAGAGTGTCGAACCCAACGAGGAGCAGAAGGAAATGATAGGCAGTTTTCAGTAAGGTATTTTCTACAAGCACTGAAATTATAGGCAACAGATAGTTTTGTGATAAGGTAATTGGTAGCAAGTGAAAAAAGGTAAAAGTAAATAAGGTGCAGCAAGGTGGCCCAATCCTTTTTGTAGCAAAGGACAAGCTTGGACAAACTCTTATATAAAGTAAAGCGCTCCCGAGGACATATGGGAATTATCGTCCAGCTAGTTTTCATCACGATCGTCTGATTCACGTTCGGTACTTTGATAATTTGGCATGTGGGTGGACCGGTGCTTGGGTGTTTCCCTTACTTGGAAAATGCTCCCACTTATGATTAACCTCTAATGCAAGCATCCGCAACTACAAAAGAATTATTAAGGTAAACCTAACCATAGCATGAAACATATGGATCCAAATCAGCCCCTTACGAAGCAACGCATAAACTAGGGTTTAAGCTTCTATCACTCTAGCAACCCATCATCTACTTATTACTTCCCAATACCTTCCTCTAGGCCCAAATAATGGTGAAGTGTCATGTAGTCGACGTTCACATGACACCACTAGAGGAGAGACAACATACATCTCATCAAAATATCGAACGAAGACGAAACTCACATGACTACTAATAGCAAGACTTCTCCCATGTCCTCAGGAACAAAAGTAACTACTCACAAGACATAATATTGTTCATGATCAGAGGGGTATTAATATGCATAATGGATCTTAACATATGATCTTCCACCAAATAAACCAACTAGCATCAACTACAAGGAGTAATCAACACTACTAGCAACCCACAGGTACCAATCCGAGGTTTGGGTACAAAGATTGGATACAAGAGATGAACTAGGGTTTGAGAGGAGATGGTGATGGTGAAGATGTTGATGAAGATAGCCCACCCCAAGATGGGAGAGTGGTTGGTGATGACGGCAGTGATGATTTCCCCCTCCCGGAGGGAAGTATCCCCGGCAGAACAGCTCTGCCGGAGCCCTAGATTGGTTTCCGCCTCGAGACGGCGGCGTCTGGTCCCGAAAGCCTCCTTATGATTTTTTCCAGGTCAAAACACCTCATATAGGAGAAGATGGGCATCGGGGGCTTGCCGGCTGGCACTCGAGGCAGGGGGACGCGCCCTGGGAAGGGGGGCGCGCCCCCACCCTCGTGGACAGCTAGTGGCCCCTCTCGTGGGTTTCTTTCGCCAGATATTTTTTATATTTTCTGAAACGATGTTCTGTTGAGTTTCAGGGCTTTTGGAGTTGTGCAGAATAGGTTTCCAGAGTTTGCTCCTTTTCCAGCCCAGAATTCCAGTTGGCGGCATTGTCCCTCTTCATGTAAACCTTGTAAAATAAGAGAGAAAAGGCATAAGTATTGTGACAAAACATGTATGAACAGCCCATAATGCAATAAATATCAATTTATAAGCATGATGCAAAATGGACGTATCAACTCCCCCAAGCTTAGACCTCGCTTGTCCTCAAGCGAAAGCCGATATCGAAAAATATGTCCACATGTTTAGAGATAGAGGTGTCGATAAAACAAAATACGGACATGAGGGCATCATGATCATTCTCATAACAGCAACTTATATAAATATAGTCATATGATCCTTATGCTAAAGTAACAAGTCATCCACAATATCAATTATGCATCATAAACTTCATTGGAAACTAACAAACCTTGATCTCGGTCCTTGAAGCAATTGCAATTTATCGTAATATCGGAAAGAGTCAATATAAGAGCTTTTCAGCAAGCCTACATACTCAACCATCATATAGTCTTTCACAATTGCTCACACTCACGCAATACTTATGTTTATGGAGTTTTAATCGGACACAGAAAAAGATAGGGGCTTATGGTGTTGCCTCCCAACCTTTTACCTCAAGGGTAATGTCAACAGTAATAGATCATGAAAACTTACATCCAAGTGGGTATATATGTCAGGATCTTTCCAACACAATGTGCTTGCCAAAGGATAAAATGTAAAAAGGAAAGGTGGATTTCACCTTGACACTTATAAGACAAGAATAATAGATAGGCCCTTCGCAGAGTGAAGCAGAGGTTGTCATGTGTTTTTATGGTTGGATGCACAAAGTCTTAGCATAGAAGAACTTCGCGTTATATTGCCACTTGTGATAAGGACCTTTATTATGCAGTATGTCGCTTTTATTACTTCCATATCACAAGATCGTATAAAGCTAATTTCTCCCACACTACTAAATCATACATATTTTAATGGATTTGCAACATGACAACTTACTTGGAAGGATCTTTCTCAATCCATAGGTAGGTATGGTGGACTCTCATGGCAAAACTGGGTTTAAGGATATATGGAAGCACAAGTAGTATCTCTACTTAGTGCGAAGAGTTTTGGCTAGCATGAGGGGGGAAAGGCAAGCTCAACATGTTGGATGATCCGTGACAATATACTTTATTTCGGATATAAGAAGACATGACCCATTATGTTGTCTTCCTTGTCCAACATCAACTCTTTAGCATGTCATACTTTAATGAGTGCTCACAATCATAAAAGATGTCCAAGATAGTATATTTGTATGTGAAGCCTCCCTTCTTTTATTACTTCCTATTAATTGCAACGATGACCAAAACTATGTTTATCACCTCCCAACAACTTTTATTTATCATACTCTTGTATGTGAAGTCATTACTTCCCATAAGATCGATATGATCTCTTTGATACTCTTTATGTTTTCTTTTTATCATGACCCAAGTGAGGAAATCAAGCCCCTGACTCAACACTAATCTTTATTATATAACTCACGGACTCGATTACAAAGGGTAAAGCTCACAAAGCAAAAGCTCACAACTAGATCTTGCTAACTTTATTCTAATAGATCAAGATACTACCAAAAAGATCGAATTAAGTAAAACGATAAAGATAGGAGTGATGGTGATACGATACCGGGGTCACTCCCCCAAGCTTGGCAGTTGCCAAGGGGAGTGCCCATACCCATATGATTATGTCTCCTTTTTCGGGGGTGGTGATGATGGCTTCTTCCTTAACTTGCGCTTAAGAGCAGAATTTTGCTCCTTTAGATCACTGATCTCTTGCTCAAGGTTTAATATCTTCTTGCATAATGCCTGCTTGTTTTCCTGCAAGAGGTTAAAAGGGATAAATTCGATCTTAGGTTGCTTTACTCTGTCGGGGAGGCTTGACTTTTTGAACTCCACATGCATGTCTCCCGGTTGAGGTAGTGGGAATTCGTCTTCATCTGAGCTGGTCCAATCCTTCCCCTTGGGATCATGGTCCTCTACTTCCTCCGTGGTCCAACCATAATGCTCCAAATCACCATAGACCTTAGGGTCAGCAAGGGAATCAGCCACATAGCTTTCTCCCTCATGGTCCTCTTCTTCCTCCGTGGGACGATATGTTGCCTTTATCTGCGACAGAAACAGCTTGAAACAAAAACAGAGGATTTTTGCGTGATACAGAGGTCAAAACCTTCGGGAGTATATATAATAAATTTTTACCGACCAAAAGGAGTAACCTACAATAAAACGGAGTCCAGGGGACACACGGGGTGCCCACGAGGCAGGGGGGCGCGCCCTGGGAAGGGGGCGCGCCCTCCACCCTCGTGGACGCCTCGTGTCTCCTCCGGACTGCGGTTTATTTTTCTATTTTTCTAAATATCCCAAAACGGAGAAAATTGCCTTTAGAACCATTTTGGAGTTGGTTTACTTACCGTATCACGTACCTCCTCCTTTTCGGAGGCTGAATCATTCTGGAAAGTGTCCCTTATGTATTCCTCCGGGGTTACGGTTTCAATAACATTAGTTTCAACATTTATAGGATTACCTGAGATATAATGTTTGATTCTTTGACCATTCACCACCTTCGGATTTGTGCCTTCGAAGTTGTTGATTTTTATGGCACCGGAACGATAGACCTCCTTGATAACGTAAGGTCCTTCCCACTTGGAGAGAAGTTTTCCCGCAAAAAATCTTAAACGAGAGTTGAATAGCAAGACATAATCCCCTACGTTAAACTCACACTTTTGTATCCTTTTGTCATGCCATCTTTTAACTTTTTCTTTAAACAGTTTGGCATTCTCGTAGGCCTGGGTTCTCCACTCATCAAGGCAGCTAATGTCAAATAGCCTCTTCTCACCGGCAAGTTTGAAATCATAGTTGAGCTCTTTAATAGCCCAATATGCCTTATGTTCTAGCTCAAGAGGTAAGTGACATGCTTTTCCATATACCATCTTATATGGAGACATACCCATAGGATTTTTGTATGCAGTTCTATAAGCCCATAATGCATCATCGAGTTTCTTGGACCAATTCTTCCTAGACCTATTAACTATCTTTTACAAGATTAATTTCAACTCCCTATTACTTAGTTCAACTTGACCACTAGTCTGTGGGTGATAGGGTGATGCGATTCTATGGTTGACATCATATTTAGCAAGCATCTTACGGAAAGCACCATGAATAAAGTGTGAACCACCATCAGTCATTAGATACCTAGGGACTCCAAACCTCGGAAATATAACTTCTTTAAGCATCTTAATAGAGGTGTTATGATCAACACTACTAGTTGGAATAGCTTCTACCCACTTAGTAACGTAATCAACAACAACTAAAATATGTGTGTACCCATTAGAGGCAGGAAAAGGTACCATATAATCAAAGCCCCAAACATCAAGTGGTTCAATAACAAGTGAATAATTCATAGGCATTTCTTGATGTCTACTAATATTAGCAATTCTTTGACATTCATCACAAGATAAGGCAAACTTACGGGCATCCTTGAAGAGAGTAGGCCAATAAAAACCGGATTGCAATACCTTATGTGCAGTTCTATCTCCCGCATGGTGTCCTCCATAAGCTTCGGAGTGGCACTTGCGTAGGATATGTTCCTGTTCATGCTCAGGTACACAACGTCTAATAATACCATCTACTCCTTCTTTATAAAGATGTGGGTCATCCCAGAAGTAATGCCTCAAATCATAGAAGAACTTTTTTTCTGGTATGTGAAGCTAGGAGGTATAAACTTAGCAACAATATAATTAGCATAATCAGCATATCATGGAGGAGTATGAGAAGTATTTATGACAGCTAATTGTTCATCAGGAAAGCTATCATCAATAGGTTGTGGGTCATCAAGTACATTTTCTAACCTAGACAAGTTATCTGCTACGGGGTTCTCAACTCCCTTTCTATCAATAATGTGCAAGTCAAATTCTTGCAGCAAGATAACCCATCTAATAAGTCTAGGTTTAGCATCTTTCTTTTCCATGAGGTATTTGATAGCAGCATGATCAGTGTGAATAGTTACTTTAGAATCAACAATATAGGGTCTAAACTTATCACAAGCAAATACAACTGCTAAAAATTCTTTCTCGGTAGTGGCATAATTTCTTTGGGCACTATCTAGAGTTTTACTAGCATATTGGATAACATTCAATTTCTTATCAACTCTTTGCCCTAAAACAACTCCTACAGCATAATCACTAGCATCACACATAATCTCAAAGGGTAAATTCTAGTCAGGAGGCTGGACAATAGGTGCAGAGATCAATGCTTTCTTAAGTATTTCAAATGCTTCTAGACAATCATCATCAAAGACAAAAGGAATATCTTTTTGTAAGAGATTATTCAGAGGCCTGGAGATTTTGGACAGTCCTTTATGAACCTCCTATAAAACCCGGCATGACCAAGGAAACTTCGTATACCTTTGATGTCCTTTGGGCATGGCATCTTTTCAATAGCATCAACTTTAGCTTTGTCAACTTCAATACCTCTTTCAAAAATTTTATGTCCCAAGACAATGCCTTCATTAACCATAAAGTGGCACTTCTCCCAATTCAAGACCAAATTAGTGTCTTCACATCTCTGCAAAACTCGATCATGGTTGCTTAAGCCATCATCAAAAGAAGTTCCGTAAACGGAGAAATCATCCATGAAAACCTCAACAATCTTTTCACAAAAATCAGAGAATATAGACATTATGCATCTTTGAAAGGTAGCAGGTGCATTACATAAACCAAAAGGCATACGTCTATAAGCAAAGGTACCGAAAGGACAAGTAAAAGTGATCTTCTCTTGATACCCTTTTGACACAGGTATTTGAGAGTAACCAGAATAACCATCTAGAAAGCAGAAATGAGTATGTTTGGATAACCTTTCTAGCATTTGATCAATAAATGGCAAGGGGTAATGATCTTTCTTAGTAGCTTTATTTAACTTACGGAAATCAATTACCATCCTATAACCTGTAACTATTCTTTGCGAGATCAATTCATCTTTATCATTAGGGACAACAGTCATACCTCCTTTCTTAGGAACACAATGGACAGGACTTACCCACTGGCTATCAGCAACTGGATAGATAATACCTGCCTCTAGAAGCTTTAGTATTTCCTTTCTTACCACTTCTTTCATCTTAGGATTTAACCGTCGCTGATGATCAATAACTGGTTTAGCATTTTCTTCCAATTTTATCTTGTGTTGGCATATAGTGGGACTAATGTCCTTAAGATCATCTAGAGTATATCCAATAGCAGGTCGATGCTTCTTTAGAGTTTTCAATATTTTTTCTTCTTCCTGCTCTGAAAGGTTATCACTATAATAACAGGATATATCTTATTTTAATCAAGATAAACATACTTAAGATTATCAGGCAAAGGTTTAAGTTCAAACACGGGATCACCCTTGGGTGGAGGAGGATCCCCTAGGATTTCAACAGGCAAGTTGTTTTTCAATACAGGTCCCTGTGTAAGGAATATTTCATCTATTTCCCTTCTCTCATTCATATGCATATCATTTTCATGGTCTAGCAAGTATTGTTCACGGCAATAGAAGCAAGACCAATAATTTCGTCTTTACTGGGTGGTGCCTTTTCAAGGGGTTGTCTACGGAATTTAACAAAGTTAAAATCATGAGACATATCCCCTAACCCAACAGTAACAATATCTTTCACGCAATCTATCTTGGCATTAACAGTATTCAAGAAGGGTCTACCAAATATAATGGGACAGAATTCATCTTGTGGGGAACTAAGAATAAGGAAATCAGCAGGGTATTTAACCTTCCCACACAAGACTTCAACATCTCTAACGATCCCAACTGGTGAAATAGTGTCTCTATTAGCGAGCTTGATAGTAACATCAATCCCTTCTAACTCAACGGGTGCAATATCATGCATAATTTCGTTATACAAATCAAGAGGGATAATACTCGCACTAGCACCTACGTCACATAAGCCATGATAGAAATGATCTCCTATCTTAACAGAGATGACAGGCAAGCCTACAATAGGTTTATGTTTATTCCTAGCATTGGGTTTGGCTATTCTAGCAGACTCTTCTTGGAGGTAAATAACATGCCCATCTAAATCTTATACCAAGAGATCTTTAACCATAGCAACACTAGGTTCAACTTTAATTTGCTCAGAGGGTGTAGGTGTTCTAGTATTAGTCTTACGAACTACAGTTGAAGCTTGAGAATGATCCTTTATCCTAACAGGGAAAGGTGGTTTCTCAATATAAGCGGTAGGAATAACCGGATCAGCATTATAAGTGATAGTCTTTTCTTCAACTTTAATAGGTCCAACTACTTTTACTTCAATAGGGGGATGGTATTTGAACCACTTCTCCTTGGGGAGATCAACATGAGTAGCAAAATATTCATAGAAAGAAGCTACTATCTCAGAGTCAAGTCCATATTTAGTGCTAAACTCACGGAAAACATCGGTATCCATAAAAGCTTTAACACAATCAAACTTAGGGGTCATACCTGACTCCTTACCTTCGTGCAGATCCCAATATTCAGAGTTGCATTTAATTCTTTCCAATAAATCCCATTTGAATTCAATGGTCTTCATCATAAAAGAACCAGAACAAGAATTATCGAGCATGGTGCGATTATTGAGAGAAAGCCGAGCATAAAAAATTTGGATGATCATTTTTCTTGAAAGCTCATGATTGGGGCATGAATATAACATTGACTTAAGCCTCCCCCAAGCTTGAGCGATGCTTTATCCTTTGCGAGGCCAGAAATTCTAAATATAATTACGATCATGATGAACCTGGTGCATAGGATAGATCTTCTGATGAAATTCCAACTTCAGATGATTATAGGTCCATGATCCCATATCATCACATAGCCTAAACCATGTCAATCCATCTCCCTTCAAAGATAAAGGGAAGACCTTCTTCTTGATAACATCCTCGGGCATACCTGAAAGCTTAAACAATCCACAAACTTCATCCGCATAGATTAGATGCAAATCGGGATGCACTGTTCCGTCTCCTGTAAAGGGATTTTCAAGCAGTTTCTCTATCATACCCAAAGGAATATCAAAGCAAACATTCTCAATAGGTGCAGTAGGCTGAGGAGCAACTCTTTGCTCTTCTGATCGGGGTGAAGATACCCCTAACAAGCCCCTCAAAGGATTTTGAGCCATAGTAACAAGTGACAATAAATTTCAGCACACTATATAAATTTTTCCTTACCAAATTCCACTTATCAAAGGCGCTTCACTCCCCGGAAACGGCGTCAGAAAAGAGTCTTGATGACCCACAAGTGTAGGGATCTATCGTAGTCCTTTCGATAAGTAAGAGTGTCGAACCCAACGAGGAGCAGAAGGATATGATAGGCAGTTTTCAGTAAGGTATTTTCTGCAAGCACTGAAATTATAGGCAACAGATAGTTTTGCGATAAGGTAATTGGTAGAAAGTGACAAAAGGTAAAAGTAAATAAGGTGCAGCAAGGTGGCCCAATCCTTTTTGTAGCAAAGGACAAGCCTGGACAAACTCTTATATAAAGTAAAGCGCTCCCGAGGACATATGGGAATTGTCGTCAAGCTAGTTTTCATCACGATCGTCTGATTCGCGTTCGGTACTTTGATAATTTGGTATGTGGGTGGACCGGTGCTTGGGTGCTGCCCTTACTTGGACAAGCCTCCCACTTATGATTAACCTCTAATGCAAGCATCCGCAACTACAAAAGAAGTATTAAGGTAAACCTAACCATAGCCTGAAACATATGGATCCAGATCAGCCCCTTACGAAGCAACACATAAACTAGGGTTTAAGCTTATGTTACTCTAGCAAACCATCATCTACTTATTACTTCCCAATGCCTTCCTATAGGCCCAAATAATGGTGAAGTGTCATGTAGTAGATGTTCACATGACACCACTAGAGGAGAGACAACATACATCTCATCAAAATATCGAACGAAGACGAAACTCACATGACTACTAATAGCAAGACTTCTCCCATGTCCTCAGGAACAAAAGTAACTACTCACAGGACATAATATTGTTCATGATCAGAGGGGTATTAATATGCATAATGGATATGAACATATGATCTTCCACCAAATAAACCAACTAGCATCAACTACAAGGAGTAATCAACACTACTAGCAACCCACAGGTACCAATCTGAGGTTCGGGTACAAAGATTGGATACAAGAGATGAACTAGAGTTTGTGAGGAGATGGTGCTGGTGAAGATGTTGATGAAGATAGCCCTCCCCAAGATGGGAGAGTGGTTGGTGATGACGACGGTGACGATTTCCCCCTCCCGGAGGGAAGTATCCCCGGCAGAACAGCTCTGTCGGAGCCCTAGATTGGTTTCCGCCTCGGTTCCGACGGCGGTGTCTGGTCCCGAAAGCCTCCTTATGATTTTTTTTCCAGGTCAAAACACCTCATATAGGAGAAGATGGGCATCGGGGGCCTGTCGGCTGGCCCACGAGGCAGGGGGCGCGCCCCCCACCCTCGTGGACAGCCGGCGCCCCCCCCCTCGTGGGTTTCTTTCGCCAGATATTTTTTATATTTTCCGAAACGATGTTCTGTTGAGTTTCAGGGCTTTTGGAGTTGTGCAGAATAGGTTTCCAGAGTTTGCTCCTTTTCCAGCCTAGAATTCCAGCTGCGAGCATTCTCCCTCTTCATGTAAACCTTGTAAAATAAGAGAGAAAAGGCATAAGTATTGTGACAAAACATGTATGAACAACCCATAATGCAATAATATCAAATTATAAGCATGATGAAAAATGGACGTCTCCTCCTTCTTGACCCAGTAAGGGGGAGGAGAAGTTGGGGAAGAGCTCCGGCAGCACGACGACGTGGTGGTGGAGCTTGCAGTTCTCCGACAGGGCTTCGCCAAGCTCTACGGAGGTAGGGGAGGAGTTGGGAGGGGAAGAGGGCTGCGCCAGGGCTTGGGTGTGGCTGCCCTCTCTCTCCCTCACTATATATAGGGGGAGGGGGAGGAGGAGGTAGGAGAGGGGCGGTGGCCATAGGGGAAACCCTAGATGGGTTTGGGCGCCCCACCCCTGGGAAACTTGCCCCCAAGCCGGGAGGGGCGACTGCCTAGGGGAGGCGCCACCACCTCTCCAGGTTACGTGAGATGGGGTGGGAGGGGCGCTCAGCCCCTTAGTGGGCCGATGTGCCCCCTCCCCTTGGCCCATAAGGCCCCCAACGCTTGTCGGGGCCTCCGAGACCACTTTCGGACACGCTGGTCGTCACCCGTGTTGGGGAACGTAGTATTTTCAAAATTTTCCTACGATCACGCAAGATCTATCTACTAGATGCATAGCAACGAGAGGGGAGAGTGTGTCTACGTACCCTTGTAGACCGAAAGCGGAAGCGTTTATCAACGCGGTTGATGTAGTCGTGCACCTTCACGATCCGTCCCGATCTAGTACCGAACGTACGGCACCTCCGCGTTCAGCACACGTTCAGCTCGATGACGTCCTCGCCTTCTTGATCCAGCAAGACGGGCGAAGTAGTAGATGAGTTCCGGCAGAACGACGGCGTGGTGACGGTTGTTGATGAAGAACAATCTCTGCAGGGCTTCGCCAAGCACTACAGAAACTAGACGGAGGATAAACTAGAGGGTCGGGGTAGCCGGCACATGGCTTGGTGTATCTTGATGTGTCTTGGGTGCTAGCCCTACCCCTCTATTTATATGTTGAGCCTAGGGGTCGAAACTTGGAGTAAAAGCCTTCACAAAGTCGGTTTCACCCGTAAGGCAAGAGTCCTTCTCGGACTCCAGGGCCAGACGCCAGGGTTCCCGGCGTCTGGACCCAGACGCCAGGGACCCTGGCGTCTGGCCCCTGGACTCCGCAAAACTTCCTTTTGCGCTTTCCAAAAACCTTGTGTGCTTTCCCTTTTGGCCCAAATAACGTGTTCTTGTACCCAAACACTTCGGGAAACATCCGGAACCTCTTCCGGTGAATTCCGGAACCCTTCCGGAGGTCAAACACTATTATCCCATATATTAATCTTTATCTCCGGACCATTCCAGAGTTCCTCGTCATGTCCGTGATCACATCCGGGACTCCGAACAACATTCGGTCATCAACATTCATAACTCATTAAATACTATATCGTCAACGAAACGTTAAGCGTGCGGACCCTACGGGTTCGAGAACTATGTAGACATGACCGAGACACCTCTCCGGTCAATAACCAATAGCGGAACCTGGATGCCCATATTGGCTCCTACATATTCTACGAAGATCTTTATCGGTCGAACCGCATAACAACATACGTTGTTCCCTTTGTCATCGGTATGTTACTTGCCCGAGATTCGATCGTCGGTATCTCAATACCTAGTTCAATCTCGTTACCGGCAAGTCTCTTTACTCGTTCCGTAATACATCATCTCGTGACTAACTCATTAGTCATTTGCTTGCAAGGCTTATTATGATGTGCATTACCGAGAGGGCCCAGAGATACCTCTCCGACACTCGGAGTGACAAATCCCAATCTTGATCTATGCCAACACCACGAATACTTTCGGAGACACCTGTAGAGCATCTTTATGATCACCCAGTTACGTTGTGACGTTTGATAGCACACAAGGTGTTCCTACGGTATTCGGGAGTTGCATAATCTCATAGTCATAGGAACATGTATAAGTCATGAAGAAAGCAATAGGAGTTAAACTAAACGATCATAGTGCTATGCTAACGGATGGGTCTTGTCCATCACATCATTCTCCTAATGATGTGATCCCGTTGATCAAATGACAACTCATGTCTATGGCTAGGAAACATAACCATCTTTGATCAATGAGCTAGTCTAGTAGAGGCATACTAGGGACATACTGTTTTGTCTATGTATCCACACATGTACTAAGTTTCCGGTTAGTACAATTCTAGCATGAATAAAAGACATTTATCATGATATAAGGAAATACAAATAACATCTTTATTATTGCCTCTAGGGCATATTTCCTTCAGTCTCCCACTTGAACTAGAGTCAATAATCTAGATTACAAAGTGATGATCCTCACACCCATGGAGTCCTGGTGTTGATCATGTTTTGCCCGTGGAAGAGGCTTAGTCAACGGGTCTGCAACATTCAGATCCGTATGTATTTTGCAAATCTCTATGTCTCCCTCCTTGACTAGATCGCGGATGGAATTGAAGCGTCTTTTGATGTGCTTTGTTCTCTTGTGAAACCTGGATTCCTTCGCCAAGGCTATTGCTCCAGTGTTGTCACAAAAGATTTTCATTGGACCCGATGCACTAGGTATTACACCTAGATCGGATATAAACTCCTTCATCCAGACTCCTTCATTTGCTGCTTCCGAAGCAGCTATGTATTCCGCTTCACACGTAGATCCCGCCACGACGCTCTGCTTGGAACTGCACCAACTGACAGCTCCACCGTTCAATAAAAATACATATCCGGTTTGTGACTTTGAGTCATCCGGATCAGTGTCAAAGCTAGAATCGACGTAACCGTTTACGACGAGCTCTTTGTCACCTCCATATACGAGAAACATATCCTTAGTCCTTTTCAGGTATTTCAGGATGTTCTTGACCGCTGTCCAGTGATCCACTCCTGGATTACTTTGGTACCTCCCTGCTAGACTTATAGCAAGGCACACATCAGGTCTGGTACACAGCATTGCATACATGATAGATCCTATGGCTGAGGCATAGGGAATGACTTTCATTTTCTCTCTATCTTCTGCAGTGGTCGGGCATTGAGTCTTACTCAACTTCATACCTTGTAATACAGGCAAGAACCCTTTCTTTGACTGATCCATTTTGAACTTCTTCAAAATCTTATCAAGGTATGTGCTTTGTGAAAGTCCAATTAAGCGTCTTGATCTATCTCTATAGATCTTGATGCCTAATATATAAGCAGCTTCACCGAGGTCTTTCATTGAAAAAATTTTATTCAAGTATCCTTTTATGCTATCCAGAAATTCTATATCATTTCCAATCAATAATATGTCATCCACATATAATATTAGAAATGCTATAGAGCTCCCACTCACTTTCTTGTAAATACAGGCTTCTCCAAAAGTCTGTATAAAACCATATGCTTTGATCACCTCATCAAAGCGTATATTCCAACTCCGAGATGCTTGCACCAGTCCATAGATGGATCGCTGGAGTTTGCATACTTTGTTAGCACCTTTTGGATCGACAAAACCTTCTGGTTGCATCATATACAACTCTTCTTTGAGATATCCATTCAGGAATGCAGTTTTGACATCCATTTGCCAGATTTCATAATCATAAAATGCGGCAATTGCTAACATGATTCGGACAGACTTAAGCATCGCTACAGGTGAGAAAGTCTCATCGTAGTCAACTCCTTGAACTTGTCGAAACCCTTTCGCAACAAGTCAAGCTTTGTAAACAGTAACATTACCGTCTGCGTCGGTCTTCCTCTTGAAGATCCATTTATTTTCGATGGCCTGCCGATCATCGGGCAAGTCAACCAAAGTCCACACTTTGTTCTCATACATGGATCCCATCTCAGATTTCATGGCTTCAAGCCATTTTGCGGAATCTGGGCTCATCATCGCTTCCTCATAGTTCGTAGGTTCATCATGGTCTAGTAACATGATTTCCAGAACTGGGTTGCCGTACCACTCTGGTGCGGAACGTACTCTGGTTGATCTACGACGTTCAGCAGAAACTTGATCCGAAGTTTCATGATCATCATCATTAACTTCCTCACTGATTGGTGTAGGAATCACTGGAACAATTTTCTGTGATGTACTACTTTCCAATTCGGGAGAAGGTACAATTACCTCATCAAGTTCTACTTTCCTCCCACTCACTTCTTTCGAGAGAAACTCCTGCTCTAGAAAGGATCCATTCTTAGCAACGAATATCTTGCCTTCGGATCTGTGATAGAAGGTGTACCCAACAGTCTCTTTTGGGTATCCTATGAAGACACATTTCTCCGACTTGGGTTCGAGCTTATCAGGTTGAAGCTTTTTCACATAAGCATCGCAGCCCCAAACTTTAAGAAACGACAACTTTGGTTTCTTGCCAAACCATAGTTCATAAGGTGTCGTATCAACGGATTTAGATGGTGCCCTATTTAACGTGAATGCAGCTGTCTCTAAAGCATAACCCCAAAACGATAGCGGTAAATCGGTAAGAGACATCATAGATCGCACCATATCCAATAAAGTACGGTTACGACGTTCGGACACACCATTACGCTGTGGTGTTCCGGGTGGCGTGAGCTGTGAAACTATTCCACATTGTTTTAAATGAAGACCAAACTCGTAACTCAAATATTCTCCTCCACGATCAGATCGTAGAAACTTTATTTTCTTGTTACGATGATTCTCTACTTCACTCTGAAATTCTTTGAACTTTTCAAATGTTTCAGACTTGTGCTTCATTAAGTAGATATACCCATATCTGCTCAAATCATCAGTGAAGGTCAGAAAATAACGATACCCGCCGCGAGCTTCAACACTCATTGGCCCACATACATCAGTATGTATGATTTCCAACAAATCAGTTGCTCGCTCCATAGTTCCGGAGAACGGAGTTTTAGTCATCTTACCCATGAGGCATGGTTCGCAAGCACCAAGTGATTCATAATCAAGTGATTCCAAAAGTCCATCACTATGGAGTTTCTTCATGCGCTTTACACCAATATGACCTAAACGGCAGTGCCACAAATAAGTTGCACTATCATTATTAACCTTGCATCTTTTGGTTTCAATATTATGAATATGTGTATCACTACAATCGAGATCCAATAAGAATAGACCACTCTTCAAGGGTGCATGACCATAAAAGATATTATTCATAAAAATAGAACAACCATTATTCTCTGATTTGAATGAATAACCGTCTCGCAACAAACAAGATCCAGATATAATGTTCATGCTCAACGCTGGCACCAAATAACAATTATTTAGGTCTAAAACTAATCCCGAAGGTAGATGTAGAGGTAGCGTGCCGACGGCGATCACATCGACTTTGGAACCATTTCCTACGCGCATCGTCACCTCGTCCTTAGCTAATCTTCGTTTAATCCGTAGTCCCTGTTTCGAGTTACAAATATTAGCAACCGAACCGGTATCAAATACCCAGGTACTACTACGAGCATTAGTAAGGTACACATCAATAACATGTATATCACATATACCTTTGTTCACCTTGCCATCCTTCTTATCCGCCAAATACTTGGGGCAGTTCCGCTTCCAGTGTCCAGTCCCCTTGCAGTAGAAGCACTCAGTTTCAGGCTTGGCTCCAGACTTGGGTTTCTTCGTGGGAGTAGCAACTGTCTTGCTATTCTTCTTGAAGTTCCCCTTCTTTCCCTTGCCCTTTTTCTTGAAACTAGTGGTCTTGTTAACCATCAACACTTGATGCTCCTTTTTGATTTCTACCTCCGCAGCTTTAAGCATAGCGAAGAGCTCGGGAATTGTCTTTTGCATCCCTTGCATATTATAGTTCATCACGAAGCCTTTATAGCTTGGTGGCAGTGATTGAAGAACTCTATCAATAACATTATCCTCGTCAACTTTGCAACCAAGTTGAGTCATATGATTGTAGTACCCAGACATTCTGAGCAAGTGTTCACTGATAGAACTATTCTCCTCCATCTTGCAGCTGTAGAACTTATTGGAAATCTCATATTTCTCAATCCGGGCATTTGCTTGAAATATTAACTTCAACTCCTGGAACATCTCATATGGTCCATGACGTTCAAAACGTCGTTGAAGTCCCGGTTCTAAGCCGTAAAGCATGGCACACTGAACTATCGTGTAGTCATCAGACCGCGACTGCCAGACGTTCAAAGCGTCTATATTAGCGGGAGGGGGCTTGTCACCTAGCGGTGCTTCAAGGACATAATTCTTCTGTGCAGCAATGAGGATAATCCTCAGGTTACGGACCCAGTCCGTGTAATTGCTACCATCATCTTTCAACTTAGCTTTCTCTAGGAATGCATTAAAATTCAAAGGAACGGTAGCACGGGCCATTGATCTACAACAACATAGATATGCAAAAACTATCAGGACTAAGTTCATGATAAGTTAAAGTTCAATTTAATCATATTAATTAAAGAACTCCCACTTAGATAGACATCCCTCCGGTCATCTAAATGATCACATGATCCAAATCAACTAAACCATGTCCGATCATCACGTGAGATGGAGTAGTTTCAATGGTGAACATCTTATGTTGATCATATCTACTATATGATTCACGCTCGACCTTTCGGTCTCCAGTGTTCCGAGGCCATATCTGCATATGCTAGGCTCGTCAAGTTTAACCCGAGTATTCTGCGTGTGCAAAACTGTCTTACACCCGTTGTATTTGAACGTAGAGCTTATCACACCCGATCATCACGTGGTGTCTCAGCACGAAGAACTTTCGCAACGGTGCATACTCAGGGAGAACACTTATACCTTGAAATTTAGTAAGGGATCATCTTATAATGCTACCGTCGTTCCAAGCAAAATAAGAAGCATAATAAGATAAACATCACATGCAATCAAAATATGTGACATGATATGGCCATCATCATCTTGTGCTTTTGATCTCCATCTCCAAAGCACCGTTATGATCACCTTCGTCACCGGCGCGACACCTTGATCTTCATCGTAGCATCGTTGTCGTCTCGCCAACTATTGCTTCTACGACTATCGCTACCGCTTAGTGATAAAGTAAAGCAATTACATGGCGATTGCATTTCATACAATAAAGCGACAGCCATATGGCTCCTGCCAGTTGCCGATAACTTTACAAAACATGATCATCTCATACAAAACCGTATAACTCATGTCTTGACCATATCACATCACAACATGCCCTGCAAAAACAAGTTAGACGTCCTCTACTTTGTTTGTTGCAAGTTTTACGTGGCTGCTACGGGCTTAGCAAGAACCGTTCTTACCTACGCATTCAAAACCACAACGATGTTTCGTCAAGTATGTGCTGTTTTAACCTTCACAAGGACCGGGCGTAGCCACACTTGATTCAGCTAAAGT
The DNA here is from genome assembly GCA_902687465.1 of Secale cereale. Taxonomy (NCBI): domain Eukaryota; kingdom Viridiplantae; phylum Streptophyta; class Magnoliopsida; order Poales; family Poaceae; genus Secale; species Secale cereale. The sequence continues at coordinate 598,447,539 of LR738709.1, forward strand.
GAGAGAGACAGACACCCGCCAGTCACCTTTAAGCAACGAGTGCTCGTAACGGTGAAACCAGTCTCGCGTAAGCGTACGCGTAATGTCGGTCCGGGCCGCTTCATCTCACAATACCGCCGAAGCAAAGTATGACATGCTGGTAAGCAGTATGACTAGTATCGTCCACAATCTTATTGTGTTCTACTCGTGCATATCATCTACGCATAGACCTGGCTCATGATGCCACTGTTGGGGAACGTAGTATTTTCAAAATTTTCCTACGATCACGCAAGATCTATCTACTAGATGCATAGCAACGAGAGGGGAGAGTGTGTCTACGTACCCTTGTAGACCGAAAGCGGAAGCGTTTATCAACGCGGTTGATGTAGTCGTGCACCTTCACGATCCGTCCCGATCTAGTACCGAACGTACGGCACCTCCGCGTTCAGCACACGTTCAGCTCGATGACGTCCTCGCCTTCTTGATCCAGCAAGACGGGCGAAGTAGTAGATGAGTTCCGGCAGCACGACGGCGTGGTGACGGTTGTTGATGAAGAACAATCTCTGCAGGGCTTCGCCAAGCACTACATAAACTAGACGGAGGATAAACTAGAGGGTCGGGGTAGCCGGCACACGGCTTGGTGTATCTTGATGTGTCTTGGGTGCTAGCCCTACCCCTCTATTTATATGTTGAGCCTAGGGGTCGAAACTTGGAGTAAAAGCCTTCACAAAGTCGGTTTCACCCGTAAGGCAAGAGTCCTTCTCGGACTCCAGGGCCAGACGCCAGGGTTCCCGGCGTCTGGACCCAGACGCCAGGGACCCTGGTGTCTGGCCCCTGGACTCCGCAAAACTTCCTTTTGCGCTTTCCAAAAACCTTGTGTGCTTTCCCTTTTGGCCCAAATAACGTGTTCTTGTACCCAAACACTTCGGGAAACATCCGGAACCTCTTCCGGTGAATTCCGGAACCCTTCCGGAGGTCAAACACTATTATCCCATATATTAATCTTTATCTCCGGACCATTCCAGAGTTCCTCGTCATGTCCGTGATCACATCCGGGACTCCGAACAACATTCGGTCATCAACATTCATAACTCATTAAATACTATATCGTCAACGAAACGTTAAGCGTGCGGACCCTACGGGTTCGAGAACTATGTAGACATGACCGAGACACCTCTCCGGTCAATAACCAATAGCGGAACCTGGATGCCCATATTGGCTCCTACATATTCTACGAAGATCTTTATCGGTCGAACCGCATAACAACATACGTTGTTCCCTTTGTCATCGGTATGTTACTTGCCCGAGATTCGATCGTCGGTATCTCAATACCTAGTTCAATCTCGTTACCGGCAAGTCTCTTTACTCGTTCCGTAATACATCATCTCGTGACTAACTCATTAGTCATTTGCTTGCAAGGCTTATTATGATGTGCATTACCGAGAGGGCCCAGAGATACCTCTCCGACACTAGGAGTGACAAATCCTAATCTTGATCTATGCCAACACCACGAATACTTTCGGAGACACCTGTAGAGCATCTTTATGATCACCCAGTTACGTTGTGACGTTTGATAGCACACAAGGTGTTCCTACGGTATTCGGGAGTTGCATAATCTCATAGTCATAGGAACATGTATAAGTCATGAAGAAAGCAATAGCAGTAAAACTAAACGATCATAGTGCTATGCTAACGGATGGGTCTAGTCCATCACATCATTCTCCTAATGATGTGATCCCGTTGATCAAATGACAACTCATGTCTATGGCTAGGAAACATAACCATCTTTGATCAATGAGCTAGTCTAGTAGAGGCATACTAGGGACATACTGTTTTGTCTATGTATCCACACATGTACTAAGTTTCCGGTTAGTACAATTCTAGCATGAATAAAAGACATTTATCATGATATAAGGAAATACAAATAACATCTTTATTATTGCCTCTAGGGCATATTTCCTTCAACCCGGTACCCCCGGAACAATTCCGGACTCCAACACCCTTCGTCCAATATACCGATCTTCGCCTCCGGGCCATTCCGGAGTTCCTCGTCACGTCCAAGATCTCATCCGGGACTCCAAACAATCTTCGGTAACCACATACTATTCCCATAACAACTCTAGCGTCACTGAACCTTAAGTGTGTAAACCCTACGGGTTCGGGAACCATGCAGACATGACCGAGATACCTCTCCGGGCAATTGATGGGGAACGCAGCAGAAATCAATAAAATTCAACGCTTCACCAAGATCAATCTATGGAGTCATCTAGCAACGAGGGAGAGGGGAGTGCATCTACATACCCTTGTAGATCGCGAGCGGAAGCGTTCAAGAGAAAGGGGATGATGGAGTCGTACTCGTCGTGATCCAAATCACCAATGATACGAGCGCCGAACGGACGGCACATCCGTGTTTAACACACGTACGGAGCAGCGACATCTCCTCCTTCTTGATCCATCAAGGGGGGAGGAGAGGTTGATGGAGATCCAGCAGCACGACGGCGTGGTGGTGGAAGTAGCGGGATTCCAGCAGGGCTTCGCCAAGCGCCGCGGGAGGAGGAAGATGTGTCACGGTAGGGAGAGGGAGGCGCCAGGGCATGGGGTGCGGCTTCCCTCCCCCACCCACTATATATAGGGGACCTGGAGGGGGGAGCCGGCCCTAGGAGATCCCATCTCCAAGGGGGACGGCGGCCAGGGGGGAAACTTGCCCCCAAGCCAGGTGGAGGCGCCCCCACCCCTAGGGTTTCCAACCCTAGGCACAGGGGGAGGCCCAAGGGGGGCGCACCAACCCACCAGGGGCCGGTTCCCCTCCCACTTCAGCCCATGGGGCCCTCCTGGATAGGTGGCCCCACCCGAGACCCTTCCGGTGGTCCCGGTACAATACCGGTGACCCCCGAAACTTTCCCGGTGACCGAAATTGGACTTCCTAAATATAAATGTTTACCTCCGGACCATTCCGGAACTCCTCGTGACGCCCGGGATCTGATTCCGGACTCCGAACAACTTTCGGGTTACCGCATACTTATATCTCTACAACCCTAGCGTCACCGAACCTTAAGTGTGTAGACCCTACGGGTTCGGGAGACACGTAGACATGACCGAGACGACTCTCCGATCAATAACCAACAGCGGGATCTGGATACCCATGTTGGCTCCCACATGCTCCTCGATGAACTCATCGGATGAGCCACGATGTCGAGGATTCAATCAATCCCGTATACGATTCCCTTTGTCCAGCGGTATAGCACTTGCCCGAGATTCGATCGTCGGTATACCGATACCTTGTTCAATCTCGTCATGGCAAGTCTCTTTACTCGTTCCGCAATACATCATCCCGTGACCAACCCCTTAGTCACATTGAGATCATTATGATGATGTCTTACCGAGTGGGCCCAGAGATACCTTTCCGTCATACGGAGTGACAAATCCCAGTCTCGGTTCGTGCCAACTCAATAGATGCTTTCGGAAATACCCGTAGTGTACCTTTATAGCCACCCAGTTACGTTGTGATGTTTGGCACCCAAAGTATTCCTACGGTATCCGGGAGTTGCACAACCTCATGGTCTATGGAAAGGATACTTGACATTGAAAAAGCTTTAGTATACAAACTACACGATCTTGTGCTAGGCTTAGGATTGGGTCTTGTCCATCACATCATTCTCCTAATGATGTGATCCCGTTATCAATGACATCCAATGTCCATGGTTAGGAAACCATAACCATCTGTTGATCAACGAGCTAGTAACTAAAGGCTTACTAGGGACATGTTGTGGTCTATGTATTCACACATGTATCACTGTTTCCGCATAATACAATTCAAGCATGAATAATAGACAATTATCATGAACAAGGAAATATAATAATAACCATTTTATTATTTCCTCTAGGGCATATTTCCAATAGTCTCCCACTTGCACTAGAGTCGATAATCTAGTTACATTGTGATGAATCGAACACCCATAGAGGTCTGGTGTTGATCATGTTTTGCTCGTGGAAGAGGTTTAGTCAACGGATGTGTGACATTCAGATCCGTATGCGCTTTACAAATATCTATGTCTCCATCTTGAATATAATTCCGGATGGAGTTGAAACGACGCTTGATGTGCTTGGTCTTCTTGTGAAACCTGGGCTCCTTGGCAATGGCAATAGCTCCAGTGTTGTCACAGAAGAGAGTCATCGGGCCCGACGCGCTTGGAATGACTCCTAGGTCGGTGATGAACTCCTTCATCCAGACTCCTTCCTGCGCTGCTTCACAAGCAGCTATGTACTCCGCTTCACATGTAGAATGCGCCACGACGCTTTGCTTGCAACTGCACCAGCTGACTGCCCCACCATTCAAAATATACACATATCCGGTTTGTGACTTGGAGTCATCCAGATCTGTGTCGAAGCTAGCATCGACGTAACCCTTTACGACGAGCTCTTCGTCACCTCCATAAACGAGAAACATATCCTTACTCCTTTTCAGGTACTTCAGGATGTTCTTGACCGTTGTCCAGTGTTCCATACCGGGATCACTTTGGTACCTCCCTACCAAACTTATGGCAAGGTTCACATCAGGTCTGGTACACAGAACTTATGGCAAGGTTCACATCAGGTCTGGTACACAGAACTTATGGCAAGGTTCACATCAGGTCTGGTACACAGTATGGCATACATAATAGAACCTATGGCTGAGGCATAGGGGATGACACTCATCTTTTCTCTATCTTCTGCCGTGGTTGGGGATTGAGCCGTGCTCAATCTCATACCTTGCAATACAGGCAAGAACCCTTTCTTGGACTGGTCCATATTGAACTTTTTCAATATCTTATCAAGGTATGTGCTTTGTGAAAGACCAATGAGGCGTCTCGATCTATCTCTATAGATCTTGATGCCTAATATGTAAGCAGCTTCTCCAAGGTCCTTCACTGAAAAACTCTTATTCAAGTAGGCCTTTATGCTCTCCAAGAATTCTACATCATTTCCCATCAGCAATATATCATCCACATATAGTATGAAAAATGCTACAGAGCTCCCACTCACTTTCTTGTAAATACAGGCTTCTCCCCAAGTCTGTATAAACCCAAACTCTTTGATCACATCATTAAAGCGAATATTCCAACTCCGAGATGCTTGCACCAGCCCATAGATTGAGCGCTGGAGCTTGCATGCCTTGTTAGCATTCTCAGGATCGACAAAACCTTCCGGCTGCATCATATACAGTTCTTCCTTGAGGAAGCCATTAAGGAATGCCGTTTTGACGTCCATTTGCCATATCTCATAATCATAGTATGCGGCAATTGCTAACATGATTCGGACGGACTTCAGCATCGCTACAGGAGAGAAAGTCTCGTCATAGTCAATCCCTTGAACTTGTCGATAACCTTTAGCGACAAGTCGAGCCTTATAGATGCTCACATTACCATCCGCGTCAGTCTTTGTCAGGACCCCGATCCTAAGCCTTACGTTCAACATCAATCAAATCCCCGTAGAAAGAATAGACTGACTCAGATCAGAAGGGCATAAGGTGAAGGAGTAAAAAGAGCCTTACGTTCCCTTCCACAATCAATTCCCCTACATATAACTAAGTATTTTTCTAGACTCAACATAGACCAGTTTGGCTTGAGAAACCTACAGGCAGTCCAGCTCTGATGCCAACGCTGTCAGGACCCCGATCCTAAGCCACACCGATCTAGCTGTAACACGTCATATCACTTTGCGGCCTCACGCACGGTAACCCCAAGGGTGCCACCTTACCTGGCCCGGGACCGTTTGCGCATTTTGACACACGTATATGACAGTGTCGCTAGCATCCATATGACATAGAACCCGGGCCGACATGGCTAGTTATAAACCAAAAGTGGCACTAAATTACAGAGACAGGCATCCATGACCCAGCAACGAACGTGTCGGTCATCAACGTATGAACCCAAGTCGTAGCAAGCTACATGGACTTAAAGGATCAACGCATGACATTTCCGCTAAGGGACAGACACAGGAACGAAGAAGGACACATGCCGGCCAGCCTACGTGTTCCGAGCAGTAGCAAGCTACCAAGGCTCATTGGAGACACTAGGAGGCATTTCCCTGTAAGATAGGCTACCAAAGGAAAACAACTAGGTGTCGGATCCCACACATACCAAGCATTTTAATCATACACGCAATATGCTCAATATGTGCAAATACAACATTGCATCACAACAGAACTCCATGACTCAAAGTACTTTATTTAAGAGGCTCCAAGAGCCATACATAACATATCCATACAGGTAGGGGTCACATGACCCAACACTCAAGTCATACAGTCATACAAGCACAAGCGGAAGCTACATGTCTGAGTACAGACAACTTAGAAAATAAAACAGGCTTGGGTAGCCTGACTATCTACAAGGCCCTTCACAAGCTCCAGATCTCCGTCTGGGTGTCAAGCTACTCGTTGACGTCAACGTCTATGTAGAACCCATCAGCAGGGGCAGGGTTCTCCTCTGCAACAAATATTAAGCAAACATGAGTACAAAGGTACTCAGCAAGTCTTACCACAGAACCTATCATACATGCAACATTATCAAGGGGGTAGTGGAGTTCATAGCAGAAAGCCAGCTTTGACTCTTGGCTAACCTATACTACAACTCTCAACAGATTGCAAGATGTTATTACGAACACGAGTCCTCTACTCACCACAACAATACACTACCAAGGATCCTCTTCCGTCATCCTACGGAAGGGCCATCCACGGTACTCACACTTATCTTGAGGCTTTTAGTAGTATCCATCAACTTGTCTATGAACTGTAAGAGTAACCAAGTAGTCCGTACCGCGAACAATGGCTATTCGAATAGATTGATAACCCTGCAGGGGTGTACTTCTTCACACATGTTTTCACCACTTAGCGTCTGCACACGACATGTGCTCGGCAGACTTCAAGCGAAAGCCGACGTGGGTGTAGACCACGACCTAACCAACCACTCAAGTCTCTCGTCCAGGTTTATCGCCTATTTGGGTTCCATCCGTGGGGAGATCCGGCCGGGGTGTCGCTCACGGCCCCAAACGATGTGTACAGGGTTCCCGAGTCACCAAACGGGCAATCGGTACACCGTGCCACGTACCTGTCGCATCACAGCCTACCCCGAGGGTCAGCGCTGTGCACGACCTCCAGTAAACTATAAACACCAGAAACTAGTTGCAACTCCTGGACAGAGTACAAGGGCAGTCAATAAGTCGAGCGGGGTCATATTTCAGGGCCCAATGTGTGGTAGTAACTGTAACTTGGATCACACACACAGATCTCGGGTCCTATGGACGATTCCAATGAAACAACCCACCACATACTCCTACATGGCCTTTCATCGATACCTTTACCAAGCATATTCCACACTTCCCTCTCTTTATCGGTATGATCATTTCACTCTGATCCATCACCCAGATGAACCAGACCAGACACAACTCTAAGCATAGCAGGCAACATAAACAAATAGCATGGTGGATCACACATCACATGGCTCAATCAACTCCTACACATGCTAGTGGGTTTCAACTATTTACTGTGGCAATGACAGGTCATGCAAGGGAATAGGGTTCAACTACCGCAGCAAGTAGCAGTTCACACGCTGTTGCCTTAATTCAATAAAAGAGAGCAGGAGCGAGAAGATGGGTTTGTATCGGAATGATCAATGATTGCTTGCCTGACAAAGTGGTTGTCGGGTACTGCTCTTCAACTGGATACGCAGCAGTATCCTCGGGAGCAGGACCTAACACAGAGAATACCGGCGATACAATCATTAACAAACAAATGCAACAATATGATGCATGCTCACGACACGGCAAGATGCATGTGTGTTGGGCTAATGCAACTAAAACTAGAAGGGTTTGAGCCTATTTGAATCAAAGATTCAAATTGGCACTTTAACTATTATTTAATTAAGTGCATTATCATGTTTTAATGTATACAACAAGGTTAACTTCCTCAAACATGCATGAAACCAGTGCCATTGAAAAGATTGGATTTTTCTGATCATTTTTCATATATAAATTATTTCCATCTGAGCTATGGTTGATTTTATATGATTTTTAGAAGTTTTGGGTATTTTCTGGAATTTCCTGAATTATTTTTAAATCTAAAAATCCCAGAAAAACCTTTACCGCGTCAGCATGACATCATGCTGACGTCAGTCAGTCAACAGGAGGTAGTCCAAGTCAAACATGACATGTGGGTCCGGCATGTCAGTGTCACAGCTAACTAACAAAGTTAATTAGAGTAATCCAGAGACTAATTAGTTGTCAGTGGGGTCTAGGCCCACGGGTCAGTGACTAAATTAATTAACTAATTAAATTAACAGAAACTTAATTAAACTAACTAATTAGTAAAAGGGTGGCCCACACGTCAGTGACCCAGGGGTGGTCAACCCCCCGGTCAAACAGGTCAAACTCGCCGGCGAAGTGACGCCGGCGAGGCCGAATACGGCGGCGTGCTTCGGAAAACGTCCACACGGCTCGGCTCGAGCCGTGGTTGGGCGCGTTGGAAAGCTCTTGTCGTTGCGCGTTGAACGGTGGTGGTCGCCGGACCTGGGGTGGCCGGAGACGACGGCAACAAGCTCGACGGCGGCGACCGGCGTCGGGCGTGTGTGGAGATGCGGCTGTAGTGGCCTAGGCGATGCGTGCGTAGAACCTAGCGCATCTACGTGCCGCGGCGAGCAAGATGGACGGGTGCCCGTTACCAAATGGTCACCGGAGCGTCACCGGCGGCGAGTACGGCGGCGGTGAGTTACGGTGATCAACGGGGCGGCGGCTACACAACGCAAACGAGGCAAAGGAAGGGGGGGTTCGGCGTAGAAGCTCACTACGGTGCTAACGAGCTCGACGGAGAGGTCGGGGACGCGCTGCAGCTTCATAAACGGCGGCGAGGTGCTCCGGCGATCCGAGGAAGGGGACGACGGCGTGGAGGCGTTGCAGGGCTCCCGGCGATCCGTGGCTCAGCGAGGAGGAAGAGGACGACGCGGCACTCCTTCTGTACACACTCACGGGGCGAGGGGGTAGCTCTAGGTGCGGCAACGGCGAGCGGCAGCGACGGGCGGCTCGGTGATGGAGGAGGAGAGAGCCAGGGGAGGCGACGGGGACGAGGGGGAAAAGAGAGAGCGGTCGGGGCAGCTGCGTGGCAACGCGGGGAGTCTTCCAGGCCATCGGGGAGGCAGGCTAGCAGGGTGGAGGTGGCCGGACGCGTGCCGGCGCGCGGCGGCCACGCGCGCGTCCTTCTGGCGCGAGGAGGAAGGCGACAGAACCGGCTGGTGGGCTGGGCCGGCCTGCACAGTGCTGGGCCCCTGGTAAGTTCTTTCTCCCTTTTTCCTTTTCCTATTTTCTTTTCTGTTTCATTTGTTTTGCAACTTTGTTTAATTAATAAAAATGCCAGAACATTTTTATAACTCATAAAACTTGTCATGCCCACTGTATATAATATGAACAGTAGGGAACATTATAGTTCATGATTATTTGAGCATTTAAAATATTTTAAAGTATTTAAATGCCCAAATACAAATACCATGTGATTTAATCCAAAGGCCTTTGATGTCCTAGAAAATTGTGCACCATTTTTGGCAGAGGTTTAAGACCAAGGCAGAAATGATGAACATTTTTGAAGGGCATTTTGGGTATATTGGAAAATATTTTATCAAACCCTAGTTGTTAGGAGAGGGGTGCTGGGGTTTCTGTCATTCCCATTTCAAGTTTTTGTGATAAGTAAACATGATGCACACTCTAGCTAGCCCTAATGCAAGTGCTAAACTAGGGATGTGACAACTCACCCCCACTTAAAAGAATCGCGTCCCGAGATTCGGGTTCCTCAGGAAAGAGGGTGGGGTACTCAAGTCGAAGACGATCCTCCCTTTCCCAAGTAGCTTCACTCTCGGAATGATGTGACCATTGAACCTTGAGAAACTTGATATTGTGGCGTCGAGTGGTGCGCTCGGTTTGATCAAGAATACGAATGGGGTATTCTCAATATGTGAGATTGTCCTGGAGATCAAGCGTTTCGTGGTCCACTCCGCGGATAGAATCCGAGAAGCAACGCCTGAGTTGAGAAACGTGGAAAACATCATGAACTCTGGAGAGGTGCGGAGGTAGTTCCAGTTGGTAGGCAACTTCTCCTCGTTTGGCAAGAATGCGAAAAGGACCGATATAACGAGGGGCCAATTTGCCTTTGATACCAAAGCGATGGGTTCCCTTAAGAGGAGTAACCCGAAGGTAAGCCTTATCGCCGACTTCAAAAGTCACAGCCTTATGATGACTATCATATTGGCTCTTCTGGCGAGACTGGGTTGTTTTAAATTTCTCACGAATGATGCGAAATTGCTTTTCTGCTTCCTGGATCATATCCGGGCCAAAGAATTTTCTTTCCCCGGTTTCTGACCAGTTAAGAGGTGTTCGACACCTTCGTCCATATAGAACTTCGAAGGGAGCTTTACCCAGGCTGGCTTGATAACTATTGTTATAAGCAAATTCGGCAAATGGAAGACACTTTTCCCATTCCATACCGAAAGAAATGACAGAGGCTCGAAGCATGTCTTCCAAGATTTGATTGACTCGTTCCACTTGACCACTTGACTGGGGATGGAAGGCAGTACTGAAAGAGAGATGAGTTCCCATAGCATTCTGGAAACTTTCCCAAAATCGTGAGGTGAAAAGACTTCCACGGTCTGAGTTAATCTCCAACGACACACCATGAAGTGATACTATCCGAGAGACATACAAGTCTGCTAGCTGGCTAGCGGTGATACTCTCTCGAACAGGGAGGAAATGAGCTACTTTAGAGAGGCGGTCGATAACGACGAAGATAGCATTATTCCCTTTCCTGGTCCTGGGAAATCCGGTAATGAAGTCCATACCGACTTTGTCCCATTTCCATTCAGGAATAGCTAAAGGTTGAAGGGTGCCAGCAGGCCGTTGATGCTCCGCTTTAACTCGACGACAAATGTCGCAGTTAGCAATGAATTGAGCGATTTATCTCTTCATCCTAGTCCACCAGAATCTCTGACGTAGGTCCTGATACATTTTGGTACTACCGGGATGAATTGTGAGAGGAGATTCATGAGCCTCCTTAAGGATTAACTGCCGTAGATGGTGGTTCTTGGGAACCACTACACGGTTCTCAAAGAAAACAACACCTCGATCATCCATAGAGAAACTTTTAGCGAGTCCGCTAGCAATGCTTTCTTGGAGTCGGGATATACCTTTATCACGCTTCTGGGCAGCTATAACTTGATCCATAAGGGTAGGTTTCGCTACCAAGGTGGAAAGGAATCCTCGAGGAACAATGTGAAGGTTAAGCTTACGAAATTCCTCGTGGAGAAGTGGTTGTCCTTGTTGTAACATCAAGTTGTTACAATAAGACTTACGACTTAATGCATCAGCCATGACATTGGCCTTTCCAGGAGTATAAGTGATTCCTAAGTCGTAGTCTGTGAGCAACTCAACCCAACGTCTTTGCCTGAGATTTAGATCCGGTTGGGTGAAGATGTACTTCAAACTTTGGTGATCAATGAAGATTTCACAGCGATTACCAAGGAGGTAATGTCGCCATGTTTTGAGTGCATGGACTACAGCTGCAAGCTCTAGATCATGAGTAGGATAGTTATCCTCATGTGGACGCAACTTTTGAGATGCGTATGCAATCACTTGACGATCTTGCATGAGTATGCAACCTAGTCCTTGTCGCGAGGCGTCGCAATAGATTATAAAATCCTTGGAAAAATCTAGTGGTGCCAGTACAGGTGCAGATGTCAGGCGTCTTTTCAGTTCCTGAAAACTGGACTCGCACTGTGGGGTCCACTCAAACTTTTTATCTTTCTTAAGGAGTTCAGTTAGAGGTTTGGCAACCTTGGAGAAATTCTCAACGAAGCGTCGACAACAGCTCGCTAAGCCAAGAAAACTCCTAACTTGCTTGACCGATTCAGGGGGAGTCCAATCAAGGACGGCTTGAACTCGCTCGAGATTGACAGCAATACCCTTGCCAGAGATCACATGACCTAGATAGGTTACTTCCGGCAACCAAAATTCACATTTGGAGAATTTGGCATAAAGGCGGTGCTCTCGAAGTTTCGTCAATACCAGCCTTAAATGCTCGGCATGATCTTCCTTGTTCTTGGAATAGATGAGTATATCATCGAGGTATACCACGACGAATTTATCCAAATACTCCATGAATATAGAATTCATTAACCGGGAAAAGGTAGCTGGGGCATTGGTTAACCCGAAGGACATGACGGTGTACTCATATTGGCCATAACGAGTAACAAAAGCCGTTTTAGGAATGTCCTCGTTCTTGATTTTGATTTGATGGTAACCCAACCTCAAATCCATCTTAGAGAAGACTGAGGATCCAGCGAGCTGGTCATACAGGTTGTTGATCCTGGGGAGCGGATACTTATTCTTTATGGTGACCAGATTGACATGTCGGTAGTCTACAACCATCCGCTCCGTTCCATCGTTCTTCTTGACGAAGAGGACGGGGCAAGCCCAAGGGGAAGAACTAGGATGGATGAAACCTTTCTGCAAGGACTCATCGAGTTGTTTCTTTAGCTCAGCTAATTCTAGTGGTGCCATCTTATAGGGTCTCCTAGAGATTGGGACAGTTCCTGGAATAAGATCTATCACGAAATCGACATCTCTGTCAGGTGGAACTCCTGACAGTTCTTCTGGAAAAACATCCGGAAAGTCACGGACTACCGGAATATCTTCGAGTTCTGGTAGAGGGCTGGCATTAAGAGAGTAGAGCTGACGTTCAGCCATTCGGGCCAAGACATTGACTATCTTGCCGGATGGGTGTGTAAGTTGAACGGTCCTAGTATAGCAATCAATTTTGGCGTAATGAGTTGTCATCCAATCCATACCCAAAATGATGTTTATGTCCGAGGACTTGAGAGTGATTAGAGATGCTAGGAAAACAAGTCTATTGACAAGGATTTCATTTCCATGGCTTACCCTAGAGGTTTGCCACTTTGAACCAGGAGTTTGAATAACCATGGAAGTAGGCATGTCACAAAAAGTCATGTTGTGCAATCGAGCATAGCTCTCAGATATGAACGAATGGGATGCTCTAGTATCGAAAAGAACAGATGCCGGATGGCAGTTAACGAGAAGTGTACCAAGGACGACGTTAGGATCCTCATAGGCTTCCTCAGCAGAGACATAGTTGACATGACCACGTGCAGTGGGGATTGGCTTGACATAATTCACCTTGCCGGTTGTCTTACCACGGCCAACGGGTTTTCCTGGTTGGTTTTGAGCACACTCACGCATGTAGTGCCCTGGTTCTCCACACTTGAAGCATGTCACAGTGGTGGTGCGTGGAGCAAAGTTGGAAGGTGGTCCTCCATAGGTCTTAGCAGGTGCAAACTGTTGAGTTGGGCGAGGCGCCTCACAGGATGGCCTCGGTGTGTACCTGGGTGGCAGAGCAGTGTTAGGAACCCACACACGGCGCTTGTGAGAGCCAGAGCCGGATGAGGAACCAAGGTCTCGGGTATGCTTGCGTGTGGCCTTGAAGTCGGTCTGGCCTGTTTCAGCACTGATAGCCTTGTTTACCAACTTCTGGAAGGAAGTGCACTCGTGCAGACGTAGATCTCGGCGGAGTTCAGGGCTGAGTCCCTTGCGGAACCTCGCCTGCTTCTTGGCATCGGTGGATACTTCCTCAGGTGCATAGCGTGCCAAGTTGCCAAACTCGCGACTATAGCCATCCACAGTTAAGCGACCCTGGGTGAAATTGCAGAACTCCTCCCTATTGCGATCCATGAGACCTTCCGGGATGTGATGTTCACGGAATGCCTCACTGAACTCAACCCAAGTAGTGATTTGGCCAGCAGGACGCATAGCTTCAAAGTTTTCCCACCAAAGACAAGCAGGGCCCTCAAGATGGTAGGCGGCGTAGATAACCTTGTCAGCTTCGGCCATACGGGCAGAGTGTAGCTTGTGGGTGATACTACGTAGCCAGTCATCCGCATCCAGAGGTTCAGTGGAGTGATGGAACTTCGGTGGGCACATCTTGATAAAGTCATGGATTGACACCACGTCATTCCTCTGACGGAACCCAGTGTTCTGCTCTATGCTTTCTAGCAGACGGTTGGTCTCTCTCTTGTTCCGTTCTGCTTCGAGCATAACTTCCGCCAAGGAGGGTGGCTGGGGCAGATTCCCATCTCTAGCCCCACTAGCCTCACCCTGCTCCTAAGCAGCAGGAGTGTTGCGAGTGTTGACCATCCTAAGAAAACAAAACAACGGTTTAGACAAGGATGGCAAAAATTTGACATAGAAGTGCAGAATGTAATGGATGACACGGAATGCAAAGATGTTCATCCGTACGACATGGTAATATAGGAACTGCTATATATACACCAGTGGTCATACACACCATACAAAGTTTAGTACAAGCTAAGGCTAAAGTACAACTGCGGTGAAAGACGATACATCCCATCAGAGGCATTCCAAGCTCCTATACATTATTTAGCTACACCTCCGGAACTCAGTACACACTAAGTCATATTCCACAAGACGCGCAGGACTGTGGAGATACAACTACTACAATACTACTACAACCACGGCCTAGCTCAGACATTCGCGTAGTAATCCTCGTAAAGATTACCACCGTAGCCTGGAAGTGGAACAGATGGATCTTGAAACTCGCGAGCACTCGAAGGCTGTGGACCATAAGGACATGGATGTGGCCTCGGTCCCGATGCTGGTGGTAATCGACGCCCACGTGGAGGTGTAATACCCCCAACGTCATGCCAATCCATGCGATCAGGCAAACGAGTCCGCATGGGGTACAAATCCCGCATGTCCAGATATCCGGCGTGCACAGCAGGTGCAAGCCGTGTCAAGGTAGTCCAGTGGGCGGCCCGAGTGTTATACAGCTCCATTCGGAGGGCACGGACCTCACGGTCCCTATCCTCCAGCATCTGAACAGTAGTCTGAAGCAGTGGCTCTTCATGAGCAGCATCAGTATACAGACCAGTGTAGTAGCCTTTCTCTCCGGGAAGTGAGGCTGGCATGTAACAGAACTCAGTGTTCAGCAACAGGGCATGCCTAACACGAAGAATGGTCATCATCGAATAGGCGGCATCCTGCACTGCCATCTCGATGGTAATCCCGAGTCCATAAGACCAATGGATGGGGTCGTTAGCTCCGGGATATGAGGGGTATATCCGGACTGTGCAGAAATACTGACTCTGATTGAAATCCCGGTACTGTTCCTCCACAGTGTATTCAGGATACCAGCGATAACCGGTCTCAGTCAGCACACGGACTAGCATGGCCGTGTGACCGGGCACATTAATGCACCGAGTCAAACGAACCACTTGGTGAGGGATGCGGCCAAACATCTGAAACACGAAATAATGCAAAGGCATTAGTGTTTCTGGAAGAAATCGGGCAGCATAACAACTGTAAATGCTCAAACAAAGTTTTGAGACATCATACAAATGATAGCATAGCCACTCAACAATTCCATATCAAGGTTCTGGGTTCAACAATCATCATACTAAAAAGGATAGAAACTGAACTGAGGCTTGAAACCAACAATCCTAAGAGTCTACGGGTTAGTAACACGTGAACCTAGTAAGGATAAGAGGCCTAGTCCTAAATCCCCGTAGAAAGAATAGACTGACTCAGATCAGAAGGGCATAAGGTGAAGGAGTAAAAAGAGCCTTACGTTCCCTTCCACAATCAATTCCCCTACATATAACTAAGAATTTTTCTAGACTCAACATCGACCAGTTTGGCTTGAGAAACCTACAGGCAGTCCAGCTCTGATGCCAACGCTGTCAGGACCCCGATCCTAAGCCACACCGATCTAGTTGTAACACGTCATATCACTTTGCGGCCTCACGCACGGTAACCCCAAGGGTGCCACCTTACCTGGCCCGGGACCGTTTGCGCATTTTGACACACGTATATGACAGTGTCGCTAGCATCCATATGACAGAGAACCCGGGCCGACATGGCTAGTTATAAACCAAAAGTGGCACTAAATTATAGAGACAGGCATCCATGACCCAGCAACGAACGTGTCGGTCATCAACGTATGAACCCAAGTCGTAGCAAGCTACATGGACTTAAAGGATCAACGCGTGACATTTCCGCTAAGGGACAGACACAGGAACGAAGAAGGACACATGCCGGCCAGCCTACGTGTTCCGAGCAGTAGCAAGCTACCAAGGCTCATTGGAGACACTAGGAGGCATTTCCCTGTAAGATAGGCTACCAAAGGAAAACAACTAGGTGTCGGATCCCACACATACCAAGCATTTTAATCATACACGCAATATGCTCAATATGTGCAAATACAACATTGCATCACAACAGAACTCTATGACTCAAAGTACTTTATTTAAGAGGCTCCAAGAGCCATACATAACATATCCATACAGGTAGGGGTCACATGACCCAACACTCAAGTCATACAGTCATACAAGCACAAGCGGAAGCTACATGTCTGAGTACAGACAACTTAGAAAATAAAACAGGCTTGGGTAGCCTGACTATCTACAAGGCCCTTCACAAGCTCCAGATCTCCGTCTGGGTGTCAAGCTACTCGTCGACGTCAACGTCTATGTAGAACCCATCAGCAGGGGCAGGGTTCTCCTCTGCAACAGATATTAAGCAAACATGAGTACAAAGGTACTCAGCAAGTCTTACCACAGAACCTATCATACATGCAACATTATCAAGGGGGTAGTGGAGTTCATAGCAGAAAGCCAGCTTTGACTCTTGGCTAACCTATACTACAACTCTCAACAGATTGCAAGATGTTATTACGAACACGAGTCCTCTACTCACCACAACAATACACTACCAAGGATCCTCTTCCGTCATCCTATGGAAGGGCCATCCACGGTACTCACACTTATCTTGAGGCTTTTAGTAGTATCCATCAACTTGTCTATGAACTGTAAGAGTAACCAAGTAGTCTGTACCGCGAACAACGGCTATTCGAATAGATTGATAACCCTGCAGGGGTGTACTTCTTCACACATGTTTTCACCACTTAGCGTCTGCACACGACATGTGCTAGGCAGACTTCAAGCGAAAGCCGACGTGGGTGTAGACCACGACCTAACCAACCACTCAAGTCTCTCGTCCAGGTTTATCGCCTATTTGGGTTCCATCCGTGGGGAGATCCGATCGGGGTGTTCTCACGGCCCCAAACGATGTGTACAGGGTTCCCGAGTCACCAAACGGGCAACCGGTACACCGTGCCACGTACCTGTCGCATCACAGCCCACCCCGAGGGTCAGCGCTGTGCACGACCTCCAGTAAACTATAAACACCAGAAACTAGTTGCAACTCCTGGACAGAGTACAAGGGCAGTCAATAAGTCGAGCGGGGTCATATTTCAGGGCCCAATGTGTGGTAGTAACTGTAACTTGGATCACACACACAGATCTCGGGTCCTATGGACGATTCCAATGAAACAACCCACCACGTACTCCTACATGGCCTTTCATCGATACCTTTACCAAGCATATTCCACACTTCCCTCTCTTTATAGGTATGATCATTTCACTCTGATCCATCACCCAGATGAACCAGACCAGACACAACTCTAAGCATAGCAGGCAACATAAACAAATAGCATGGTGGATCACACATCACATGGCTCAATCAACTCCTACACATGCTAGTGGGTTTCAACTATTTACTGTGGCAATGACAGGTCATGCAAGGGAATAGGGTTCAACTACCGCAGCAAGTAGCAGTTCACACCCTGTTGCCTTAATGCAATAAAAGAGAGCAGGAGTGAGAAGATGGGTTTGTATCGGAATGATCAATGATTGCTTGCCTGACAAAGTGGTTGTCGGGTACTGCTCTTCAACTGGATACGCAGCAGTATCCTCGGGAGCAGGACCTAACACAGAGAATACCGGCGATACAATCATTAACAAACAAATGCAACAATATGATGCATGCTCATGACACGGCAAGATGCATGTGTGTTGGGCTAATGCAACTAAAACTAGAAGGGTTTGAGCCTATTTGAATCAAAGATTCAAATTGGCACTTTAACTATTATTTAATTAAGTGCATTATCATGTTTTAATGTATACAGCAAGGTTAACTTCCTCAAACATGCATGAAACCAGTGCCATTGGAAAGATTGGATTTTTCTGATCATTTTTCATATATAAATTATTTCCATCTGAGCTATGGTTGATTTTATATGATTTTTAGAAGTTTTGGGTATTTTCTGGAATTTCCTGAATTATTTTTAAATCTAAAAATCCCAGAAAAACCTTTACCGCGTCAGCATGACATCATGCTGACGTCAGTCAGTCAACAGGAGCTAGTCCAAGTCAAACATGACATGTGGGTCCGGCATGTCAGTGTCACAGCTAACTAACAAAGTTAATTAGAGTTAATCCAGAGACTAATTAGCTGTCAGTGGGGTCTGGGCCCACGGTTCAGTGACTAAATTAATTAACTAATTAAATTAACAAAAACTTAATTAAACTAAATAATTAGTAAAAGGGTGGCCCACACGTCAGTGACCCAGGGGTGGTCAACCCCCGGTCAAACAGGTCAAACTCGCCGGCGAGGCCGAATACGGCGGCGTGCTTCGGAAAACGTCCACATGGCTCGGTTCGAGCCGCGGTTGGGTGCGTTGGAAAGCTCTTGTCGTTGCGCGTCGAACGGTGGTGGTCGCTGGACCTGGGGTGGCCGGAGACGACGGCAACAAGCTCGACGGCGGCGACCGGCGTCGGGCGTGTGTGGAGACGCGGCTGCAGTGGCCTAGGCGATGCGTGCGTAGAACCTAGCGCATCTACGTGCCGCGGCGATCAAGATGGACAGGTGCCCGTGACCAAATGGTCACCGGAGCGTCACCGGCGGCGAGCACGGCGGCGGTGAGTTACGGTGATCAACGGGGCGGCGGCTACACAACGCAAACGAGGCAAAGGAAGGGGGGGTTCGGCGTAGAAGCTCACTGCGGTGCTAACGAGCTCGACGGAGAGGTCGGGGACGCGCTGCAGCTTCGTAAACGGTGGCGAGGTGCTCCGGCGATCCGAGGAAGGGGACGACGGCGTGGAGGCGTTGCAGGGCTCCCGGCGATCCGTGGCTCAGCGAGGAGGAAGAGGACAACGTGGCGCTCCTTCTGTACACACTCACGAGGCGAGGGGGTAGCTCTAGGTGCGGCAACGGCGAGCGGCGGCGACGGGCGGCTCGGTGATGGAGGAGGAGAGAGCCAGGGGAGGCGACGGGGACGAGGGGGAAAAGAGAGAGCGGTCGGGGCAGCTGCGTGGCGACGCGGGGAGTCTTCCAGGCCGTCGGGGAGGCAGGCTAGCGGGGTGGAGGTGGCCGAACGCGTGCCGGCGCGCGGCGGCCACGCGCGCGTCCTTCTGGCGCGAGGAGGAAGGCGACAGAACCGGCTGGTGGGCTGGGCCGGCCTGCACAGTGCTGGGCCCCTGGTAAGTTCTTTCTCGCTTTTTCCTTTTCCTATTTTCTTTTCTGTTTCATTTGTTTTGCAACTTTGTTTAATTAATAAAAATGCCAGAACATTTTTATAACTCATAAAACTTGTCATGCCCACTGTATATAATATGAACAGTAGGGAACATTATAGTTCATGATTATTTGAGCATTTAAAATATTTTAAAGTATTTAAATGCCCAAATACAAATACCATATGATTTAATCCAAAGGCCTTTGATGTCCTAGAAAATTGTGCACCATTTTTGGCAGAGGTTTAAGACCAAGGCAGAAATGATGAACATTTTTGAAGGGCATTTTGGGTACATTGGAAAATATTTTATCAAACCCTAGTTGTTAGGAGAGGGGTGCTGGGGTTTCTGTCATTCCCATTTCAAGTTTCTGTGATAAGTAAACATGATGCACACTCTAGCTAGCCCTAATGCAAGTGCTAAACTAGGGATGTGACAGTCTTCTTATCCATTTATTTTCTATGGCGTGCCGATCATCGGGCAAGTCCACCAAAGTCCATACTTTGGTTTCATACATGGATCCTATCTCGGATTTCATGGCTTCAAGCCATTTGTTGGAATTTGGGCCCGCCATCGCTTCTTCGTAGTTCGAAGGTTCACCGTTGTCTAACAATATGATTTCAATGACGGGGTTGCCGTACCACTCTATTGCGGAACGTGTCCTTGTGAACCTTCGAAGTTCAGTAGTAACTTGATCTGAAGCTTCATGATCATCATCATTAACTTCCTCCCTAGTCGGTGTAGGCACCATAGGAACATCTTCCTGCGCTGCGCTACTTTCCGGTTCGGAAGGTGTGACTGTCACCTCATCAAGTTCCACTTTCCTCCCACTCACTTCTTTCGAGAGAAACTCTTTCTCCAGAAAGGATCCATTCTTGGCAACGAAGACCTTGCCTTCGGATCTGAGGTAGAAGGTGTACCCAATAGTTTCCTTTGGGTATCCTATGAAGACGCATTTTTCCGATTTAGGTTCGAGCTTTTCAGGTTCAAGTTTCTTGACATAAGCATCGCAACCCCAAACTTTCAGAAATGACAGCTTAGGTTTCTTGCCAAACCAAAGTTCATACGATGTTGTCTCAACGGATTTAGATGGAGCCCTATTTAAAGTGAATGCGGCAGTCTCTAAAGCATAACCCCAAAAAGATAGCGGTAAGTCGGTAAGAGACATCATAGATCGCACCTTGTCCAACAGAGTACGATTACGACGTTCGGACACATCATTACGCTGAGGTGTTCTGGGCGGTGTCAATTGTGAAACAATTCCACATTTCCTTAGGTGCGTGCCCAATTCGTGACTTAAATATTCACCTCCACAATCCGATCGTAAGTACTTTATTTTTCTGTCACGTTGATTCTCGACCTCATTCTGAAATTCCTTGAACTTTTGAAAGGCCTCAGACTTGTGTTTCATCAAGTAGACATACCCATATCTACTTAAGTCATCTGTGAGGGTGAGAACATAACGATAGCCTCCGCGAGCTTCAACACTCATTGGACCGCACACATCGGTATGTATGATTTCCAACAAGTTGGTTGCTCGCTCCACTGTTCCGGAGAACGGAGTCTTGGTCATCTTGCCCAAGAGGCATGGTTCGCACGTGTCAAATGATTCATAATCAAGAGACTCCAAAAGTCCATCTGCATGGAGCTTCTTCATATGTTTGACACCAATATGACCAAGGCGGCAATGCCACAAGTATGTGGGACTATCATTATCAACCTTACATCTTTTGGCATTCACACTATGAATATGTGTAACGTCACGTTCGAGATTCATTAAGAATAAACCATTGACCAATGGGGCATGACCATAAAACATTTCTCTCATATAAATAGAACAACCATTATTCTCGGATTTAAATGAGTAGCCATCTCGCATTAAACGAGATCCAGATACAATGTTCATGCTCATAGCTGGTACTAAATAACAATTATTGAGGTATAAAACAAATCTCGAAGGTAGATGTAGAGGTAGCGTGCCGACGACAATCACATCGACCTTGGAACCCTTCCCGACGCGCATCGTCACCTCGTCCTTTGCCAGTCTCCGCTTATTCCGCAGCTCCTGCTTTGAGTTACAAATGTGAGCAACTGCACCGGTATCAAATACTCAGGAGCTACTACGAGCACTGGTAAGGTACACATCAATAACATGTATATCACATATACCTTTGACGTTGCCGGCCTTTTTGTCTGCTAAGTATTTGGGGCAGTTCCGCTTCTAGTGACCCGTTCCCTTGCAATAAAAGCACTCAGTCTCAGGCTTGGGTCCATTCTTCGGCTTCTTCCCGGCAACTGGCTTACCGGGCGCGGAAACTCCTTTGCCGTCCTTCTTGAAGTTCTTCTTACCGTTGCCTTTCTTGAACTTAGTGGTTTTATTCACCATCAACACTTGATGTTCTTTCTTGATCTCCACCTCCGCTCATTTCAGCATTGAATACACCTCGGGAATGGACTTCTCCATCCCTTGCATGTTGAAGTTCATCACGAAGCTCTTGTAGCTAGGTGGGAGCGACTGAAGGATTCTATCAACGACTGCTTCATCTGGGAAATTAATTCTCAACTGAGACAAGCGATTGTGCAACCCAGACAATTTGAGTATATGCTCGCTGACAGAACTATTCTCCTCCATCTTACAACTGTAGAATGCGTCGGAGACGTCATATCTCTTGACTAGGGCATGAGCTTGGAAAACCATTTTCAGCTCTTGGAACATCTCATATGCTCCGTGGTGCTCAAAACGCTTTTGTAGCCCCGATTCTAAGCTGTAAAGCATGCCGCACTGAACCAGGAAGTAATCATCACAATGCGACTGCCAAGCGTTCATAACGTCTTGGTTCGCTGGGGCAGGAGCGTCACCTAGCGGTGCTTCAAGGACATATGTTTTCTTGGCAGCAATGAGGATGATCCTGAAGTTACAGGCCCAATCCGTATAGTTGCTACCATCGTCTTTCAGCTTGGTTTTCTCTAGGAACACATTGAAGTTGAGGACAACATTAGCGTGGGCCATTGGATCTACAAGACATATTGTAAAGATTTTAGACTATGTTCATGACAATTAAGTTCATCTAAACAAATTTAATGAACTCCCACTCAGATAGACATCTCTCTAGTCATCTAAGTGATACATGATCCGAATCGACTAGGCCGTGTCCGATCATCATGTGAGACAGACTAGTCATCAACGGTGAACATTTTTATGTTGATCGTATCTTCTATACGACTCATGTTCGACCTTTCGGGCTTCCGTGTTCCGAGGCCATGTCTGTACATGCTAGGCTCGTCAAGTGAACCCTAAGTGTATTGCCTGTGTAAATCTGGCTTACACCCGTTGTATGCGAATGCTAGAGCCTATCACACCCAATCATTACGTGGTGCTTCGGAACAACGAACCTTAGCAACGATGCACAGTTAGGGGAAACACAATTCTTGAAATTTTTAGTGAGAGATCATCTTATTTACTACCGTCGTTCTAAGCAAATAAGATGTATAAACATGATAAACATCACATTCAATCAAATAGTGACATGATATGGCCAATATCATTTTGCTCCTTTGATCTTCATCTTCAGGGCTCCATGATCATCATTGTCACCGGCATGACACCATGATCTCCATCTTCGTGTCTTCATGAAGTTGTCTCGCCAAACATTACTTCTACTACTATGGCTAACGGTTAGCAATAAAGTAAAGTACTTACATGGCGTTTTCAATGACACGCAGGTCATACAATAAAATAAAGACAACTCCTATGGCTCCTGTCGGTTGTCATACTCATCGACATGCAAGTCGTGATTCCTATTACATGAACATGATCAATCGCATACATCACATATATATCATTCATCACATCCATTTGGCCATATCACATCACACGGCACATGCTGCAAGAACAAGTTAGACGTCCTCTAATTGTTGTTGCAAGTTTTTACGTGGCTGCTATAGGTTTCTAGCAAGAACGTTTCTTACCTACGCCAAAACCACAACGTGATATGCCAATTTCCATTTACCTTTCATAAGGACCCTTTTCATCAAATCTGATCCGACTAAAGTGGGAGAGACAGACACCCGCTAGCCACCTTATGAAACTAGTGCATGTCAGTCGGTGGAACCCGTCTCACGTAAGCGTACGTGTAAGGTCGGTCCGGGCCGTGTCATCCCGCGATACCGCGAATCAAGATAGGACTAGTAACGGCAAGAGAATTGAACAAATCTACGCCCACAACTTCTTTGTGTTCTACTCGTGCAAGATACTACGCATAGACCTAGCTCATGATGTCACTGATGGGGAACGTAGTAGAAATCAAAAAAATTCTACGCGTCACCAAGATCAATCTATGGAGTCATCTAGCAACGAGGGAGAGGGGAGTGCATCTACATACCCTTGTAGATCGCGAGCGGAAGCATTCAAGAGAAAGGGGATGATGGAGTCGTACTCGTCGTGATCCAAATCACCGATGATCCTAGCGCCGAACAGACGGCACCTCCGCATTCAACACACGTACGGAGCAGCGATGTCTCCTCCTTCTTGATCCAGAAAGGGGGGAGGAAAGGTTGATGGAGATCCAGCAGCACGACGGCGTGGTGGTGGAAGTAGCGGGATTCCAGCAGGGCTACACCAAGCGCGGGAGGAGGAAGATGTGTCACGGGAGGGAGAGGGAGGCGCCAGGGCATGGCGTGCGGCTGCCCTCCCTCCCCCACTATATATAGGGGCCCTGGGGGGGGCGCTGGCCCTAGGAGATCCCATCTCCAAGGGGGGCGGCGGCCAGGGGGGAAACTTGCCCCCCAAGCGAGGTGGAGGCGCCCCCTCCCCTAGGGTTTCCAACCCTGGCGGAGGGGGAGGCCCAAGGGGGGGCGCACCAGCCCACCAGGGGATAGTTCCCCTCCCACTTCAGCCCATGGGGCCCTCCGGGATAGGTGGCCCCACCCGGTGGACCCCCGGGACCCTTCCGGTGGTCCCTGTACAATACCGGTGACCCCCGAAACTTTCCCGGTGGCCGAAACTGGACTTCCTATATATAAATCTTTACCTCCGGACCATTTCGGAACTCCTCGTGACATCCGAGATCTCATCCGGGACTCCGAACAACTTTCGGGTTACCGCATACTTGTATCTCTACAACCCTAGCGTCACCGAACCTTAAGTGTGTAGACCATACGGGTTCGGGAGACATGTAGACATGACCGAGACGACTCTCCGGTCAATAACCAACAGTGGGATCTGGATATCCATGTTGGCTCCCACATGCTCCTCGATGATCTCATCGGATGAACCACGATGTTGAGGATTCAATCAATCCCGTATACGATTCCCTTTGTCCAACGGTATAGCACTTGCCCAGATTCGATCGTCGGTATACCGATACCTTGTTCAATCTCGTCATGGCAAGTCTCTTTACTAGTTCCGTAATACATCATCTCGTGACCAACCCCTTAGTCACATTGAGCTCATTATGATGATGTCTTACCGAGTGGGCCCAGAGATACCTTTCCATCATACGGAGTGACAAATCCCAGTTTCTGTTCGTGCCAACCCAACAAATGCTTTCGGAGATACCCGTAGTGTACCTTTATAGCCACCTAGTTACGTTGTGACGTTTGGCACACCCAAAGTATTCCTACGGTATCCGGGAGTTGCACAACCTCATGGTCTAAGGAAAGGATACTTGACATTGGAAAAGCTTTAGCATACTAACTACACGATCTTGTGCTAGGCTTAGGATTGGGTCTTGTCCATCACATCATTCTCCTAATGATGTGATCCCGTTATCAATGACATCCAATGTCCATGGTCAGGAAACCGAAACCATTTGTTGGTCAACGAGCTAGTAACTAGAGGCTTACTAGGGACATGTTGTGGTCTATGTATTCACACATGTATCACTGTTTCCGGATAATACAATTCAAGCATGAATGACAGACAATTATCATGAACAAGGAAATATAATAATAACCATTTTATTATTGCCTCTAGGGCATATTTCCAACACCAATAACCAATAGCGGGATCTGGATACCCATATTGGCTCCCACGTGTTCCACGATGATCTCATCGGATGAACCACGATGTCGGGGATTCAATCAATCTCGTATACAATTCCCTTTGTCTACCGGTATAGTACTTGCGTGAGATTCGATCGTCGGTATACCGATACCTTGTTCAATCTCGTTACGGCAAGTCTCTTTACTCGTTCCGTAACACATAATCCCTTGACCAACCCCTTAGTCACATTGAGCTCATTACGATGATGTTTTACCGAGTGGGCCCAGAGATACCTCTCCGTCATACGGAGTGACAAATCCCAGTCTCGATTCGTGCCAACCCAACAGATACTTTCGGGGATACCCGTAGTGTACCTTTATAGCCACCCGGTCACGTTGTGACGTTTGGCACACCTAAAGTACTCCTACGGTATCCGGGAATTGCACAATCTCATCGTCTAAGGAAAGGATACTTGACATTGGAAAAGCTTTAGCATACGAACTACACGATCTTGTGCTAGGCTTAGGATTGGGTCTTGTCCATCACATCATTCTCCTAATGATGTGATCCCGTTATCAATGACATCCAATGTCCATGGTCAGGAAACCATAACCATTTATTGACCAACGAGCTAGTCAACTAGAGGCTCACTAGGGACATGTTGTGGTCTATGTATTCACACATGCATTACGATTTCCGGATAATACATTTAAAGCATGAACAATAGACAATTGTCATGAACAAGGAAATATAATAATAACCATTTTATTATTGCCTCTAGGGCATATTTCCAACAGGTACGTCTCCGTTGGAGCAGTGTGGAGGCACAATGCTCCCCAAGAAGCCACTAGGGCCACCGTATTCTCCTCACACCCTCACACAATGCGAGATGTCGTGATTCCACTATTGGTGCCCTTGAAGGCGGCAACCGAACCTTTAAAAACAAGGTTGGGGCTATCTCCACAACTTAATTGAGGCTCTAAACGAAACCACAGAGCTTCACCACAATGGAATATGGCTCTGAGGTGACCTCAACCGTCTAGGGTTCTCAAACAACCAAGAGTAACAAAATCCACACACAAAAGTATGGGGGAATCAAATATCCTTTGGTGGAAGTGTAGATCTAGGTCTCCTCCTTCAATCCTTGCAAATCATAAAGTTTGAGTTGCTAGAGAGAGAGATCGGGCAAGAAAGCTTGAATGGCATTAATGGAGGAGAGAGAGAGGTAAGAGGTAAATGGGAGGTGGAAGAAGCACCCCCTTTTATAGGGTCCCCTCCAATCCAACCGTTATGCGCAGAAACACATAGGAGCGGTACTTCCGTAATGACCACCGATACAACCGGTGGATGCGGGAAACCCCTGCTAGGGCACCAGGGCGGTACTTCCGATGGAGCTACCGGTAGTACTGGTATGCCGGAGCAAACCGGAACTACCGCTCCACCACCGGTCAACTACCGTCTTTCATCCAGAAGGTTTACACCCCAAGTTGGTAGTTGGAGTGGTGGTAGAGCCGGAGCTACCGCTAGACCAGCAATCCCCGAGTGGTGGAGTTCCAAGCGGTATTACCGCCCCGAACACCGGTAGTACCGGTTTTTCAAGACAAACCAGAACTTCCGCTCCACCACAGGTCTACCACCGTACTAGGTACAGAAGGGTATCACCCCAGAGCGGTACTTGTACCGGTGGTTTGACCGGAACTGCATGCCAGCAGTACAACCGCCCAAGAGAGCGGTACTACCGCCATGAGCAGAATTGCACAGTCACAGAGGACATTAGGAAACCTCTCTCTCCTCGAACGGAGGGTATATGGTGGGTGCAAACAGTGTGTATGTGTAATGATTCATGCAATACATTCCGATGTGGATTCCCTCTTAATAGTACAGGTTTCCTACGACCAAAGGAATAAAACATGTCAGAAACACTGTCTTCGATCTTTTCCGCACAGAGGAAAGCCTAACCGTCTTGCGCCACACAGTGTGTACCTCAGAAACTAGGACGCACGATTACTCCACATGTGTATTGTCATCATCACCAAAACCCTAAGGCAGGAAATGCCCTTACATAAGGTATCATCATGTTTTGCTTGTGATAGAGGTTTTTAGTCGATGGGTTTGCAACATTCATATCCGTGTGTACTTTGCAAATTTCTATGTCTACAATGCTCTGCATGGAGTTACTCTAGTTAATTGCTCCTACGTTCAATATGCATCCAGATTGATACTCAGAGTCATCTAAATTAGTGTCAAAGCTTGCATTGGCATAACCCTTTATGACGAACGCTTTATCACCTCCGTAATCAAGAAACGTTTCCTTATTCCTCTAAGGATAATTTTGACTGCTCTCTAGTGATCCACTCCTGGATCACTCTTGTACCCCCTAGCCAGACACGTGGCAAGGCACACATTAGGTCTGGTGCACAACATGGCATGCTTTATAGAACCTATGGCTGAGGCATAGGGAATGACTTTCATTCTCACTCATTTTTTTTCCGTGGTCGGGCTTTGAGTCTTACTCAACTTCATACCTTACAACTCAGACAAGAACTCCTTCTTTGACTGATCCATTTTGAACTTCTTCAAAACTTTATTAAGGTATGTGTTTTATGAAAGTCATATTAAGCGTCTTGATCTATCCCTATAGATCTTGATGCCCAATATATAAGCATCTTCACCGAGGTCTTCCACTGAAAAACTCCTTTCAAACAACCCTTTATGCTTTCTTGAAATTTCTACATCATTTCCGATCAACAATATGTCATCCACATATACTTATCAGAAATGTTGTAGTGCTCCCACTCACTTTCTTGTAAATACAGGCTTTACTATAAGTTTGTATAAAAACATATGCTTTGATCACCTTATCAAAGCGTATATTCCTACTTCGAGATGCTTGCACAAGTTCATAGATGGATCGCTAGAGTTTGCACAATTTGTTAGCACCTTTAGGATTGAAAAAACCTTCTGGTTGCATCATATACAACTCTTCTTTTAGAAATCCATTAAGGAATGCAGTTTTGACATCCATTTGCCAGATTTCATAATTATAAAATGCGGCAATTGCTAACATGATTCGGACAGACTTAAGCATCGCTACGCGTGAGAAAGTCTCATCGTAGTCAACCCCTTGAACTTATCAAAAACCCTTTGTGACAAGTCGAGCTTTGTAGATAGTAACATTAACATCGTCTTCAGTCTTCTTCTTGAAGATCATTATTCTCTATGGCTTGCCGATCATCGGGCAAGTCCACCAAAGTCCATATTTTGTTCTCATACATGGATCCTATCTCAGATTTCATGGCCTCAAGACATTTTTCGGAATCTGGGTCCATCATAACTTCTTCATAGTTTGAAGGTTCGCCGTTGTCTAACAACATGACTTCCAGGATAGGATTACCTTACCACTCTTGTGCAGTACGTGTTCTGGTCGACCTTCGAGGTTCAGTAGTAACTTGATTCGAAGTTTCATGATCATCATCATTAGCTTCTTCTCTAGTTGGTGTAGGCATCACGGCAACGATTTTCTCTAATGAGATACTTTCCAATTCGAGAGAAGGTACAATTACCTCATCAAGTTCTACTTTCCTCCCACTCACTTCCTTTGAGAGAAACTCCTTCTGTAGAAAGGACTCATTCTTAGCAACAAAGATCTTGCCTTCGGATCTGTGGTAGAAGGTGTACCCAATTTTTTATTTAGGGTATCCTATGAAGATGCACATCTACGATTAGGGTTCGAGCTTATCAGGCTGAAGCCTTTTGACGTAAGTGTCTCTACCCCAAATTTTAAGAAACGACAGTTTTGGTTTCTTGCCAAACCACTGTTCATACGGTGTCGTCTCAACGGATTTAGACGATGCCCTATTTAACGTGAATGCATCTGTCTCTAATGCATAACCCCAAATGATAAAGGAAAATTGGTAAGAGGCGTCATAGAACGCACCATATCCAATAGAGTACAGTTACGACGTTCGGACACACCATTACGCTATGGTGTTCCAGGTGGCGTGAGTTGTGAAATTATTCCACATTGTTTTAAATGAAGGCCAAACTCGTAACTCAAATATTTGCCTCCACGATCAGATCGTAGAGACTTTATTTTCTTGTTACGATGATTCTCTACTTCACTCTGAAATTCTTTGAACTTTTCAAATGTTTCAGACTTGTGTTTTATCAAGTAGATATACCCGTACCTACTCAAATCATCTCTGAAGGTGAGAAAATAATGATACCCGCCGCGTGCTTCAATACTCATTGGACAACATACATCGGTATGTATTATTTCCAATAAGTCATTAGCTCGCTCCATTGTTCTGGAGAACGGAGTTTTAGTCATCCTGCCCATGAGGCATGGTTCGCAAGTATCAAATGATTCATAATCAAGTGATTCCAAAAGTCCATCCGCATGGAGTTTCTTCATGCGCTTTACACCAATATGACCTAAACGGCAGTGCCATAAATATGTTGCACTATCATTATAAAATGTGCATCTTTTGGCATTAATATTATGAATATGTGTATCACTACGATCGAGATTCAATAAACCATTTAGATTGGGTGTATGACCATAGAAGGTTTTATTCATGTAAATAGAACAACAATTATTTTCTGACTTAAATGAATAACCGTATTGCAATAAACACGATCTAATATTGTTCATGCTCAACGCAAACACCAAATAACATTTATTTAGGTTCAAAACTAATCCTGAAAGTAGAGGGAGTGTGTGATGATGATAATATCAATCTTGGAACCACTTCCAACACACATCGTCACCTCGCCCTTAACTAGTCTCCATTTATTCTGGAACTCCTGTTTCGAGTTACTAATCTTAGCAACTGAACTGTTATCAAATAACCAGGGGCTACTACAAGCACTTAGTAAGGTACACATCAATAACATGTATATCAAATATGCTTTTGTTTACTTTGCCATCCTTCTTATCCGCCAAATATTTGGGGCAGTTCCGCTTCCAGTGACCATTACCCTTGTAGTAGAAGCACCCAGTCTCAGGCTTGGGTATGGCTTTGGGATTCTTCACAGGACCAACAACTTGCTTGCCGTTCTTCTTGAAGTTCCATTTCCTTCCCTTGCCCTTTTCTTGAAACTGGTGGTCTTATTAACCATCAACACTTGATGTTCTTTCTTGATTTCTACATCTACCTATTTCAACATCGCGAAGAGCTTTGGGAATCATTTTTGTCATCCCTTGCATATTTATAGTTCATCACGAAGCTATAGTAGCTTGGTGATAGTAAATAGAGAAATATGTCAATCAGTATCTTATCTGGAAGATTAAGTCCCACTTGATTCAAGCGATTGTAGTACCCAGACATTCTGAGCACATGCTCACTGGCTGAGCTATTCTCCTCCATCTTGTAGGAAAAGTACTTGTTAAAGGACTCATACCTCTCAACACGGGCATGAGCCTGAAATGCCAATTTCAGCTCTTGGAACATCTCATATGTTCTATGGTGTTCAAAACATCTTTTGAGCCCTGATTCTAAGTCGTAAAACATGGTGCACTAAACTATTAAGTAGTCATCAGATCGAGCTTGCCAAATGTTCATAATGTGTGCATTAGCTTCTGCAACATGTCTGTCACCTAGCGGTGCATCAAGGACATAATTCTTCTGTGCAACAATGAGGATAATCCTCATATCACGGACCCAGTCTGCATTATTGCTACCATTATATTTCAACTTAGTTTTCTCTAGGACCGTATTAAAAACAAGGGAGCTACATCGCGAGCTATTGATCTACAACATAGATATGCAAAAACTATAAGACTAATTTCATGATAAATTAAGTTCGATTAATAAAATTACCAATGAACTCCCACTTAAATTAACACCCCTCAAGTTATCAAAGTGATACATGATCCAAATCAACTAAGCCATGTCTTATCATCACGTGAGATGGGGTAGTCATCAATGGTGAACATCTCTATGTTGATCATATCTACTATATGACTCGTGTTCGACCTTTCGGTCTCCAGTGTTCCGAGACCATGTCTGTACATGCTAGGCTCGTCAAGTTTAACCCAAGTATTTTGCATGCGTAAAATTGTCTTACACCCATTGTATGTGAACGTAGACTCTATCACACCCGATCATCACGAGATGCTTCGAAATGACGAACTTTAGAAATGGTGCATACACGGCGAGAACACTTTTATCTTGAAATTTAGTGAAGGGATCATCATATAATTCTACCACCGTTCTAAGAAAAATAAGATGCATAGAGGATAAACATCACATGCAATCAAAATATGTGACATGATATGGCCATCATCATCTTGTGCTTTTGATCTCCTTCTCCAAAGCATCGTCATGATGTCCATCGTCAGCGGCTCGACACCTTGATCTCCATCGTTGCGTCATGGTCGTCTCGCCAACTACTGCTTCTACAACTATTGCTAACTCATAGCGATAAAATAAAGCAAGTACATGGCACTTGCATTTCATACAATAATTAAGAGGCAACCATAAGGCTCGTGCTAGTTGTTGATATTACAAAACATGGTCATCTCATACAATAACGTATAACTCATCACGTCTTGACCATATCACATCACAACATGCCATGCAAAAACAAGTTTGACATCCTCTACTTTGTTGTTGCAAGTTTTACGTGGCTGCTATGGGCTTCTACCAAGAACCGTTCTTACCTACGGCAAAAACCACAACGGTGATTTATCAAGTTTGCTATTTTAACCTTCTTCAAGGATCAGCCGTAGTCAAATTCGATTCAACTAAAGTAGGAGAAACAGACACCCGCCAGCCACCTTTATGCAAAACAAGTTGCATGTCTGTCGGTGGAACCGGTCTCATGTACGTGGACATGTAAGGTCAGTCCGGACTGCTTCATCTTACAATACCGCCGAATCGAAATAAGACGTTAGTGGTAAGTAGTATGACCATCATCGCCCACAACTCTTTGTTTTCTACTCGTGCATATCATCTACGCATAGACCTGGCTCTGATACCACTGTTGGGGAACGTTGCATGGAAAACAAAAAAAATCTACGCACACGCAAGATCTATCCAAGGAGATGAAGGCAACGAGAGGGGAGAGTGCATCTACGTACCCTCGTAGACCGTAAGCGGAAGCGTTTAGTAACGCGGTCGATATAGTCGAACTTCTTCGAGATCCAACCGATTAAGTACCGAATGTACGGCACCTCCGCGTTCAGCTCGGTGACGTCCACGCCTTCTTGATACAGCAAGACATCAAGGTAGTAGATGAGTTCCGGCAGCATGACGGCGTGGTGATGGTGATGGTGATGCTATCTTCGCAGGGCTTCGCTTAAGCACTATGAAAACATGATCGAGGGTGTAAACGGTGGAGGGAGGCGCCGCACATGGCTAAGACAATGTTGTGTCCTGTGTGGTGCCCCCTCCCTCTCATATATATAGGTGGGAGGGGAGGGAAGGCAGCCAGGCGCGCCCTAGGGCTGGCCGGCCGGCCTCTAGAGTTCCTACCTTGCACTGTGCCCCCCTGCCATGTTTCCCCAAAGGGGGGAGGGGAGGAGGGGAAGGCCAACTCCACCCTTTCCTTCCCTCCCCATTGGTCCAGCCACTATAGGGGGCGCACCAGCCCCTTGTGGGCTAGTGTGTTCCCTCACGTGGCCCATACGGCCCATAACTTTGCCAGGGATGCCCGGAACCCCTTCCAGTGACCCGATAAGTACCCGGTACCACCTGAAATACTTCCGGTGTCCAAATATCATCGTCCTATATATCAATCTTTACCTCCGGACCACTCCGGATCTCCTCATCATGTCTGTGATCTCATTCGGGACTCTGAACAACATTCGGTCATCAAAATCATATAACTCATACAACATTATGTCGTCATCGAACGTTAAGCGTGCGGACCCTGCATGTTCGAGAACTATGTAGACATGACCGAGACACCTCTCCGGTCAATAACCAATTGTAACACCCCAAATTTTTTGAGTTGGTTTTCTTCCAAAATTTTGGCCTTTTGGAAGAGGGTTATTTGATATTTTCTTGAGCCTCTTCTAAAATCTTTCTGGCCAAAGTTTTTGGAGATTTCTCAAGCTTAGTTTTTGACCTTTAAGATCTTATCTTGGGTTGGCTCAAGCCCAAATTTAGTTTCAAAGAGGTTGTTTGTTTTCTCCCCTACTTGAGTTTTTGTCTTACAAATTTGGACTTGGACTTATCCTCTCCCCCAACCTTCATCTTGCCATGACCCCAACAGAAATATTTATCTCCAAAACCCTCTTCACACC
Organism: Secale cereale; assembly: GCA_902687465.1. NCBI lineage: Eukaryota > Viridiplantae > Streptophyta > Magnoliopsida > Poales > Poaceae > Secale > Secale cereale. The sequence goes on from LR738709.1 coordinate 598,481,203, forward strand.
TTAGGACAAGTCTCTCATGAATTCCAGTAAGTTTTGACCTTATCGGGATTTTTCCTCTATTTATTTCACTCCAAAACTATTTCGGTCTTTTATAATGGACCTTGGTGATTTACAAAGGAGCCACCTTTTCCATCCAGATATTTGATTCCAAACCAACTCTCCTAGATGGTCCTTAGTACCCACAACCTAGATCCATCTTGTTTCACTGGTCCATAGTTCAAAATTTTCAAATTTCACCTGCTGCAAGTTTGGACCAGATTTGCAAAATTTGGTGAAATTCATATTTATCTTCTTCCAAAAATCCTGTGAAAAATCAGGCAGCCTCTAGATGCATCAAGAGGCCACTCCACCAAATATCAGCACCAGAAATATTTCACACATGCCAGAAACATTTCATCAAACACTTAGCATACACTGTACTGTCAAGTTCAGAAGCTGTTAACTGAAACTGTCGACAGTCAGTTCGACAGTTCGTCAGTTTCGTCAGGCACTTCGACAATCTCACCAGTAACCTCCTTGGCTCGACGATGCACTGTACCATCTTCTTATCCAGAGCGCCGCACGGTTGCTTGGCTGCTTCTGGGCGTCGGTGGCGCACTGGCCCGACCGCGCCGGCGACTGCCACGGCAACAGCGCCGCCCGTGGCGGCTGACAGAAGTAACCCCGCAGCACGACGCCGTTTAGCGCCGCCCAAATCACCCCAGCGCTCTGCGTGTCCACCTCCAGTGCCAGCGCACGCCTGCCGCACTGTCGCCGTGGCCCGGCGCGCGCAGAGCGCGATTTCTGCCGCCGACGTGCCGCGCGGCCGTTCCGTCGAAGACAACCCGTAACCCCCTCTCCCCTACTGATTTAGGTGCAGGAATGGAACCACTACACCTCCTAGACGATGCTCAAGCCCCTAACTCCGCCGTCCAACCACTGCAGCACCGTAATCGACTCGTCGGACTTATCCATTCACGGCAACCACCTCGGGCCGGCTATATAAGGCACCCCCGAGCTCGTTCTCGAGCCCGCACATCTTCACTACCTCCCTAGACCACGCCTAGCCTCTGGAAGAGCCTCGAGGGGCCCTTCTTCCCCAACTCCGGCCAGCTCCCTCCGCCTCGGGCTCCAGCATTGTTCACTCCGGTGAGAGCTTCTCCGCCGTCGTGGACTCGAGCGTAGCACCCTAGCACCCACCTAGACCTAACCCGTACCTCAATTTGATCCCAGGAACCCTCTCCGACGAGGCCCACGACCACCCGAGCCGCCGTCCGTCGGAGACAGGGTCGCCGTCGACGTGAAGCTCGCCGACGCTCAACTCCACCACCATTCGACGCGGAAGATCACCGAGAAGCCGTACGTATCACTCCCCTCCCCTAACTCGCCGCGGATCGGCGCCGGCGACCACCGCAGCACCGATGCCGGCGCGACTCTGCTCCAGTTTTCAAACCTGACGCATGGGGCCCCTTGTCAGCCTCAAACCTCTCCCCTTCGAACCGTTTTCTAGAAGCGCATTCGGGCAAAGTACGTTTCCCCTCTGCGGTTGACGTACTGCGTACCGATTCGCTTTGCCGTTTTCTGTTCTAGCCCCTGGAACTTTTCTGTTTCATTACAGATGAGTCCCTAGACAGAAACTCTAATATCTTTTTAACTAAAGATGATTTTGAGTTGATTCTTTTTCTGTCCTCTTTAGTTTTCTGTCTAGTTTTTTGTCATATTTATGAAAAATAATTAGAGCAACTTTATTTGCACGCGTGGTATTTATGTTAGTATTTATTTGTTTGAATACGTAGATACCGGAGGTCGTGACGGAGACGCGAAGCACACCGAGTTAGACTCCGAATTCTCAGAACCAGGCAAGCATGTTTGAACTTTTGATATGATGAGTGTGTTGCATGTTTGCTCGAGTAGTCCGTTTCATAAGCATGATCATATGGGCATATGTGTATGGTTATATTTCATGAAAGTAAGTTTCGGGTGAGCCCCGAAAGATAATGTTTGAACCACCTCGATCATATGGCGATATGATGGGTGGAATGCTGGTATTGTTGGAGCATGCCAGTAGTTGGTTAACTCAGTATCAACGGAGATCATGTCATGATTCCGTTCGTCTTTTTTTTGGTACTATCATAGGCCGTCCGTTGAGATTACGGTCTAGTCAGTTGTAAACCACTTCCCGAGTACACACCAAGTAGAGGGGTCGGCATGAGGGTTCCATGGCCCTGGATTAAAGCTCGTCATCCGGTCAGGGGGCATGGGTGTTTCCGGTTGGGACCGAGAGGGGGGCACCCCTTAGAGCGCGCATATATAAATTTGATCCCATGCTATTCGAGGTTGTAGCCTCCCCGCCTTAGAGTTTTTCGTGAATGTTGTCACGGGTGATTCCGGACAGCAGGATGTTAAATGGGTGTGTACTGGTTAGCTCGGTTTCTACTAAAACACCGTAGACGGAACTACTCCCCATGGCTAGTAAAGTCCGTCGGCTATGAACTAATAGTACAAGCTCTGCAGAGTTAAAATTCCTTCAGTAGCCATGTTTATGGCCTAGGGTCAATCTTCATGTCAACCCGGTGACCGTCTCTAGTATATTCTTGTTGGTAACCAGAGTAGTGTTTTTGTCAACTTCATTTGGTAGATGAACTCACCAACTACCTCAGTATTGATTTACTTTCAGAAGTATTTCATCATCATCCTATTTTCATTTATAAGCCCTTTATGTGATGTCGCTCAGACTTCCGACTGTGCCATTCTTTTTATTTATAAGCCCTTTATGTGATGTCGCTCAGACGTCCGACTGTGGCATTATTTTTATTTATAAGCCCTTTATGTGATGTCGCTCAGACGTCCGACTGTGGCTTTCTTTTTATTTATAAGCCCTTTATGTGATGTCGCTCAGACGTCCGACTGTGGCTTTCTTTTTATTTATAAGCCCTTTATGTGATGTCGCTCAGACGTCCGACTGTGGCATTCTTTTTATTTATAAGCCCTTTATGTGATGTCGCTCAGACGTCCGATTGTGGCGTTCTTTTTATTTATAAGCCCTTTATGTGATGTCGCTCAGACGTCCAACTGTGGCATTTCTTTTTATTTATAAGCCCTTTATGTGGTGTCGCTCAGACGCCCGACTGTGCCCTGCTATCATTTATTATTTTCTTACGAGGCGTCACTCAGACACTCGTTTTGGTCTCCTTCTATTTATCTTATGGATTTCGGGAAGATTACCGCCCGACTTCTATCATTGCATACAGCTCATTAATATTTTATTCCGGTCGTATTTTGCTGGAATACTCATATGCATCATGTTGGCATTTGTTATATCTTAAGTCCGAACTGTCTTGCGAGTACATTCAAAGTACTCACCTGGCTTGTTGATTTGGCCAGATGTGGACGAAGGCGATCTCATGGATGAAGAGTTCGATAGCGAGTCCGACGCTTAGTGGAGTCCCAGTCAGTCCCTTGCGATCCTAGAGTAGATCACTGTTTTATAACCGCTTCTGCCTACCACCAAATAAATTCATCGGGTCTCACTCCGATACTCGATGAACTGTATTATATTGGAGTCACATCACCCACTTCACTGTGACATATCCACCACCTTTTATTACGAGTTAGTAGTATGCCACCCTGCCTCGTGTCATATCCGCCTTTATGTATTATATTGGCGCGCTTGTAATAAAATTGTTGACCAACCCCCATCTCAACCTTGTATAATATTCAGTGTACTGGATTTCTGTATCAAGGATTTGTCTGCCAGCAGGTAATAATATTCCTCGCTGGTTTAATGAAAAGGTCGGTCTTCCGGTAATTATTTTACTGAAGGACCGGTCCTGACAACCTTGGTATCAGAGCCAAGTTGACTGTAGGAAGCCACTAGGTGCGCTCGCTAATCGGTTATTAGCGAAAAATTTGCTTTTCAGCATTTTTACATCTGTAGCAATTTTCTGTTGGTCAGCATAAATTTATGGCTTGACTGTTCTGAATTTTTGTCTACTTTTGTAGATGGCCAGCAACGACTATGATGCACAGATGTTCGCCAACATTCCTAAGAGGTTTGTCAAGCTCCTCTTCGCCATCACCAAAGTCGTGATCGGGCCATCCACCCGTCCCGAGTTTACACTCTACCGTCACAAGCTCAACGACAGCGTGTCTATGCATCAGGCTGTGGTGCACTTCAAAGGAGGGCGTTCTGAAGCGCGCCGCCTCCGATTTGTGGGCAGAGCCATGCCTACGGAGAGGCATGCCATGCAAATGGCTGCCCGTGAGGCGATAGCTCGTCTCCGGGACATCCTTCCTTCCATGGAGACTCGTCGCTACCGTTACCTCCCATGCCACGTGCCATATACGTGTCACTATGCATTTGCGTGCGCAAATGGGGAGCGTGACGAAGCCATTGAATCAATGGTTGAGTACCTCAAAGCACTTGAGGCAGCCTTTGATAACCTGGTGGACGACTTGGTGGCCACCCGTATGGAGTTGGTCCAGAGTGGCTCCGTCAACAGGAGGGAGCTACTCCACACTGCACCACCAATGACATTTGTCTCGTCCGCCGCATCCTACGCACCTTCCATCATAGCCACCGCTCGCCGTCTGCCTACCACTGAGGAGTTTGACCAGGTCATTGCTCCTACCCCAGTCAAAGCTGCACCGCCTGTTGCACCTGCTTCGACACCTCGTACCCATACTCCACGCCTGGAGCCTATTAGTGAGGAGGAAGTTGAGTCTCCAGCACCATTGGGCCTTACCCTCGGCAGGCCGAGGGAAATCTTCAACATCTCCGACTAGCGCGTTATTCCGCGACGCACTGTGCTCGCTTGTAATTTGTGTGTGATATGTAAAATAGGTTGATGGGAGTAGTCTGTTTGCGCATCATGTAGGATCTTGGAGGAGTGTACTAGTTTTAAATAACATGTCAGGATGTGTACGCACACCCTGAGTGACGTATGTATAATTAGAAAATGCGTGTAAAATATGTACTAGCAGTCCTTCTCCGCGCGCAATCAACCAGTTATTTTCGAAAATCTCTTTCGAGCTCGGGTTTGGTCGCTTTTGCAAAGTCTTGGTTTATTTTGCTGCTCGGTTCTTCTCAGGATTTCTGCTTTATTACCCCAGAGTAAGAAATGACTCGTCCCTGGACATATTCCATGCCAAGTCCGCCGGAAGAAAATTATGGCACACAGACAGACAACAATTTCACACAGGGGCAGTCAAGTCAGCAAGGCACTGAGACAGCATTTTCTCAAGTGTGCCGTCTTTACGAGCAAAGTCAGCAACAGCACCAAGAAATGATGAACCATGTCATTAACATGGGAAATCATCGTGAGCCATACCAACAGCACTCAAAATTGTCTGAATTTCAGAAGACACGTCCAACAACGTTTTCGCACACAGACAAACCTCTTGAGGCCGATGATTGGCTTCGAGATATTGAAAGGAAATTAATTGTGGCACAATGCTCAGACCGTGAAAAAGTGATGTACGCACCACATTACCTTACTGGAGCAGCCGCATCATGGTGGGAAAATTTCCTGCTTATGCATCCCGACATAAATAATATCACCTGGGAAGATTTCAAGGAAGGCTTTCGTGAGGTACACATCCCTAAGAGTATTATGAAGATCAAGAAAAGAGAATTTGATGACCTCAAGCAAAGAGGCATGACAGTACAGGAGTACAACAGTCAGTTTGCGCAATTATCCCGTTATGCCAACGAAGAGCGAATGACGGAAAATAAGAAGATGGAGAAATTCCTGGACGGACTGGCACCAGCACTAAAATGCCAGTTGGTCATACACACTTTTCCAGATTTCAAGACACTGGTAGACAAAGCCATTACGTTGGAAAATGAACGTCGCAGTCTGGAAGACATTCGCAAGAGAAAAAGGGATCAGACCAACCACCCTCGCAACAACAAGAATAAGGTGAATTTCCAGAGGAATGGGGCGAACAGACCCACGACCAATGACACACGTCCAAATAAGAATTTTCATGCAAGAGACAAGGATTTCACCTACCGCCCGGGTGTTACCTGCTACGCATGTGGAGAAGAGGGACATTATGCTAAACAGTGCCCTAAGCCAAGAAACTCAGCACCGAAGCCAAACAGCAACGGAAACAATTCCGCGCCCAAGCGTAACAACTTCAACCCAAATAACAATCACACGAAAGGCCACCCGAACCATGTGACCAAGGAGCAAGCACAGGATGCACCGGATATCGTACTCGGGACGTTCCCTGTCAACACAATACCTGCCACGGTTTTGTTTGATTCTGGAGCTTCTCATTCGTTCATTTCGAAGAGTTTTGCTTTGCAACATGGTTTTTCAATGCTTCCCTTGGGAAAATCAATGACCATCAAGTCCCCCGGAAGTAAGCAGATCACTCAGAATTACTGCCAAGGTTTGACCATTGAAATTGAGGGGTTAAAGTTTCACGCAAACCTCATCATGTTGGAAAATAAAGGACTGGATGTTATCCTGGGTATGGATTGGCTAACCACCAATAAAGGATTTATCGACTGCATCAACAAGACAGTGATTCTTACTCATCATCATGGAAAAACAATAAGAGTCGCGGCTCAGGAAAGACCAGTGTCGCGGCAACCAAAATTAAACAAAGTTGATACATCTGAGTTAAGCAAGGTTCCAGTTGTATGTGAATTTCCGGACATATTTCCCGAAGAACTACCAGGCATGCCGCCAGACAGAGAAATAGAATTCATTATTGAGCTAGCACCGGGAACCACCCCCATATATAAGAAACCATACAGAATGGCACCATCTGAGTTGGTTGAATTAAAGAAGCAAATAAAGGAACTACTAGACATAGGATTTATACGGGCCAGCTCCTCACCTTGGGGTTCGCCGGTATTGTTTGCCAAAAAGAAGGATGGGACCATGAGGTTATGTATAGACTACCGAGCACTCAACAGGGTCACAATCAAGAACAAATATCCGATGACACGGATAAATGATTTATTTGACCAGCTCGTGCAAGCCAAGGTTTTCTCAAAGGTTGATCTAAGGTCACGTTATCATCAACTGAAAGTACGAATAGAAGATATCCCGAAAACAGCATTCACCTAAAGATACGAACTTTATGAATTTACAGTAATGCCGTTTGGACTGACCAACGCCCCCGCATAGTTCGTCCACCTCATGAACAAAGTATTTACGAAATTCATGGACAAATTTGTGGTGGTATTTATTGATGATATCTTGGTATATTCAAAGACACCGGAAGAACATGCTGAACACCTCCGCATCGTACTGGGAGAATTAAGGAAACATCAACTTTACGCCAAATTCAGCAAATGTGAATTTTGGTTGAGACAAGTGGGTTTCCTAGGACACGTATTAACACAAGAAGGAGTTGCCGTGGACCCAGATAAAGTCAAGGCTGTACTTGATTGGAAGTCACCAGCCAGTGTAATGAATATACGAAGTTTCCTCGGTATGGCTGGATATTACAGAAGGTTTATTGAAGGATTTTCCACCATAGCCAAACCAATGACACAGTTACTCAAGAAAGATAAGAAATTCGTGTGGACCGAAGCATGTGAGAAAAGCTTCCAAGAACTCAAAAAGAGATTAACAACAACCCCAGTATTAATTGTACCAGACATACACAAGAGTTTTGAAGTATATTGCAACGCATCCCGGAAAGGCCTCGGATGCGTACTGATGCAAGAAGGCAAAGTAGTCGCCTACGCTTCCCGGCAACTGCGAAAGCATGAAGAAAATTATCCTACTCACGATTTGGAGTTGGCAGCAGTCATACATGCACTCAAGGAGTGGAGACACTTTTTGCTTGGACATCGCTGTGAAATATATACGGACCATAAGAGCCTCAGATATATTTTCACGCAGCCAGAGCTCAATTTACGACAACGACGCTGGCTGGAACTGGTAAAAGATTACGACGTTGGTATCCACTATCACCCAGGAAAAGCAAACGTGGTAGCAGATGCTCTCAGCCGTAACCCCAGCCCGAACAGCGGCAGCATACAGAACCTGAGACCCGAATTTCAGCAAGAATTCGCCAGACTCAACCTAATGATGGTCACGGAAGGCGAAGTATCCAAGCTAGAAATACAGCCTACGCTAATAGAGCAAATAAAGAAGGCTCAGCTTGGACACCCCAGCATCGAAGGGATAAAAAGGAAAGTAAGTCAGGGCAAGGCCTCAGAATTCACCATAGACAGTGATGGAATATTATGGTTTAGAGATAGACTTTGCGTACCGAATAGCAACGACCTTAAACAGCAAATTCTAGCAGAAAGCCACACCGCTCCATACTCAATACACCCTGGAGGTACGAAAATGTATAAGGATATTCAGGAAAGATTTTGGTGGCACGGCATGAAGAGGGATATAGCCACATTTATTGCATGTTGCGATTCATGTCAACGCATTAAAGCCGAGCACCAAAAACCCGCAGGACTATTACAGCCAAACAAGATACCAGAATGGAAACGGGACGATATTGGAATGGATTTTATTGTTGGAGTACCACGGTCACAACACGGTAATGATGCCATATGGGTCATCACGGATAGACTGACCAAGGTGGCACATTTCATACCAGTCAAGACAACCCACACCACCCAAAAGCTCGCCAAGCTTTACCTCGCCCGTATAGTATGCCTACATGGGGTTCCCAAGACTATAATATCCGACAGAGGCACTCAGTTCGTCTCCAAATTTTGGGACCAGTTGTAGCAAGCCCTCGGAACGCAACTAACGTTCAGTACAGCTTATCACCCCCAGACGGGAGGACAAATGGAACGAGTAAATCAAATACTCGAAGACATGCTAAGGGCATGTGTACTCACATATGGGACCAGTTGGGAGGAAAGCTTACCATATGCTGAGTTTGCATATAACAATAGTTACCAAGCTAGCTTGCAAATGGCACCTTTCGAAGCCTTGTACGGACGAAGATGCCGTACTCCATTAAACTGGTCGGAAACAGGGGACAGTCGTATATTCGGTCTAGATATGTTAAAGGAAGCTGAGGAGAGAGTAAAAGTAATACGGGATCGACTCAAAACCGCTCAAAGCCGACAGAAGAGCTATTACGATCAAAAGCATCGGGAAATAAGTTTTGAGCCCGGTGAAGACGTATACTTACGTGTGTCACCAATGAGAGGACTGCAATGATTCAAAGTCAAAGGGAAACTAGCACCCCGATTCATCGGACCCTTCCGTATAATTGCACGGAGAGGCACAGTAGCCTACCAGCTGGACCTTCCCAAGGAACTGTCAGACGTCCATGACGTGTTCCACGTCTCGCAACTACGGAAGTGTGTAAGCAACCCAGAGAAACATGTGTCACATGAAAACCTTGATGTGCAACCAGATCTCACCTACCGAGAACACCCAGTAAAATTTTTGGAGGAGTCTGAAAGGAAAACCCGTCAGAAGTCAATTAAATTCCTCAAGGTTCAGTGGAGTAATCACACAGAGGATGAGGCAACGTGGGAAAGGGAAGATTTCCTTCGGACAGAACACCCACACCTAGAGTTCCTACCTTGCCCTGTGCCCCCCTGTCATGTTTCCCCAAAGGGGGGAGGGGAGGAGGGGAAGGCCAACTCCACCCTTTCCTTCCCTCCCCATTGGTCCAGCCACTATAGGGGGCGCACCAGCCCCTTGTGGGCTAGTGTGTTCCCTCACTTGGCCCATAAGGCCCATAACTTTGCCAGGGATGCCCGGAACCCCTTCCGGTGACCCGATAAGTACCCGGTACCACCTGAAATACTTTCAGTGTCCAAATATCATCGTCCTATATATCAATCTTTACCTCCGGACCACTCCGGATCCCCTCATCATGTCTGTGATCTCATTCGGGACTCTGAACAACATTCGGTCATCAAAATCATATAACTCATACAACATTATGTCGTCATCGAACGTTAAGCGTGCGGACCCTGCATGTTCGAGAACTATGTAGACATGACCGAGACACCTCTCCGGTCAATAACCAATTGTAACACCCCAAATTTTTTGAGTTGGTTTTCTTCCAAAATTTTGGCCTTTTGGAAGAGGGTAATTTGATCTTTCCTTGAGCCTCTTCTAAAATCTTTCTGGCCAAAGTTTTTGGAGATTTCTCAAGCTTAGTTTTTGACCTTGAAGATCTTCTCTTGGGTTGGCTCAAGCCCAAATTGAGTTTCAAAGAGGTTGTTTGTTTTCTCCCCTACTTGAGTTTTTGTCTTACAAATTTGGACTTGGACTTATCCTCCCCCCCAACCTTCATCTTGCCATGACCCCAACAGAAATATTTATCTCCAAAACCCTCTTCACACCTTAGGACAAGTCTCTCATGAATTCCAGTAAGCTTTGACCTTATTGGGATTTTTCCTCTATTTATTTCACTCCAAAACTATTTCGGTCTTTTATAATGGACCTTGGTGATTTACAAAGGAGCCACCTTTTCCATACAGATATTTGATTCCAAACCAACTCTCCTAGATGGTCCTTAGTACCCACAACCTAGATCCATCTTGTTTCACTGGTCCATAGTTCAAAATTTTCAAATTTCACCTGCTGCAAGTTTGGACCAGATTTGCAAAATTTGGTGAAATTCATATTTATCTTCTTCCAAAAATCCTGTGAAAAATCAGGCAGCCTCTAGATGCATCAAGAGGCCACTCCACCAAATATTAGCACCAGAAATATTTCACAGATGCCAGAAACATTTCATCAAACACTTAGCATACACTGTACTGTCAAGTTCAGAAGCTGTTAACTGAAACTGTCGACAGACAGTTCGACAGTTCGTCAGTTTCGTCAGGCACTTCGACAATCTCACCAGTAACCTCCTTGGCTTGACGCTGCACTGCACCATCTTCTTATCCAGAGCGCCGCACGGTTGCTTGGCTGCTTCTGGGCGTCGGTGGCGCCCTGGACCGACCGCGCCGGCGACTGCCACGGCAACAGCGCCGCCCGTGGCGGCTCACAGAAGTAACCCCGTAGCACGACGCCGTTTAGCGCCGCCCAAATCACCCTAGCGCTCTGCGTGTCCACCTCCAGTGCCAGCGCACGCCTGCCGCACCGTCGCCCTGGCCTGGCGCGCGCAGAGAGCGATTTCTGCCGCCGACGTACCGCGCGGCCGTTCCGTCGAGGACAGCCCGTAACCCCCTCTCCCCTGCTGAGTTAGGTGCGGGAATGGAACCACTACACCTCCTAGATGATGCTCAAGCCCCTAACTCCGCCGTCCAACCACTGCAGCACCATAATCGACTCGACGTACTTATCCATTCACGGCAACCACCTCGGGCCGGCTCTATAAGGCACCCCCGAGCTCGTTCTCGAGCCCGCACATCTTCACTATCTCCCTAGACCACGCCCAGCCTCTGGAAGAGCCTCGAGGGGCCCTTCTTCCCCAACTCCGGCCAGCTCCCTCTGCCTCGGGCTCCAGTATCGTTCACTCCGGTGAGAGCTTCTCCGCCGCCGTGGACTCGAGCGTAGCACCCTGGCACCCACCTAGACCTAACCCCCACCTCAATTTGATCCCAGGAACCCTCTCCGACGAGGCCCACGACCACCCGAGCCGCCGTCCGCCGGAGACAGGGTCGCCTTCGACGTGAAGCTCGCCGACGCTCAACTCCACCACCATTCGACGCGGAAGATCACCGAGAAGCCGTACGTATCACTCCCCTCCCCTAACTCACCATGGATCGGCGCCGGCGACCACCGCAGCACCGGCGCCGGCGCGACTCTGCTCCAGTTTTCAAACCTGACGCGTGGGGCCCCTTGTCAGCCTCACACCTCTCCCCTCCGAACCGTTTTCTGTAAGCGCATTCGGGCAAAGTACGTTTCCCCTCTGCGGCTGACGTACTGCATACCGATTCGCTTTGCCGTTTTCTGTTCTAGCCCCTGGAACTTTTCTGTTTCATTATAGTTGAGTCCCTAGACAGAAACTCTAATATCTTTTTAACTAAAGATGATTTTGAGTTGATTCTTTTTCTGTCCTCTTTAGTTTTCTGTCTAGTTTTTTGTCATATTTATGAAAAAAATATTGGAGCAACTTTATTTGCACGCGCGGTATTTATGTTAGTATTTATTTGTTTGAATACGTAGATACCGGAGGTCGTGACGGAGACGCGAACCACACCGAGTTAGACTCCGACTTCTCAGAACCAGGCAAGCATGTTTGAACTTTTGATATGATGAGTGTGTTGCATGTTTGCTCGAGTAGTCCGTTTCATAAGCATGATCATATGGGCATATGTGTATGGTTATATTTCATGCAAGTAAGTTTCGGGTGAGCCCCGAAAGATAATGTTTGAACCACCTCGATCATATGGTGATATGATGGGTGGAATGCTGGTATTGTTGGAGCATGCCAGTAGTTGGTTAACTCATTATCAACGGAGATCATGTCATGATTCCATTCGTCTTTTTTTTGGTACTATCATAGGCCGTCTGTTGAGATTACGGTCTAGTCAGTTGTAAACCACTTCCCGAGTACACACCAAGTAGAGGGGTCGGGAAGAGGGTTCCATGGCCCTGGATTAAAGCCCGTCATCCGCTCAGGGGGCATGGGTGTTTCCGGTTGGGACCGAGAGGGGGGCACCCCTTAGAGCGCGCATATATAAATTTGATCCCATGCTATTCGAGATTGTAGCCTCCCCGCCTTAGAGTTTTTCGTGAATGTTGTCACGGGTGATTCCGGACAGCAGGATGTTAAATGGGTGTGTACTGGTTAGCTGGGTTTCTACTAAAACACCGTAGACGGAACTACTCCCCATGGCTAGTAAAGTCCGTCGGCTATGAACTAATAGTACAAGCTCTGCAGAGTTAAAATTCCTTCAGTAGCCATGTTTATGGCCTAGGGTCAATCTTCATGTCAACCCGGTGACCGTCTCTAGTATATTCTTGTTGGTAACCAGAGTAGTGTTTTTGTCAACTTCATTTGGTAGATGAACTCACCAACTACCTCAGTATTGATTTACTTTCAGAAGTATTTCATCATTATCCTATTTTCATTTATAAGCCCTTTATGTGATGTCGCTCAGACGTCGACTGTGCCATTCTTTTTATTTATAAGCCCTTTACGTGATGTCGCTCAGACGTCCGACTGTGGCATTATTTTTATTTATAAGCCCTTTATGTGATGTCGCTCAGACGTCTGACTGTGGCATTCTTTTTATTTATAAGCCCTTTATGTGATGTCGCTCAGACGTCCGACTGTGGCTTTCTTTTTATTTATAAGCCCTTTATGTGATGTCGCTCATACGTCCG
>LR738709.1:598498208-598559372 GCA_902687465.1 Secale cereale
CCCCCCGGCAAACTTGTGGGCGAGGGAACCTTCCTTTGCTTGAGAAAAAGAAAGAAGAGAAAACAAAGATATGGAGCCTTAAGGCTCGTTATTGCTTACCGGGGGTAGGTGCTGCACAAAGTGTCAGATAATACATGCAAAAAATAGAAAGCATGAAATAGACACGATGTGCGAAGCACATGAGCTTTACTTATGCACGGGGTCTGCGCCCGGCTTTGTACAAAGGATTACATGCAACAGCGGCAAGACTTGTACAAAAGGTGGGTTGCCGGAAACGGGTTCCGGCAACCGCGCCTTACGGATAAAACTTACGAAGATGCTCGATGTTCCAGGAGTTGCTCACCGGAAAGCCATCTTTGGTCTCAAGGCGGACAGCGCCAGGCCTAGTGACTCGTTTCACCCGGTAAGAGCCTTCCCACTTCGGCGTCAACTTGTTGGAATTCTTGGCAGACTGAACGCGCTGAAGAACAAGGTCGCCTTCCTCGAAACTTCTGGCGTTAACTTTGCGGCTATGATAGCGGCGCAAAGCTTGCTGGTAGCGAGCAGCTTGTACAGCAGCCTGAAGACGGTCTTCCTCAAGGAGCAGCGCGTCATCTTGTCGCAGCTGCTCTTGCTCGAGCTCATCATAAGCGAGCACTCGAGGTGACCCATATACGAGTTCCGTGGGGAGAATTGCCTCTGCTCCATAGACTAGAGCGAAAGGTGTCTGTCTAGTGGCTCGATTTGGCGTCGTCCTGATCGACCAAAGAACCACCGGCAGCTCCTCGATCCAGTTTCTTCCGCACTTGTGCAGCCTGTCGAAAGTTCTGGTCTTGAGTCCACGCAGCACTTCAGCATTTGCCCTCTCCGCTTGACCGTTGCTTCTCGGGTGAGCAACAGAAGCGAAGCAGACCTTGGCGCCAAGATCTTGGACGTACTGCATGAAGGTGCGGCTCGTGAATTGTGTGCCATTGTCGGTAATGATCCTGTTAGGGATCCCGAAGCGGCAAACAATCGACCTGAAGAACTTGACTGTTGACTGTGCGGTCACCTTCCTCACTGGTTCCACTTCTGGCCACTTTGTGAACTTGTCGATTGCAACGTACAAGTACTCAAAGCCCCCGGCTGCGCGGGGAAAGGGGCCGAGGATGTCGAGCCCCCAGACCGAAAATGGCCAGGATAAAGGGATCGTCTGGAGAGCTTGAGCTGGCTTGTGTATCTGCTTGGAATGGAACTGGCACGCTTCACACTTGGTTACTTGTGCAGTTGCATCCTGGAGGGCTTCCGGCCAAAAGAAACCTTGCCGGAATGCTTTGCCGGCAAGTGCTCTTGCGCCAATGTGGTGACCACATATGCCTCCATGTATATCTGCCAACAGCTTTTGTCCATCTTCCCGGGGAATACACTTCAATTTCACACCGTTGAGTCTTCTTCTGTATAGTGTGTTGTCAACAAACTGGTACATACTCGACTGTCGGGCTACTCTGTCCGCTTATTCTTGCTCTTCAGGAAGTTCTCCTGTCTGAAGGAAACGGACAATCTGCTGTGCCCATGCTGGAGCTTGTGGCTCGACAACAAGGACTAAAGGTACATCTGCTGCTGTGGGAACATCCGCTTATACGGCGAGAACCTGGGGCTCAGCCGGAGCTTGATGTTCCTCGGCAAGCTCGCCGGAGCAAAACTTGTCGGGAGCGTTTGCTTCAACGGAACAAACCCTAGGGCTTGCCGGAGCAGACTGCTCCTCAGCACTCTTGGAGTTGATCTTGGGGACCTTCTTGGCGGCGGCTTCGGGAAGCTCTGCCGGAAAATAGTCACCAGAAATCAACTTCCTCTTCTTGCTCTGTCCAGTTGATGGCGTTACGGATGGTTGAGTCAGCTTGAGCACAAAGATCCCTTGTTCCACAGGTAACTTAAGTGCGGCGCACTTTGACAGGCCGTCGGTGATGTCGTTCTGAGCTCTCGGAACATGCTCCATCTGTAGGCCGTCAAAGTACTCTTCTAGCTTTCTCACTTCATCGACGTAAGCTTTCATCAATGGACTCTGATAATTCTTGTTCACTTGGCGGACGACGAGCTGCGAGTCACCCCTGACAATGAGCTTCTTGATCCCAAGGTCTGCCGCGATCCTGAGACCGGCAAGGAAACCTTCATACTTTGCAGTATTGTTTGTCGCTTGCTCCTTGGGAAAATGCATCTGGACTACGTACTTGAGGTGCTCTCCGGTGGGCGCGACAAGCAGCACGCTAGCACCGGCGCCTTGCAGCGAGAAGGCACCATCAAAGTACATCAGCCACTCTTTGCTTGCTTCCTTGACGGGGATGCTCGTTTCTGGGATTTCTTCATCTGGTGTTGGAGTCCACTCTGCTATGAATTCTGCCAATGCTCTGCTTTGGATAGTTGAAGTGCTTTCAAACTTGAGGCCAAAGCTTGACAGTTCCAGTGCCCACTCAACAATCCTGCCTGTTGCTTCTGGATTCTGCAGTATCCTCTTCAGCGGAAAGCGAGTGACAACTATGATCTCATGTGCTTGGAAGTAATGGCGTAGCTTTCTCGAGGCCATGAGGAGGCCGAAAAGCAATTTCTGCACACCAGAGTACCTTGACCTAGCCCCCTGCAGAAGGGAACTGACAAAGTAAACTGGGCGCTGCACCATTTCTTCCATATCTCCTCTAGCGTCTGCGCAGATCCATCTTTGTCGGGACCAGAGCTTGTCGGGGAAGCCCCCTGCTTGTCGCTGGACACGCCTGCCGCGGTTGCTGGCTCATCATCTGCCTCCCTTTCCGCTACTAACGCAGCACTAACCACTTGATTGGTTGCCGCTAGATACAGCAGCAACTTCTCTTGTGGCTTAGGTGCGACAAGTATTGGAGTGGAGGACAGGTACCTCTTCAAGTCTTGCAGCGCAACCTTCGCTTCTGGAGTCCATTTCATTGGACCTGCCTTTTTCAAAATTTTGAAAAACGGCAGGGCGCGCTCAGCAGACTTAGAGATAAACCTGCTGAGAGCAGCCACACAACCGGCAAGTCTTCGTACATCCTTGACGTGCTTTGGTGCTTCGATCTGCTCAATGGCCTTGATCTTGTCGGGATTGGCTTCAATTCCCCTCTGAGACACGAAGAACCCGAGAAGCTTGCCGTAAGGGACTCCAAACACACACTTCTCGGGGTTGAGCTTGAGCTGGATCTTGTGCAGATTTGCGAAGGTCTCGTCTAAATCTTGGATCAGAGTAGCCCTGTCCTTGCTCTTGACAACTATGTCATCCATGTATGCTTCTACATTTCTGTGAATTTGTGGCTCAAAAGCTGTATGGACTACTCTTGCAAATGTTGAACCAGCATTCTTCAAACCGAAAGCCATCCGTATGAAACAGTATGTGCCACATGGAGTGATGAATGCGGTCTTCTCCTCATCCTCTTCTGCCATGAAGATCTGATGGTATCCTGAGTATGCGTCAAGAAATGAAAGCAAATCACATCCGGCCGTGGAGTCAACAATCTGGTCTATGCGCGGCAAGGGAAATGGGTCCTTGGGACAAGCTTTATTCACATCGGTGAAGTCGATACAAAGCCTCCATTTCCCGTTTGCCTTGCGCACTACTATAGGATTGGCCAACCACGTAGGATGGAGCACTCCTCTGACAAGGCCTGCTGCTTCCAACTTCTTGATCTCTTCTGCAATGAATTCTTGGCGCTCCACTGCTTGTTTCCTGACTTTCTGCTTGACGGTCCGCGCATGAGGACAAATGGCAAGGTGGTGCTCAATTACTTTCCTGGGAACACCGGGGATGTCAGACGGTTGCCACGGAAACACGTCGACATTTGCCCGCAGGAAAGCAACGAGCGCGCTTTCCTACTTGGGGTCAAGAGTGGCACTGATGGTGAAGGTGCCACCAGTGCCGTCCTCCTTGGCGGACACCTTCTTGGTCTCTGGCGGAGCTGCCATCGTCTTCTTACACTTGCCGGTGGAGCTCGATGGTGCGTCCTCGACGGTAGCGCAGCACTCCGAAGAGGTGCGCTTGCCGGAGTGGGCATTAGAACTCTTGCCGGACTTGGTCTTCTTCTTCCCCCCGGGAGCTTCAGCGGCAAGTGACTTGCTATCTGTTGCGGCTGCTGCTTCCCGGTAGATCTTGTCGCGCAGATAAGAGCATCCTTCTTGTCGCCAGGGACAGAGATCACGCTTATCGGGCTTGGCATCTTCAGCATGTTGTATGCGTAGTGAGAGGCTGCCATGAATTTGGCGAGTGCTGGACGACCGAGTATCCCATTGTAAGGCAATGGAAAATCGGCGACGTCAAAGGTTACCCTCTAAGTCCTGAAGTTTAGCTCGCCGCCAAATGTCACTGGCAATGTGATCTTCCCCTTCGGCTTGCTCCTTCCCGGGTTGATTCCTTGGAATGTGCCGGTCTCTTCGAGCTCGCTGTCAAGGATCTGGAGTTTCTGGAGTACAGCGGAGGAGATCAGGTTCAAGCCGGCCCCGCCGTCAACTAACATCTTAGTGACCTTGAGGTTGCGGATAGTTGGTGAAACCAACATCGGCAAACACCCGACCGCAGTTGTGCGGTCAGGGTGGTCCTCAATGTCAAAGATGATAGGCGTGCTGGACCATTTCAGAAGCCTGCGCGATTCGACAGGTGGTTCTGCCGCATTGACTTCCCGCACCCACTGCTTGAGTTGGCGGTGTGAAGTATGCAGAGAAGCATCGCCGTCAACGCACAAGACCTCTGTGGCTTTCTGGAACTCCTGCTCACTGGTCTCAACATCATCCATGTCTTCGTCGTCGTCGTCGTCGTCTTCATCCTTGTCGCGGCCGCGGGGAGGTCTGTCTCCTTGCCGCTGCTTGGCCTTGCCGCGGCGTCCTCCCCGGCCGTTGAATGGCCGCTTCTTGCCGGATCCTCCATCACCTCCTTGGGCCTTCTCCTTGTCGCGCCGCTTGTACTCAGCCTTCTGCTGCTCGACGAGCTGCTCGACCCTCTTGCAGTTCTGGAGGTCATGACCCTTGGTGCGGTGGATCTTGCAGTACTGCTTGTCGGTGCCGTCCTGCTTGTCGGCGGCCGCCACAGCCTGGCAGTTGGTGCATGCGGCAGTCTCCTTGCCGGAGCTACCAACTTTAGCTTTCTCGGCGCCACCTCCGTTGCCGGACTTCTCAATGACTAGCACGTCTTTGTTTTTCTTCTTCCTGTTGTTCCGCCGCCGGTTTTTCTTTGCCGGGGCAGCATCCTCACTGTCAGATCCTCCTGCTCCTGTATCCTCTCCGGGGAGTTTCCTCCCTTCCTCAGCACATGCGCACTTGTCGGCCAGGGCGTACAGCTCACTGACATCCCTGATCTTGCACATCGCCATCTCCTCCCTCATCCTGCGGTTACGCACGTTCTGATGGAACGCGCTGATAACAGCGGCAGGGTGGACATCTGGGATGTTGTGCTGTACACGGCTGAATCTCTTGATATACTTGCGCAGGGGTTCTCCTTCCTTCTGGGCGAGCAGATGAAGGTCACTCTCTTGGCCATGGGGTTTGTGGCCGCCTGTAAAGGCGTCGACAAACTGATGGCATAGGTCTGCCCAAGAAGATATGGAGTTGTCCGGCAAGTGCATGAGCCAAGACCTGACGTTGGGCTTGAGTACTAGCGGGAAGTAGTTGGCACGGATCTTGTCGTCCCGCCCCCTAGCAGCTTGCACCGCGATGGTTTAGATGCTGAGGAACTCCGACGGATGCGTTTTGCCGTTGTACTTCTCTGGTACGTCTGGCTTGAAATTCTTCATGTTGGGCCACTGGACTTCCGCAGCTCACGAGTGAACGCAGGACAACCTACCGCGTACGGCAAGTCACCTGGTTCCCCTGGAACATGCATGTCGACAGCGGGCCCAGCGCGCTGGTCTGATTGACGCCGCGCTTCTCTTCGGCGCTCGATACGGGTACGAGCATCTTCTTGTTGTCGTTCATGGAGAACTTGGCGCTGATCGCGACGAGCTCGTGGATCCGACGACGCGGTGGAGTCGCTGTCGAGGTGGATCCGGCGAGTCGGCGATTTTGGCCTTCGGGGTGGAGAGTGCACGGTGGTTGCACCCCCACCGGTCTTGTCGCCATCGGCCCGTGCCTGGCTGACTTGCCGCGGCTGCGATGTACTTGGCTGCCGCGGTGTGTCGCTGTTGGCGAAGGCGATGAGACTCTGAATGGTGGCCCTCCAGTCGTCGGCCTTGTCTGCCGTTGGAGGGTAGTCTAGGAGCAGTTGAGCTCGTGCCAGAGCTTCTGCTGGAGTGGCGGGTAACGGTGGCGAATGGTCTGAGGAGCGGGATACGCTTGGACTTCTAACTACGTTAGAAGGAGCAGTATCCCGTCTAGGCGACCGTGCCTTGCTCGTGCCGGCATGTTGGCGTGTATGCTGGTCTTGAGCATCCCGAGATCCACCAGCTCGATCTTGGTCCAGCAAGCGTATGGTACGGTGAGTACCATGACGCTGCCGGTCCCGCGCCTCCTGAGATGGGCGCGGTGCATGCACGGACACCGAGGTCTTGGAGTGCGCCCGGTCGTTGTGGGAGTCGACTACGCTGCCGATAGGCAGCGCAGCTTTGTCCTTGGACTTGGCGGCACCGTGAGCTCCCTCGTCGACATCCGTTCTCCCGCCGGCGTCTACCCCACCAGCCGTTGGTTCCGGCGGTGGTGGGATCGACGCGGACGGAGCAGCTGCCTCCGAAGCCTTCTTCTTCGGCGGCATGTTGATGAAGATGATGAAGATCTGGCTCGTGTGAACGCCGGATCAGGTTCACACAACCTCGACGCACCCCTACCTGGCGCGCCAAAGATGTCGGGGAAACTGATCCACCCACGAACACCTATGGGGACAGAGCCCCTTTCGGTACGACGGGGGGCGGAGATCGCGCGAAGAGCAGATCGAGGCGAAGCACACGAGCAGTTTACCCAGGTTCGGGCCGCACGGCTGCGTAAAACCCTATTCCTGCTTTGCTTTGTATTGAGTTCTTGCTCGGGAGCGCTGAGAGCTATAGTACACTTCAGCAGCTAACGAGACCGAGCGTGAGAGTGTTCGAATCCCCTTCTACGTTGCGCATGGGCCTCCTTTTATATGCTCAAGGGGTCACCGACAGGTGGCAACGCAGTTGAGGGTAAAAAGGGAAAAGTGCTGCGGTTGGTACAGCTACCGGTACAGTGTTCCATACCTAACCCTGACGGCAGGGGACAAGGGCATTAAATGCCCGTCTGCGTCGCCCAAACAGTGCAAAAAGGGACCGTCAAGGGCGCCACCGCTCGCCACGATGGCGATCTTGTCAGCGCCGCTTGCCACCGCGTACCGCTGGCTGCATAGCCTCCCACCACGTACGCCTGGAAGGGTCCCAGGGCGACACGTGGGTGGATGTGCTGGAGCGCAGGTATAGAGTGGAAGCTTGCTGCGGCAAGTGCCTTGCCGCGGTCGATGCCTTGTCGCGTCCGGGAGCTTGTCGCTCACCGGGCCTTGCCGGGACGCGTGGCGCGTCGCGGCAAGTTCCTTGAGATGCCTTGGTTGGCCTTCCCGGCAAGCTCCTCTCGTCGGGGTCTTGTCTCCTTGGCTTGAATACTTTGTTCTTGAATGGCTCCAAAGGAACCACGAAGGACCTTGGCGGTCACCCGGCAAGCCTTGCCGCGGGAGGCTGCTACTGCCCGTGCACAAGTTCGGGATACTAGGGTACCCCTACTCTAGTACACCGACAGTCGGTCTTCCGGTAATTATTTTACTAAAGGACCGGTCCTGACACCAATAGCGGAACCTGGATGCCCATATTGGTTCCTATATATTCTACGAAGATCTTTAACGGTCGAACCGTTATGACAACATACGTAATTCCATTTGTCCGTCGGTATGTTACTTGCCCGAGATTCGATCGTCAGTATCTCCATACCTAGTTCAATCTCGTTAATGGCAAGTCTCTTTACTCATTCTATAATACATCATGTCATAACTAACTCATTAGTCATTTGCTTGCCAGGCTTCTTAAGATGTGTATTACCGAGAGGGCCCAGAGATACCTCTTCGATACTCGGAGTGACAAATATCAATCTCGATCCATGCCAACTCAACAAACACCTTCGGAGATACATGTATAGCATATTTATGATCACCCAATTACGTTGTGACATTTGATAGCACACAAGGTATTCCTGTGGTATCGACATACAAGGAAGCAGTAGCAATAAACTGAATGATCATATGCTAAGCTAACGGATGGGTCTTTTCCATCACATCATTCTCCTAATGATGTGATCCCGTTATCAAATGACAACACATGGCTATGGTTAGGAAACCTTAACCATCTTCAATCAATGAGCTAGTCTAGTAGAGGCTTACTAGGGACACGGTATTTGTTTATGTATTCACTTATGTATTTAAGTTTCCGGTCAATACAATTCTAGCATGAATAATAAACCTTTATCATGATTTAAGGAAATAGAAATATAATAATAACCATTTTATTATTGCCTCTAGGGCATATTTCCATCATATACACCATTCACTAGCCTGCCTAAGGGCGGTACAAGATTACCATGTTGTTAGGTTATAGAATATTCGACACCCTCATGGTTCCATATGTGTCCATTTTTACTACAAGCTCTTTGTATTTCATTTCCTCCAATTTGCAAATTGGGTGATTATGCAGTGTAAATTTGAACAACTAACAATAAAAATGTTGTGTTTTCCCTACAAAATTGTTCGCATAATGTAGGCTCCACTTCAACCGTACTACTTGCCTTATGAGAAATAATGATACTGTGTGAAGTATCTGATGGTGTATAGTTTGTGCATCTACTTTCCATTCATATTAGTGTCATTAGTTTGCATCTCTAGGCCTAACAACCCCAACGAGTCAAAGATTTAGCACATGCAATGAAGCATGTGCGCTTGTGAGCAATCTCAGTGTGCACAAGCTCATAATTGCTTTAGATATGTGAAGTCATTGAAAATATTGATGCACCTGCCTTGAATTGTTATGTTGCGGTGTTGTGTAACATCAAGAATCAGCAAACCATTTCCAATAAGTGTTGTTATCTCATGAGTAGCTGGAAACTAACCAGGAGGCCCTAGAAGTGCATCCATTGCTTCCTACTCGGTTTTGGTGATATATGAAAACTTGATTAGAGGGACCGGTGTTTACATTGAGGAGGTGTTTGGTTCAGAAACGAAAATGTAAATGGAATCAAATGACATTGTTACTGTAAACGGTATCGACCAAAATCCAAAAAAAAATGGTTAGTAATTGTACCGTTAATCAATACAGCAACACCTGGTCCTGCATTTCCCCGATTAGCTGCTTCCCGGAGGCTTACCTAGGCGGCCGCGTCCATTGTCGCTTGCTGCATGCCGCCCTTTGCCTGTGCAACATCCATACTAGTATATTGCATGCCCATAGGAGCCGCTCATGGACGCCATTGCCATGCAGCAATCTCTTCCTGTTCATCGGACAGCCATCACTTCCGGTGAGGGAGTCAACAATGGCCCGCTTTCGGTGGGCGCCGTCCTCGGCTACGGGATTAAACTGCTCATGCCATGGGAAGTGGTGGGCGGAGATGGAGATCGTGGCGTGGATGTTTGGGAAGAAGACGACATGGTCGACGGGAGGGAGAGAGACACTGGTGTATTATTTTTTTTATTGCGCCCGATTTCTCCAGTATCAGTTTTTAATAGGGCGTGATCTGTTACCGGAGTTAACAGATTATGGAGAAATCTAAACAAACAAGATTTAACGCCATCTGTTACCATCGTTATCAGATACCGTTAGAATAGCACGAACCAAACACCTCCTAAGTACTTTTCAGGATAAGTTGTTGGGGAACGTAGCAGAATTCAAAAAAATTCTACGCTTCACCAAGATCAATCTAAGGAGTCATCTAGCAATGAGGGAAAGGGGAGTGCATCTACATACCCTTGTAGATCGCGAGCAGAAGCGTTCAAGAGAACGTTGATGATGGAGTCGTACTCGTCGTGATCCAAATCACCGATGATCCCAGCGCCGAACGGACGGCACCTCCGCGTTCAACACACGTATGGTGCAGCAACGTCTCCTCCTTCTTGATCCAGCAAGGGGGGAGGAGAGGTTGATGGAGATCTAGCAGCACGACGGCGTGGTGGTGGATGCAACGATATTTCTGCAGGGCTTCGCCAAGCGCTGCGGGAGGAGGGAGAAGTGTAATGGGAGGGAGAGGGAGGCGCCAGGGGCAAGGGTGCGGCTGCCCTCCCTCCCCCCCCCCCCCACTATATATAGGGGTCCAGGGGGGGCGCCAGCCCTAGGAGATCCAATCTCCTAGGAGGGCGGCAGCCAAGGGGGGAGGCTTGCCCCCCAAGCATGTCGGGCGCCCCCCACCCCTAGGGTTTCCAACCCTAGGCACAGGGGGGCCCAAGGGGGGCGCACCAGCCCACTATGGGCTGGTTCCCTTCCCCTTTAAGCCCATGGGGCCCTCCGGGATAGGTGGCCCCACCCGGTGGACCCCCGGGACCCTTCCGGTGGTCCCAGTACACTACCGGTGACCCCGAAACTCTCCCGATGGCCGAAATTGGACTTCTTATATATAATTCTTTACCTCCGGACCATTCCGGAACTCCTCGTGACGTCCGGGATCTCATCCGGGACTCCGAACAACATTCGGGTTACCGTACGCATATATCTCTACAACCCTAGTGTCACCGAACCTTAAGTGTGTAGACCCTACGGGTTCGGGAGACACGTAAACATGACCCGGACGACTCTCTGGTCAATAACCAACAGCGGGATCTAGATACCCATGTTGGTTCCCACATGTTCCTCGATGATCTCATCGGATGAACCACGATGTCAAGGATTCAATCAATCCCGTATACTATTCCCTTTGTCTACCGGTATAGTACTTGCCCGAGATTCGATCGTCGGTATACCGATACCTTGTTCAATCTCATCATGGCAAGTCTCTTTACTCGTTCCGTAATCCATCATCCCGTGACCAACACCTTAGTCACATTGAGCACATTATGATGATGTCTTACCGAGTGGGCCCAGAGATACCTCTCCGTCATACGGAGTGACAAATCCCAGTCTTGGTTCGTGCCAACTCAACAAATACTTTCGGAGATACCCGTTGCATACCTTTATAGCCAGCCAGTTATGTTGTGACCTTTGGCACACCCAAAGTATTCCTATGGTATCCGGGAGTTGCACAACCTCATGGTCTAAGGAAAATATACTTGACATTGGAAAAGCTTTAGCATTACGAACTACACGATCTTGTACTAGGCTTTGGATTGGGTCTTCTCCATCACATCATTCTCCTAATGATGTGATCTCGTTATCAATGACATCCAATGTCCATGGCCAGGAAATCGTAACCATCTGTTGATCAACGAGCTAGTAACTAGAGGTTTACCAGGGACACGTTGTGGTCTATGTATTCACACATGTATCACTGTTTCCGGATAATACAATTCAAGCATGAATAACAGACAATTATCATGAACAAGGAAATACAATAATAACCATTTTATTATTGCCTCTAGGGCATATTTCCAACAGTCTCCCACTTGCACTAGAGTCAATAATATATTTACATTGTGATGAATCGAACACCCATAGAGTTCTGGTGTTGATCATGTTTTGCTCATGGAAGAGGTTTAGTCAACGGATCTGTGATATTCAGATCCGTATGTACTTTACAAATATCTATGTCTCCATCTTGAACATAATTCCGGATGGAGTTGAAACGAAGCTTGATGTGCTTGGTCTTCTTGTGAAACCTGGGCTCCTTGGCAATGGCAATAGCTCCAGTGTTGTCACAGAAGATAGTCATCGGGCCCGACGCGCTTGGAATGACTCCTAGGTCGGTGATGAACTCCTTCATCCAGACTCCTTCCTGCGCTGCTTCGCAAGCAGCTATGTACTCCGCTTCACATGTAGAATGCGCCACGACGCTTTGCTTGCAACTGCACCAGCTGACTGCCCCACCATTCAAAATATACACGTATCCGGTTTGTGACTTGGAGTCATCCAGATCTGTGTCGAAGCTAGCTTCGACGTAACCCTTTATGATGAGCTCTTCGTCACCTCCATAAAAAAGAAACATATCCTTAGTCCTTTTCAGGTACTTCAGGATGTTCTTGACCGCTGTCCAGTGTTCCATACCGGGATCACTTTGGTACCTCCCTACCAAACTTATGACAAGGTTCACATCAGGTCTAGTACACAGCATGGCATACATAATAGAACCTATGGCTGAGGCATAGGGGATGACACTCATCTTTTCTCTATCTTCTGTCGTGGTTGGGGATTGAGCCGTGCTCAATCTCATTCCTTGCAATACAGGCAAGAACCCTTTCTTGGACTGATCCATATTGAACTTTTTCAATATCTTATCAAGGTATGTGCTTTGTGAAAGACCAATGAGGCGTCTCAATCTATCTCTATAGATCTTTATGCCTAATATGTAAGCAACTTCTCCAAGGTCCTTCATTGAAAAACTCTTATTCAAGTAGGCATTTATGCTCTCCAAGAATTCTACATCATTTCCCATCAGCAATATATCATCCACATATAATATGAGAAATGCTACAGAGCTCCCACTCACTTTCTTGTAAATACAGGCTTCTCCCCAAGTCTGTATAAACCCAAACGCTTTGATCACATCATGTGGGGATCCCGACTTAGAAGTCGAGATCACCGAATGTACATGTACAGTGATCCCAGAGATCAATGCTCACTGAACACACAGAAGCTGAAATAACAAGAGTCTTACATCCATACAAATAGTCTTACACGAATTAAGGCCATTATGGCCAAGTCTTACATAGATAGAGCCTCACGGGCTGAATAGCAAATAACTCAAGTAGCGGAAGTCTTCGATAAACGGGTAGAACCCATGCCATCTGCCTTAACCCTACAGGCATTCTGACTAGAATAGCGTCCTAGTTCGCATGTTCATCTCCAAAGAACTCTTCCTCATAATCCTGTTCTTCCATGCCTGGCCAATTAAATAACCAGTGGCAAGCCAATGAGTACTTTGAATGTACTCGCAAGCAACCCATGATGTGGTAACAATGCAATGGAACAATAATGAACGATCTAGCAGAAAGCTAGAACAATATGCTATCATCAAGTTAATGCATCAATAAACTCGCGTAACCTCGAAGACAGGTTACCGATATCAACATGAATATGATTCATCTCATCGAGTCAAGTCACCATCCTTGACTTATCACACACATTCCAACACCGAGGAAGTAAAATTCTGGACATAGTTTAAGTAGCACCACCCAAATGTCCATGACCGTGGACACGGCTATTCGAATAGTTTTACACTCTGCAGAGGTTGCACACTTTACCCACAAGATCCGGGGAACTTCCGTGTCATCCACGACCCGCGGTACCTCAAGTACCCGGGGTAAGCACCCGGTCATTACCTTTCCTTAGACGACACTAACATAGAGTCCACTCATTGGTACACGGCCCTCGGGTACAAACAATAGATCACGGGACTTGCCCTAATTTCAATGTCATGCGTACCCGAAGGGACCAACGGTGTGTCCGGTGCCCTGTGAAAACAGTCATGGTCGTCTATCCAAGCACGACCCCGTCCCGGGAAAGACCTCAAGTCTTCCCGTCACTAGTAATGCGGGCACCATGCTAGTATCGACCTAAGTAATCAATAAAGCCCCGTCCCATAAGGGGTAGTGTGGTTGCACATGTTTGGTTGGGACGGTAGTCACACATAAATCTAATCCATCGTTTCACCATGCACATGATTTACCGGCACATCACTTCTTTCTCAAGTGATGACCTAACACATCCTCACCCTCGGGCATTAGGGGCACCCGATGGGTTCATGCAAAGATTTCAACTACGAGGGTTCATATCACACATGCATCATATAAGCATCATGACCATCTATTGCATGTCATCTAGCATATAGCAAGATCAACAATAAAGCATCCATCATGTGGTGGTTCATCTAGGTTACCATCGTAACCCTATCATCATGCATCGGAAACAAACGGGTTCCGAGGAACAAGTGTATCCTGGTCAAAGGGTTGCTTGCCTGGATTGGCTTGGTCTTCAAAGTCTTCAAGTCCTTCTCCTTCTTCTTCCACAGCAACTTCGTCAAATACGGGATCTATACGTCGCATAATAATAACGGAAAAATAAGAATACAAACAAAACAGAAAAATCAAAGTGCTCGGAAAAATGTCAACTCATTTTTGTAAAATACTAGAGGGATTTCTAAGATGGGGAAAAAATCTTAGTTGGAGTTTTGGAGTAACAGAATAGAATATATTGATTTTTGAACAGGAGTATTACTGCCCAAATTTGAATTTAAATTTGAACAGTACAGCAAAGTTTCATGGATTTGAATGAAAGTGGTACCATTAAATAGGTTGGAATATTGCAAGATTTTAGGAGTTGGAAATATTTAATTTGGATCAATATTCTTTTCTGTAGAAATGTTTAAAACATTAACAGAAAAGAAAAGGAAAAAGGGTCCTGTGCACTGGGCCAGAGAAGGCCACAGTGCACGGCCCAGACGGACTGGCCCAGCCGCACGGGAGCCAGCGCGCGCACGTCAGGTTTTCAAACCTGACGGGCGGGGCCCGTGGGTCAGTGGCACAGAGGAGGGGAGAGAGGTGAGGGGATGACAGGCGGGGCCCGCCTGTCATCTCTAACCCCACGGCCACGGCGGCGGCGAGCTCACCGGCGAGGATTCCGGCCACGGCGACGGCAACGGAGGGCAGGAACATGACCAGCGTCGTGTCGCGGTTGCAGTGGTGGTAGTGCGGCACGGCGGGGAGGCCTGGTTCACCGGCGGCGAGGTGGGACGGCGGAAGCTCGTCGGAGGGTGGTTGATGCGGCCGTTTCCGACTACGAACGAAGGGGGAAACAGGGGGAAAAGAGTCAGGGTGGCTCGGCGGTTCCGAAACAGGTGGAAGGAGAGGCAGGGGAGGCCCGTACCACGAGATCGCCGGCGGCCCGACGCGGCGGCGCTCCGGTCGATCCCGAGCACTGGGACCTCTTGGGGGCGAACTGGAGGTGCTGGGGGGTTCAGTGGAGTGGAGTGAGGCCGTTGATGGTGCTGGAGAGGCTCGGGGGGGCCTTATATAGCCGCGCCCGTGGTCCACCGTGGACCCGTGCGCCGGCGAGGTTGCAAGCGAGGCTAGGAGAGGTTCTGGAGCCTGGGAACACGCCGGGGAGGTCCGTGGACTAGCTCCACGTCCAGCTGAGGGGATAAGAGGAGCGGGGGAGCATCAGAGGAGGGCGCGCGTGTGAGGCAGAGGAGTGGCCGCCGCGGGCGGCCAGCGCGCGTGCGACGACGGCCACTGGAGGGCGCAGGAGGAGGGGGGACAGCGCCGGGGAGGTCGCGGACGTCGAGGGGCCTCGACTGGCGCGAGGGGGAGGCCCGAGGCTGTCGGGGGAGGCTGATTGGCCCGAGCTACAGTGCTGGTCTGCACTGTTACGCGCTCCAGAGCGCGCGTATGGCTGGCATCGCCGCGCTCTCGCCGTCCTGGTCAAAGCCAACGTGTTCAGTAGTGTCTAGCATGTTGTGGGAGGAGTAAAGAAAGGGCCTGAGGCCTTGGATGCCCTGGGGATGCAGAGAGTGAGTGAGAGTGTTGGTGAAATGGTGAAAGCTTGCTGTACAGCAAGGTAAATCAGGGGTTTCACCCCTCAATCATGGAGCTGAGGTGCTGGGGGAGTTACTGGAGGTAGCTGGTAACTCAATGAGCATGTGGTAAGAAGTTGAGGCCATGGAGAAAAGTAAAAGTGGTCAAGTTGGAGGTTTTAGAAATTCTGCAGAAGGTGTTTGATCAGTGTTTGGTCAAGTAAATGAACTCTACTTGACATGGCACTTGATAGGGGTGAAAGACATGAGAAAATAGGGTGCTTCACCAAATTTGGGCTCATTTGGAGAAACTAGCCAATGTAACTTTGGTGAACCCTATAAATCAACAAAAACAGTTTCATCTTCATTGAGTCAAGCTCATCATCTCCCCTTGATGCACCACTTGGTGTAGCATCATCATTTGGGGTATTGATCATGCCCACAAAGTTTGAAGCTCCAGATAAAAAGTTGGTAATGTAAAGTTGTTCAAATTTGCATTTGAACAGAAAGGGTTTTGAGGTGATCTGATCAAGTTTCTCTACTCCAAATCTTGTGCCATTTGGTCTAGATGCCTTATTAGGTCATTCTAGCATGTGCACCAAGTTTGAGAGCATTTGGACAAGTTTGGCAATGTAAAGTTGCTCAAACTTCAAATATGGACAGAATGGTTAAGAAGGGGTTTGAGGATGTTTTCTTGCTTCCCAAGGCATGGGACTTGGCAAGATCATCAAATATGTCATATATGACATGATAGAATTTCCCTGGAATTTTTGGAGAAAGTTTCCTTTGTAAATATTTCAAAAGCTTGAAATATCCAGAAAGGGTTTTAGAGGGTTTAGCCCATTATTTTGAACATGACCAAGTGTTGAAACTCTTATATATAGACAATATATGTCCTATGAGTCTCTCTGAATTTTGGCAAATATTTTTGAAACAGTTAAATAATGTTCCCCTATTAAAGACCATTTCTGGCCTTAAGAAAAAGCTTTTAAATAAAATAGGAAAATAACTTTTAAAATTATACCTTTGTGGTTTCTGGGAGTCCTATGACTACTAGGTCTCAAATAAACCTTTTGAAATAATTTTCTCACCCTAAATCAAGTACTTGCAGTGCAAATCTCAATTCAGGGGTTTTTGGAACTAAATTTATAAAATACTATTTGGCCAAATTAATTTTGTAAGAAAATACTATACTGTTATATAACACTTGGCATGATCATTGGGCAGAAGTTTTGGGTATGGATATGAAATCTACAAGAGATCATAGTTGACTTTAATGAGCACAAGAAAAAGCAAATGAAGAAAAACTCAATTCCAAATAAAAGCCAAATGATGCTAAAAAAATTTGCTGGTCCAAATTTTCATGCTTCAAAGTTACAAATAACATGTTACAAAATGCAGGGTGTGACAGACCTACCCCCCTTACAAGAATCTCGTCCCCGAGATTCCTAAACTAGGGCTTAAAAGAGGTCGGGAAACTCGGATCTAAGATAGTCTTCTCGTTCCCAGGTTGCTTCTGCTTCGGTGTGGTTGCTCCACTGGACCTTGAAGTACTTGATGGTACGGCTCCGCGTACGTCGTTCTGCTTCGTCCAGAATACGAATGGGCTTCTCGCGGTAGGTCAAATCAGGCTGCAGATCAATGGCTTGGTGATCCACATCCTTGTAGAGATTGGGCTTGTCCGGAACTTGGAGACATTTCCGGAGTTGTGACACATGGAATACATTGTGCACATCGGATAGCTCAGGTGGTAGTTCCAACTGGTAAGCCACTTCTCCTCGTCGTGCAGTGATCTCAAAGGGTCCAATGAACCTTGGTGCGAGCTTCCCCTTGACATGGAAACGCTTGGTTCCCTTCAGAGGAGTTACCCGCAGGTACACATGGTCCCCAACATGGAAACTCATGTCTCGGCGTCGAGTGTCGGCATAACTCTTCTGCCTTGACTTGGCTGCCTTTAATCGCTCTCTGACTAGTTGGACTTGCTCTTCTGCTGCGCGGAGATTATCCGGTCCAAAGACTAGTCCTTCTCCAGTCTCTGACCAGTTGAGGGGTGTGCGACATCTGCGTCCGTACAACACCTCAAATGGTGCCATCTGAAGGCTTGACTGGTAACTGTTGTTATAGGAGAACTCGGCAAAAGGGAGACAGTCTTCCCACTTGGCTCCATATGCCAGAACACAGGCTCGGAGCATGTCTTCGAGAATCTGATTGACTCGCTCTGTTTGACCTCCGGTCTGAGGGTGGAAAGCTGTGCTGAAAGACAACTTGGTTCCCAAGGCTTCTTGGAACTTCTTCTAGAACCTAGAGGTGAACTGGGTTCCTCGATCTGACACAATCTCCTTGGGAACACCGTGAAGACTTACGATTCGGTCAATGTAGAGAGCTGCCAGCCGGTTGCCATCATAAGTGGTCTTGACAGGAATGAAATGGGCCACCTTGGTCAAATGATCGACTATGACCCAGATAGAGTCATGTCCTCTATTCGACCTCGGTAATCCAGTGATGAAGTCCATTCCGACTTTATCCCACTTCCACTCAGGAACTTTGAGTGGTTGAAGCAATCCAGCAGGTCGCTGATACTCAGCCTTGACCCTTTGGCACACATCACACTTTGCAACATAGGTTGCAATCTCTCTCTTCATCCCGTGCCACCAGAATCGTGCCTTCAAGTCTTGGTACATCTTGGTTCCTCCGGGGTGGATGGAATACGGAGTATCATGGGCTTCTTGCAGAATCAGCGTCTTCAGCTCGGTGTTGTTTGGTATGCAGAGGCGACCTTTGTACCAAACAATCCCGTGCTCGTCTTCGGAGAATCCTGGGGCCCTGCCCAGCTTCATCTTCTTCTTGATGCCTTCAATGCTTGCGTGTCCATCTTGAGCCTTCTTGACGTCATCCATCAGGGTCGGTCTGACTTCCAAATGATCCAGAAATCCAGGGGTGACCAATTCCAAACTGAATTGTTCGATCTCCTTAAACAAGGCTGGCTGCCTTTCTCGAATAATGGCATTCAAAGAGCAAGCCTTCCTGCTTAAGGCATCGGCCACCACGTTAGCCTTCCCAGGGTGATACTGAACACTGAGGTCATAATCTTTGATGAGTTCCAACCATCTCCGCTGCCTCATGTTCAACTCTTTTTGGGTGAAAATATACTTCAGACTTTTGTGGTCTGTGTAAATCTCACACCGTTTCCCTAGGAGGTAATGCCGCCATGTCTTCAAGGCATGAACTACTGCCGCTAGCTCAAGATCGTGAGTAGCGTAGTTCTCCTCATGGGGTCGTAGCTGCCTGGAGAGGTATGCTATGACGCGGCCTTCTTGCATCAGAACGCTTCCCAATCCGGTTCGAGAGGCATCACAATATATCACGAACTCCTTGTGAATATCAGGTGTTGCCAGAACTGGGGCGGTGGTCAATCTCTTCTTGAGCTCTTGGAAGCTCTCTTCGCATTTTGGCGTCCACTCGAACTTCTTGTCCTTCTTGAGGAGCTGAGTCATTGGTCGTGCAATGCTAGAGAATCCTTCCACGAACTTGCGGTAATAGCCCGCTAATCCGAGGAAGCTTCTGACTTCCTTGACGGTCGTTGGAGATTGCCATTGGGTCACAGCTTCAATTTTTGCAGGATCAACAGATAATCCTTCCTCGGTCAAGACATGACCTAAGAATCCAACTTTATGCAGCCAGAACTCACACTTGCTGAATTTGGCATACAGTTGGTGCTCACGAAGCTTGTCTAGGACCATCCTCAGATGTTGCTCGTGCTCTTCCTCCGACTTCGAGAACACAAGAATGTCATCAATGAAGACAACAACAAACTTGTCCAAATATTCCATGAAGACTTTATTCATGAGATACATGAAGTAAGCTGGGGCATTGGTTAACCCAAAAGACATGACCGTGCACTCGTACAGGCCATATCTGGTTACGAATGTCGTCTTCGGAATATCTTGGGGTCTGATCTTCAGCTGGTAATACCCAGATCTGAGGTCGATCTTGGAGAATACCTTGGCTCCGCTGAGCTGATCAAACAGATCTTCGATCTTGGGAAGTGGGTACTTGTTCTTGATTGTAACTTCATTGAGGGAACGATAGTCAATGCACAAGCGGATGGTACCGTCCCTCTTGGCCACAAACAGAACAGGTGATCCCCAAGGGGAGGCACTCGGGAGGATAAATCCCTTCCTTAGCTGCTCTTCTAGCTGCTTCTTCAACTCGGCTAATTCTTCCGTCCCCATTCTATAAGGCTTCTTATAGATGGGTCCTGCTCCGGGCACGAGCTCGATGATGAACTCAATGTCACGGTCAGGGGGCATTCCCGGTAGTTCATCCGGAAAGACATCAGGATACTCACATACCACCGGTACTTGATCTAGCCCAACTTCAGACAGACAGTTGACTTTAGCGGCTTGAGCGGAAGAGGAGTTGGGGGCAAACTTGACTTCGACTCCCTGGTCATTGGTCACAGTGACTGTCCGATTGGCACAGTCTAACAAGCCTTGGTGCTTACTGAGCCAATCCATCCCTAAGATCACATCCAAGCCTTGCGATCTCAGGATGATAAGGTCTGCTAGGAAATCTACACCGTTAATGGTAATACCGACTCCTTTACAGCCTATCTTGGCTCTCATCTCGGCTCCGGGGGTTTGTACCACCATAGGGTTATTCAGGGGTGTAGGGGTCATGCCACTTTTTAATGCAAATCTTTGAGTGACAAATGAATGCGTTGCTCCAGAATCAAACAAGACAGTTGCAGGTGCTGAGTTGACAAGGAACGTACCCAGCATGACGTCCGGGTCTTCCTGGGCTTCTTCAGCAGTGACGTGATTCACACGCCCCTTCCCATAGTTCGGTGGATTGCGAGGAGTTGGGTTCCTTGGTGGCATTCCACGGCCTTGTCCCTGGTTCTGCGCATTGGGGCGCGGGGCATCAGGCTTCTTGTTGGGGCACACCCTTGAGATGTGTCCGGGCTGACCACATCCAAAGCAAGTGACTTGGTTTGGATTGATCTTGTTGCCACCACTGGTATTGGGGTTGAAAGCTGGCCTGGG
Source organism: Secale cereale (assembly GCA_902687465.1). Lineage (NCBI taxonomy): Eukaryota > Viridiplantae > Streptophyta > Magnoliopsida > Poales > Poaceae > Secale > Secale cereale. The sequence continues at coordinate 598,518,827 of LR738709.1, forward strand.
GTTGGCATACTGCTGAGGCTGAGGATTGGCACGAGGTGCAGGAGCTCTTGGCTGCTGATAGGTTGGCTTGGCCGAGGCTGACAGCCACGGACGAGGCTTCTGGTTGCTGGAACTTCCCTTACTGACCAACTTGCGCTTGCGAGTGTCTTCCAAAGCACGCCGCTTGTCTTCAAGCATAAGTGCCTTGTTCACCAGGTCAGGGAAAGACGGGCAGTCGCACACGACAAGCGAGTATTGCAGAGTCTGATTAAGGCCTTCCATGAAGCGCTCCCTTTTGGCAGCATCAGTGCTGACATCTTCAGGGGCGTACCTTGACAGAATACTGAACTTCTGCATGTACTCCTTGACAGTGCCACTTCCTTGCTTCAGGGCTCGGAACTCACGCTTTTTGATAGCCATGATTCCGGAAGGAATGTGGGCCTTGCGGAATTCTGCCTTGAAGTTAACCCAAGTGATGTCTTGTTCAGCATGCATGACCTTGAATCCATCCCACCAAGCTCTGGCAGTTCCCCCGAGGCAGTGGGCTGCATAAGCCACCTTCTCGTGATCTTCGGTGCATCCGACTAGTTCCAGAATTTCCTCAATGGAACGGACCCAGTCATCTGCATCCAGGGGTTCAGCAGTCTCGATGAAGGTTGGCGGTGCATGCTTCTTGAACTCTGCCAACGTGGAACGTCCGTTGCCATTCCCCGCCGGTTGGCGGTTGTTGGTGACAGCTTGAGCAATCAGCTGGAGAGCTGCGGTGTTGGCTTGGCGTTTCTCTCGGAAAGCTTGGAGAAGCTGAGCCATGTCCATGCTTGGAGGAGGTGGTGGTGGAGCTTGGTCGTTGGTTTGGTCGTGGCCTGCCTCTGGCTGAGAGGATGCTCCGGCTTCGGGCTGCTGGGTAGAGGTACCAGTACGAGTTACAACAGGCATCCTGTTGGAGCGGTAAAAGGTCTCATGACTCGGAAGAGGGAAAGCAAGATAGATGGGTGCCTAGTAAGGGGGTGGGTGTGACACTAAATCAAATCATGCAAGGGCCGTAAGGCCAAAACACATCCATTAAAATCCAAATGGGTGATGTAGTCGTTTACACATTCCCGAAGGAAGATTACGACTTACATCCAGACACAACAAAAGCAAACACTAGATGGTTTCATATGAACCATACAAGGACTCGACTGCGCATAGGGGTTACACGACCTATCCTACCGTAGGGGTTACAACTGGCATATCCGAGTAGCGAATAATGCCTAAGCGGCGGAATGCTCGGTCGCGTATTCCGGCTCTTCTGGGTCTTCCTCCTTGTCTTCATCTGTCTGGGCTCCCTTGTCACTGGAGGGAGTGGGGGAGTGGAGGAGTTGGATACGATGGTGCTTCGCCGGTGGTGCAGGGAAAAGCTTGCGATATTCCCTTGCCGTCATCCGGCGTCGCCGAGGTGGTTCTTCACCCTTGGAAGATACATCCTCGGAGGGCCTTCCGCCTCGATATGCGATAGCGGATTGTCCAGAAGGTGCTCCTTCCTTCTTGATCATGTTTGCCTTCTCTTGAGCTCGACGAAGAAGTGCCTTGGTCTTGTGAAGTTCTTCTCGAAGCTTCGTTGATTCCGAGGCCAAGTCTTGTGCCAGGCTGTCGGCACATAGACTGAAGTAGGTCTGGAATCGAAGCGAGAGTCCTTCCTTCAGTGGAGGGGCTAGTGCGCTGCTTTCTTCTTCACCTTCCTTCCGGTAAGGTATGAAGCGAGTTGCCATCTTGGCTACCATCTCCGGAAGAAGCTCGCGGAGACGAGTTAGTGCCTTGAGTGCAGCAGCCTCGACAGCAAGTGGTAGTGTTGCCATCTGGGGTCCCTCGAAGAACCAACTTGTGGGAGGATCGTTTGCCCTCACGATCACTTCCACATGGTACTCCACCTCAGTGTCGCTCACCCAATGCTCAAGGTAGGTGAGGATGGGTGCTCGGTGGAACTGACACTCCTGGAGGCTATCCTCGAGAAGTAAGGGGAACCCAGTGTTCAGGTGCTCTTCGGGAACAGCGGCCATCTACAAAGGTGGAATAGGAGGGGTTAATAAGCTGATGAAGTCTCAGGTTTAGAAAAGAAGAGAGGTTCAGAAGGTTTTTGAAAAGGGGTCTCAACTAGCTAACGCCCATGCTAACTAAGGCTTCCTACAGTCAGGATGGCTCTGATACCAGCTCTGTGGGGATCCCGACTTAGAAGTCGAGATCACCGAATGCACGTGTACAGTGATCCCAGAGATCAATGCTCACTGAACACACAGAAGCTGAAATAACAAGAGTCTTACATCCATACAAATAGTCTTACACGAATTAAGGCCATTATGGCCAAGTCTTACATAGATAGAGCCTCACGGGCTGAATAGCAAATAACTCAAGTAGCGGAAGTCTTCGATAAACGGGTAGAACCCATGCCATCTGCCTTAACCCTACAGGCATTCTGACTGGGATAGCGTCCTAGTTCGCATGTTCGTCTCCAAAGAACTCTTCCTCATAATCTTGTTCTTCCATGCCTGGCCAATTAAATAACCAGTGGCAAGCCAATGAGTACTTTGAATGTACTCGCAAGCAACCCATGATGTGGTAACAATGCAATGGAACAATAATGAACGATCTAGCAGAAAGCTAGAACAATATGCTATCATCAAGTTAATGCATCAATAAACTCGCGTAACCTCGAAGACAGGTTACCGATATCAACATGAATATGATTCATCTCATCGAGTCAAGTCACCATCCTTGACTTATCACACACATTCCAACACCGAGGAAGTAAAATTCTGGACATAGTTTAAGTAGCACCACCCAACTGTCCATGACCATGGACACGGCTATTCGAATAGTTTTACACTCTGCAGAGGTTGCGCACTTTACCCACAAGATCCGGGGAACTTCCGTGTCATCCACGACCCGCGGTACCTCAAGTACCCGGGGTAAGCACCCGGTCATTACCTTTCCTTAGACGACACTAACATAGAGTCCACTCATTGGTACACGGCCCTCGGGTACAAACAATAGATCACGGGACTTGCCCTAATTTCAATGTCACGCGTACCCGAAGGGACCAACAGTGTGTCCGGTGCCCTGTGAAAACAGTCATGGTCATCTATCCAAGCACGACCCCGTCCCGGGAAAGACCTCAAGTCTTCCCGTCACTAGTAATGCGGGCACCATGCTAGTATCGACCTAAGTAATCAATAAAGCCCTGTCCCATAAGGGGTAGTGTGGTTGCACATGTTTGGTTGGGACGGTAGTCACACATAAATCTAATCCATCGTTTCACCATGCACATGATTTACCGGCACATCACTTCTTTCTCAAGTGATGACCTAACACATCCTCACCCTCGGGCATTAGGGGCACCCGATGGGTTCATGCAAAGATTTCAACTACGAGGGTTCATATCACACATGCATCATATAAGCATCATGACCATCTATTGCATGTCATCTAGCATATAGCAAGATCAACAATAAAGCATGCATCATGTGGTGGTTCATCTAGGTTACCATCGTAACCCTATCATCATGCATCGGAAACAAACGGGTTCCGAGGAACAAGTGTATCATGGTCAAAGGGCTGCTTGCCTAGATTGGCTTGGTCTTCAAAGTCTTCAAGTCCTTCTCCTTCTTCTTCCACAGCAACTTCGTCAAATACGGGATCTATACGTCGCATAATAATAACGGAAAAATAAGAATACAAATAAAACAGAAAAATCAAAGTGCTCAGAAAAATGTCAACTCATTTTTGTAAAATACTAGAGGGATTTCTAAGATGGGGAAAAATCTTAGTTGGAGTTTTGGAGTAACAGAATAGAATATATTGATTTTTGAACAGGAGTATTACTGCCCAAATTTGAATTTAAATTTGAACAGTACAGCAAAGTTTCATGGATTTGAATGAAAGTGGTACCATTAAATAGGTTGGAATATTGCAAGATTTTAGGAGTTGGAAATATTTAATTTGGATCAATATTCTTTTCTGTAGAAATGTTTAAAACATTAACAGAAAAGAAAAGGAAAAAGGGTCCTGTGCACTGGGCCAGAGAAGGCCACAGTGCACGGCCCAGACGGACTGGCCCAGCCGCACGGGAGCCAGCGCGCGCACGTCAGGTTTTCAAACCTGACGGGCGAGGCCCGTGGGTCAGTGGCACAGAGGAGGGGGAGAGAGGTGAGGGGATGACAGGCGGGGCCCGCCTGTCATCTCTAACCCCACGGCCACGGCGGCGGCGAGCTCACCGGCGAGGATTCCGGCCACGGCGACGGCAACGGAGGGCAGGAACGTGACCAGCGTCGTGTCGCGGTTGCAGTGGTGGTAGTGCGGCACGGCGGGGAGGCCTGGTTCACCGGCGGCGAGGGGGGACGGCGGAAGCTCGTCGGAGGGTGGTTGCTGCGGCCGTTTCCGACTGCGAACGAAGGGGGAAACAGGGGGAAAAGAGTCAGGGTGGCTCGGCGGTTCCGAAACAGGTGGAAGGAGAGGCAGGGGAGGCCCGTACCACGAGATCGCCGGCGGCCCGACGCGGCGGCGCTCCGGTCGATCCCGAGCACTGGGACCTCTTGGGGGCGAACTGGAGGTGCTGGCGGGTTCAGTGGAGTGGAGTGAGGCCGTTGATGGTGCTGGAGAGGCTCGGGGGGGCCTTATATAGCCGCGCCCGTGGTCCACCGTGGACCCGTGCGCCGGCGAGGTTGCAGGCGAGGCTAGGAGAGGTTCTAGAGCCTGGGAACACGCCGGGGAGGTCCGTGGACTAGCTCCACGTCCAGCTGAGGGGATAAGAGGAGCGGGGGAGCGTCAGAGGAGGGCGCGCGTGTGAGGCAGAGGAGTGGCCGCCGCGGGCGGCCAGCGCGCGTGCGACGACGGCCACTGGAGGGCGCAGGAGGAGGGGGGACAGCGCCGGGGAGGTCGCGGACGTCGAGGGGCCTCGACTGGCGCGAGGGGGAGGCCCGAGGCTATCGGGGGAGGCTGATTGGCCCGAGCTACAGTGCTGGTCTGCACTGTTACACGCTCCAGAGCGCGCGTATGGCTGGCATCGCCGTGCTCTCGCCGTCCTGGTCAAAGCCAACGTGTCCAGTAGTGTCTAGCATGTTGTGGGAGGAGTAAAGAAAGGGCCTGAGGCCTTGGATGCCCTGGGGATGCAGAGAGAGAGTGAGAGTGTTGGTGAAATGGCGAAAGCTTGTTGTATAGCAAGGTAAATCAGGGGTTTCACCCCTCAATCATGGAGCTGAGGTGCTGGGGGAGTTACTGGAGGTAGCTGGTAACTCAATGAGCATGTGGTAAGAAGTTGAGGCCATGGAGAAAAGTAAAAGTGGTCAAGTTGGAGGTTTTAGAAATTCTGCAGAAGGTGTTTGATCAGTGTTTGGTCAAGTAAATGAACTCTACTTGACATGGCACTTGACAGGGGTGAAATACATGAGAAAATAGGGTGCTTCACCAAATGTGGGCTCATTTGGAGAAACTAGCCAATGTAACTTTGGTGAACCCTAGAAATCAACAGAAACAGTTTCATCTTGATTGAGTCAAGCTAATCATCTCCCCTTGATGCACCACTTGGTGTAGCATCATCATTTGGGGTATTGATCATGCCCACAAAGTTTGAAGCTCCAGATAAAAAGTTGGTAATGTAAAGTTGTTCAAATTTGCATTTGAACAGAAAGGGTTTTGAGGTGATCTGATCAACTTGCTCTACTCCAAATCTTGTGCCATTTGGTCTAGATGCCTTATTAGGTCATTCTAGCATGTGCACCAAGTTTGAGAGCATTTGGACAAGTTTGGCAATGTAAAGTTGCTCAAACTTCAAATATGGACAGAATGGTTAAGAAGGGGTTTGAGGATGTTTTCTTGCTTCCCAAGGCATGGGACTTGGCAAGATCATCAAATATGTCATATATGACATGATAGAATTTCCCTGGAATTTTTGGAGAAAGTTTCCTTTGTAAATATTTCAAAAGCTTTAAATATCCAGAAAGGGTTTTAGAGGGTTTAGCCCATTATTTTGAACATGACCAAGTGTTGAAACTCTTATATATGGACAATATATGTCCTATGAGTCTCTCTGAATTTTGGCAAATATTTTTGAAACTGTTAAATAATTTTCCCCTATTAAAGACCATTTCTGGCCTTAAGAAAAAGCTTTTAAATAAAATAGGAAAATAACTTTTAAAATTATACCTTTGTGGTTTCTGGGAGTCCTATGACTACTAGGTCTCAAATAAACCTTTTGAAATAATTTTCTCACCCTAAATCAAGTACTTGCAGTGCAAATCTCAATTCAGGGGTTTTTGGAAAACTCAATTTATAAAATACTATTTGGCCAAATTAATTTTGTAAGAAAATACTATACTGTTATATAACACTTGGCATGATCATTGGGCAGAAGTTTTGGGTATGGAGATGAAATCTACAAGAGATCATAGTTGACTTTAATGAGCACAAGAAAAAGCAAATGAAGAAAAACTCAATTCCAAATAAAAGCCAAATGATGCTAAAAAAATTTGCTGGTCCAAATTTTCATGCTTCAAAGTTACAAATAACATGTTACAAAATGCAGGGTGTGACACATCATTAAAGCGAATATTCCAACTCCGAGATGCTTGCACCAGTCCATAGATTGAGCGCTGGAGCTTGCATACCTTGTTAGCATTCTCAGGATCGACAAAACCTTCCAGCTGCATCATATACAGTTCTTCCTTGAGGAAGCCATTAAGGAATGCCGTTTTGACATCCATTTTCCATATCTCATAATCATAGTATGCGGCAATTGCTAACATGATTCGGACGGACTTCAGCATCGCTACGGGAGAGAAAGTCTCGTCGTAGTCAATCCCTTGAACTTATCGATAACCTTTAGCGACAAGTCGAGCCTTATAGATGGTCACATTACCATCTGCGTCTGTCTTCTTCTTAAATATCCATTTATTTTCTATGGCGTGCCGATCATCGGGCAAGTCCACCAAAGTCCATACTTTATTTTCATACATGGATCCTATCTCAGATTTCATGGCTTCAAGCCATTTGTGGGAATCCGGGCCCGCCATCGCTTCTTCATAGTTCGAAGGTTCACCGTTGTCTAACAACATGATTTCCATGACAGGGTTGCTGTACCACTCTGGTGCAGAACGTGTCCTTGTGAACCTTCAAAGTTCAGTAGTAACTTGATCTGAAGCTTCATGATCATCATCATTAACTTCCTCCCTAGTCGGTGCAGGAACCACAGGAACATCTTCCTGCGTTGTGCTACTTTCCGGTTCGGAAGGTGTGACTGTCACCTCATCAAGTTCCACTTTCCTCCCACTCACTTCTTTCGAGAGAAACTCTTTCTCCAGAAAGGATCCATTCTTGGCAACGAAGACCTTGCCTTCGGATCTGAGGTAGAAGGTGTACCCAATAGTTTCCTTTGGGTATCCTATGAAGACGCATTTTGCCGATTTGGGTTCGAGCTTTTCCGGTTGAAGTTTCTTGACATAAGCATCGCAACCCCAAACTTTCAGAAATGACAGCTTAGGTTTCTTGCCAAACCAAAGTTCATATGATGACATCTCAACGGATTTAGACGGAGCACTATTTAAGTGAATGCTGCAGTCTCTAAAGCATAACCCCAAAAAGATAGCGGTAAGTCGGTAAGAGACATCATAGATTGCACCATGTCCAACAGAGTACGATTACGACGTTCGGACACACCATTACGCTGAGGTGTTCCGGGCGGTGTCAATTGTGAAACAATTCCACATTTCCTTAGGTGCGTGCCAAATTCGTGACTTAAATATTCACCTCCACGATCCGATCGTAAGAACTTTATTTTTCTGTCACGTTGATTCTCGACCTCATTCTGAAATTCCTTGAACTTTTCAAAGGTCTCAGACTTGTGTATCATCAAGTAGACATACCCATATCTACTTAAGTCATCTGTGAGGGTGAGAACATAACGATAGCCTCCGCGAGCTTCAACACTCATTGGACCGCACACATCGGTATGTATGATTTCCAATAAGTTGGTCGCTCGCTCCATTGTTCCGGAGAATGGAGTCTTGGTCATCTTGCCCAAGAGGCATGGTTCGCATGTGTCAAATGATTCATAATCAAGAGACTCTAGAAGTCCATCTGCATGGAGCTTCTTCATACATTTGACACCAATATGACCAAGGCGGCAATGCCACTAGTATGTGGGACTATCATTATCAACCTTACAAATTTTGGCATTCACACTATGAATATGTGTAACATCACGTTCAAGATTCATCAAGAATAAACCATTGACCAGCGGGGCATGACCATAAAACATATCTCTCATATAAATAGAACAACCATTATTCTCGGATTTAAATGAGTAGCCATCTCGCATTAAACGAGATCCAGATACAATGTTCATGCTCAAAGCTGGTACTAAATAAAAATTATTAAGGTATAAAACTAATCCCGAGGGTAGATGTAGAGGTAGCGTGCCGATGGCGATCACATCGACCTTGGAACCATTCCCGACGCGCATCGTCACCTCATCCTTCACCAGTCTCCGCTTATTCCGCAGCTCCTGCTTTGAGTTACAAATGTGAGCAACTTCACCGGTATCAAATACCCAGGAGCTACTACGAGCGCTGGTAAGGTACACATCAATAACATGTATATCATATATACCTTTGACGTTGCCGGCCTTCTTATCTGCTAAGTATTTGGGGCAGTTCCACTTCCAGTGACCCGTTCCCTTGCAATAAAAGCACTCAGTCTCAGGCTTGGGACCATTCTTTGGCTTCTTCCCGGCAACTGGCTTACCGGGCGCGGCAACTCCTTTGCCGTCCTTCTTGAAGTTCTTTTTACCCTCGCCTTTCTTGAACTTAGTGGTTTTATTCACCATCAACACTTGATGTTCTTTCTTGATATACACCTCCGCTCATTTCAGCATTGAATACACCTCGGGAATGGACTTTTCCATCCCTTGCATATTGAAGTTCATCACGAAGCTCTTGTTGAAGGAAATATGCCCTAGAGGCAATAATAAAGATGTTATTTGTATTTCCTTATATCATGATGATGACCCTCGACCGTAAGGATCTATTGCAGCGTTTTCGATAAGTAAGAGTGTCGACCCCAACGAGGAGCAGAAGGTATTGATAAGCGATTCTGAGCAAGAAATTACTGCAAGCACTGAAAGATAACTTTTAGGGGTTTTCTCGGTATAAGCAACAGGAAAGTAAAAGCAAATAATGTAAAAGGTACTGAGAGTAACAAGTGGCCCAATCCTTTCTTAGCAAAGGAGAGGCCTAGCAACTGAACTTATATAGAATAAAGCGTTCTTGAGGACACACGGGAGAGGTAGTCATGTGCTTTCGCCATATTCCGTATCGATACTATGTTATGTGTTGATAAGTGTTGAGTGGGTGGATCTATGCTAGTGCACTCTCTAGACTAAGATGAATGCACTCTTATGATTAAACACCTTGCAAGCATCCGCAAATACAAGATAGAATTTAAGGCAAAAGCCTAACCATAGCAATACGATCGAGGATCCATTATTCCCTTATGCAAAAGCGTGCGAACTGGGGTTCAGGTTTCTGTCACTCCGGCAACCCACCATAAGCATTCTTTATACACAATGTATTCTCCTAGATCCTTAATAAGGCGAAGTGTTGGGTGTTTGACTCACACAACACCACTAGTAGAATGACAACACAACTTAAGTATCAAACAACACATATTACTTCAACAGCATATGACTACTAACAACAAGACTTTCCCCATGTCCTCAAGAACTAAGGTAACTACTCACGAGACATAAAAGAGATCATGATCAGTGGGGATAAATATGTGATAAACAATCTGGACATAATAGTATTTCTCCAACAAAACTCAATAGCATTCACCACAAAGTAGTAATCAACACCGATGGAGTAGAGAGGATAGGTAGTACGCGTTACAACACAAGTTGCGATTGTAAGATGAGATTTGGATGAAGATGGAGATGGTGCTGGTGTTGGGGATGATGTTGATGATGATCTCGATGATGCCCGTGACGATGGTGATGACGATAGCGACGATCTCCCCTTCCGGGAGGTGATCTCCCCGGCGGAATCTGCCCGCCGGAGATGGCTTTTCCTTCTCTGTAGGTTTCCGCCACGGAGCGGCGGCGGAACTCCGTAAAAATCCCCGTCTCTAGGGTTTTTGGATAACAGAGAGCATATATGCAAAAGGGGGCGGCCAGAGGTGGGCCAGGGGCTCCTGGCGCCCCCCGGCGCGGCCAGGGGGGCGCGCCCCCAGGGCGCCTGGGCACCCTGTGGCCCCCCTCTGGTTGCCCTTTCGCGTGCCTTCGTGATCCGTCTGAAAAATATCTCCCGTCAATTTTTAGGTAATTTGGAGGTATTCTTCTTCAGTAACTCAGCGTCCACTTTTTACTGCTAAATCCTGCGTCTGCTGCTTCGGCATCGGAAAGTTTGCAAACTGTGTAAAATATACCAAAACAACATAAGAACATCACCGTAACGTGAAATATATCAATGTATAAGGATAAATTATGATACAAAATAGTGATGCATTTTGGACGTATCAGCACCCCCAAGCTTAGACCTCGCTTGTCCCCAAGCGAATATGAACTCGGTAAACCTGTCCACAAGTTTAGAGAGTGAAGTGTCGATAAATAGAATACGGACAAGAAGCATCATAGTTTCTTTACCAACTCAAATATCCTCAACAGCAATCTTCAATTCATGAAGCCCTTATAAAAGAGTGATAACACTTATATTCGAAAGTAGGGCTAAGGAAACTCATTATATCATGGCAAACATGTCCTTTGGTCAAAGAACAACAAATAGATTTAACTTTTGCTCTTATATTTTGATGAGATCAATTGAAGCTTTTTGAAATAACATGTTAATAGGCAAGAAGTGAAAGTGTTAACACAAAGGAAGATATTTGCCTTAGCTGGGCATGACAAACAACTTACTTATCGAATGATAATGTCAACTAGGATATGATATGACAAATCTTAATGCAGCTTTATATGAACTAATCCTTATCAACATCAAATGTCTGCTCTCTTTGAGAAATAGAAGGAAGTAGAAATAACTTACTCAACTTAAAATTAAAAGATAGGCCCTGTTTTAGGGTAGTAGGGAAAACTCATGTGCTATCCTTAAATCAAACAGAATGAAAACAAGTTTTGAGAGGTGCATGATTTGTCAACGAATGCTAATAGATAACTCAATTGCTTCTTGAGCTGGACAAGTTTCGAGGAACGGCTCCCGTACGAGGACGATAACATCCTCTTATTCTCCTTTGTTTATCACTGCCAAAGTTTTCTGATTTCTCATGAACAAAGCGTGTAGGAGGGTTTGTTTGTTATATTATTTTTAAGCCGGGCGCACTCTTTGCTAGTTCCTTCTCGTATTATGGGTTTGCACATTAGACATGCAATCCCGGGGTGAAGCTTGTCCAATTCAAGAAGACTATGAATTAGCTATTACTTCCTCATGAGCTAAAACAGAGGCACAAAATAAAAGATTTTGAACATTTAAGGATAACACATAAATTATATACTTTTAGGAGGTGGTAGTGGAATACCACGAGTAGGTAGGTATGGTGGACTCATATGGAAGGTATTGGCTTAAGGGTATGGATGCACAAGCAGAATTCCGCTTAGTACAGAGTTAGGCTAGCAAAGGTTTTGAGAGAGCAGACAACTGATGATGACTAAGATGCAAAGCAATATAAAGCATGAACATTGAAATAAGCATAACACATCAAGTTGTCTTCCTTGTCAACATAACACTTCAAGCATAATAACATAAAGGTTTTGACTATGTTGATATTTAAAGAAAATCATGCTTGTTGTTATGACCAAAACTATGTTTGCCAAGATTAAATAAAGTTTTCACAGCCATACCTGACATAAGGTCAATACTCCACATAAGAGTCTTCATATAAGGTCGATTGCGTGAAGAGAATACCGAGTGCAGCAAAAGGAACCAATAAACTTCTCATTAATATTCCATCATAGACGACTCCACACTCACGGATACAATTCTTCACCGAAGGAGTGATAGACCTCAATGCACACACCTATCTCATATAATAACCTCCCTAGACATGATATGACTCTACTTGACTCTAAAAGACAAAAGGTAAAGATAAAGATACCGGGCACTCCCCCAAGCTTGGAACAAGCCAAGGGAATGCCATTACCCCAGGAGATTTCACTCATCATCCTTGTTGGCGTTGATCACGTAGTTCTTGGCGAAACTCTTCCATGGAAGGGGTTCTCCAGTCTCATATGAGAAGCTCGTCTCCTGAATCCTGCATTCAGCACCCAAACTCATGCGCATAAACCTTAGTTCATACTCACAGTTCTGGTTATGTAGATCATTAATTTGCCCTTGGAGCTCTATAATTCTTTCTTCAGACGCGGTGATGCTTTTCCACATCTCATTCATCTCCTTCAGGAAGTAGGTCTTCAGCTTGTCGATGATGTTAAAGTTAGCTTCAACACCACGCTCGATCATCTTCTTGTACTTGAAGACTTCTTGCTCCACTTCTTCCAGCCTGGCCTGGATGCTCCCCTCCTTGATAGGTCCCTTCAGATCTTCTTGATGAAGGACGTCGTGCTTCATCTGAACAACCTGAGGGTGCTTCTTCACCTCAGCGAGGTAAGGGTTGATGACGTTGACGACGAACTTGTCCTTGGGGGAACTTGGAGAAGCCATGGCACCTAAATTCAGCTGAAAGATTCCCTGGCAGAAACAGACCGAAGAGAAAACACGCGAAATCGCAAGATACGTTGCCGGAACAATCCGGGCAAATATATAGGAAAAAATTTATGCACAGAAAGGAAGGTAACGGACCAAAGCGGGGTCGGAGGCGGACTCTCGGGTGTCCAGGCGGCCTCCCGGCGCGGCCCAGGGGGGGGCGCCAGGGGGGGCGCCTGGACTCCCTGGAGGTCGTCTCCGGCTCCACTTAGGCTCGGAATTTTACTAATTTTGTAGAAACTCGTAATACGGAACTTTTATGGCGGTTCGCGATGTTTCCTTACCGTACTACATACCTTTTCTTTATTCTGCTTCTGCTGGCGTCTGAAACAGGGCTGCAACATGTTCTTCGTGGGTTGTTGTGTATATTATATTCACATCAACATTGACAGGGTCTCCTGCTATGTAATGTTTAAGTCTTTGCCCATTCACAACTTGAGGTTTGGTGCCTTCAAAATTATTAATCTTAATTGCACCAGACCGATAAACTTCTTCAATATGAAATGGTCCTTCCCACCTGGAAAGTAGTTTACCTGGAGAAAACCTGAAACGGGATCTGAACAACAAAACTTTATCTCCAACATTAAATTCACGTTTCAAAATCTTCCTATCATGCCACTTTTTTTCCTTTTCCTTGAACATTTTAGCGCTCTCGTAAGCTTCACTTCTCCATTCATCTAGAGAAGTCAAGTTCATGAGACGCTTCTCACCAGCTAGTTTTGGGTCAGCGTTAAGCTCTCTAACAGCCCAGAAAGCTTTGTGCTCTAACTCTAATGGCAAATGGCAAGCCTTGCCATACACCATCTTATAGGGGGACATGCCCATGGGGTTTTTGTAAGCAGTTCTATATGCCAAGCATCTCCTAACTTATTTGACCAGTCCTTTCTATTTCTGTTTACTGTTTTCTGCAAGATCAACTTAATCTCTCTATTGGTGAGCTCAACTTGCCCACTAGTTTGAGGATGATATGGTGAAGCAATTCTATTATTAACATCGTATTTAGCCAAAGCTTTTCTAAAAGCTCCGTGCGTGAAGTGTGATCCTCCATCGGTCATGAGATACCTTGGTACACCAAACCTAGGAAAAATTACATCTTTAAGCATTTTCAAAGATGTCTTGTGATCAGCACTTTCAGTGGGGATTGCTTCAACCCACTTGGTCACATAATCAACAGCTACTAAAATGTGAGTGTACTTGTGCGAAGAAGGAAAAGGACCCATAAAATCAAAACCCCAACAATTGAAAGGTTCAATCACTAGTGAGTAATTCATAGGCATCTCATTCCTTCTACTAATGTTACCAACTCTCTGACATTTATCACAGGCTAAAACATAATTTCTAGCATCTTTAAAGAGAGTGGGCCAATAAAAACCTGATTGAAGAACCTTATGTGCAGTCCTCTCACCGGCATGATGTCCTCCATAGGGACTATCATGACACCGTCTGAGAATGTCCTTCTGCTCATGTTCTGGAATGCATCTTCTCACGATCCCGTCGGGACCTTCTTTGAAAAGATGTGGGTCATCCCAAAAGTAGTGCCTCAAATCATGAAAGAACTTCTTCCTTTGCTGAAATGTTAGACCTGGAGGCAAATACTTTGCAACAATAAAATTAGCATAATCTGCATACCAAGGATCGGAAAGAGATTGTACTTTCACAACGGCAAGTTGCTCGTCTGGAAAACTATCGTTAACTGGGATGGGGTCGTGCGGTATATCTTCCATCCTTGAAAGATTGTCCGCCACCGGATTGTCTTCCCCTTTCCTATCAACAATCTGCAAATCAAATTCTTGAAGAAGGAGTACCCATCTGATAAGCCTTGGCTTGGCATCCTTCTTTGTCATAAGATACTTAATGGCAGCATGATCAGTATGAATAATAACTTTGGAATCAACAATATACTGCCTAAACTTATCACAAGCAAAAACTACAGCTAAGAATTCCTTCTCAGTAGTAGCATAATTCCTATGAGCACTATCAAGGGTTTTGCTAGCATAATGTATAACATTCAATTTCTTATCAACTCTTTGTCCTAAAACAGCTCCAACAGCAAAATCACTTGCATCACACATAATCTCAAAAGGTAAATTCCAGTCAGGTGGTTGTACTATAGGAGCGGTTATTAAAGCTTTCTTAAGGACTTCAAAAGCTTCCTTACAATTTTCATCAAATACAAAAGGAACGTCCTTCTGGAGAAGATTAGTGAGGGGTCTCGAGGTTTTAGAAAAGTCTTTAATAAATCTTCTATAAAAACCTGCATGACCGAGAAAACTGCGAATACCTTTGATGTCCCTTGGATAGGGCATCCTCTC
The DNA here is from genome assembly GCA_902687465.1 of Secale cereale. Classification (NCBI taxonomy): domain Eukaryota; kingdom Viridiplantae; phylum Streptophyta; class Magnoliopsida; order Poales; family Poaceae; genus Secale; species Secale cereale. The sequence continues at coordinate 598,533,852 of LR738709.1, forward strand.
AATAGCTTCGATCTTGGCCTTGTCCACTTCAATTCCCCTTTCGGAGATCTTGTGACCAAGAACAATTCCTTCGTTAACCATGAAGTGGCACTTCTCCCAGTTGAGTACCAAACTTGTCTCCTCGCATCTCTGCAAAACTTTATTAAGGTTGTGAAGACAATGGTCAAAAGAAGTTCCATAGATGGAGAAATCGTCCATGAAGACTTCCATAATATCCCCGCAGAAACCATGAAAGATAGCAGACATACACCTTTGAAAAGTAGCAGGGGCATTACATAAACCAAAAGGCATACGCCTGTAAGCATAAGTACCAAAGGGACAAGTAAAAGTGGTCTTCTCTTGATCGGCAGTGTTAACATGAATTTGAGAGAAGCCAGAATAACCATCGAGATAACAAAAGTGGGTATTTTTGGATAACCTTTCAAGCATTTGGTCGATGAACGGCAACGGATAGTGATCCTTCCTGGTTGCCTTGTTCAACTTCCTGTAATCAATACACATTCTATATCCAATAATAATTCTCTGAGGTATTAATTCATTTTTATCATTAGGAACCACAGTTGTACCTCCTTTCTTAGGAACACAATGTACCGGACTTACCCACTTACTATCAGCTATAGGGTAGATAATACCTGCGGCTAGAAGCTTGAGAATCTCAGTTCTCATGACATCCATCATCTTCGGGTTCAACCGTCGTTGATGATCAACAACTGGTTTAGCATCAGGCTCAAGGTTGATAGTATGTTGACAGATAGATGGACTAATCCCCTTAAGGTCATCAAGGGTGTAGCCAATTGCACCTCGGTGTTTACGAAGTACTTCCAATAATCGCTCCTCTTCATATCCTGAAAGGTTAGAATTGATAATAACAGGATATACTTTCTTTTCATCTAAATAAGCATACTTGAGCGTATCTCGAAGAGGTTTAAGATCGAACACCGGGTCTTCTTTCGGTTTTGATAAAATTCACAAAGGTTCAACCGGAAGGTTGTGCTTCAGGATAGCAGGCTGCCTCAAGAATATTTCATCTAGTTCATTTCTTTCCTGCATATGCAAATCATTCTCGTGGTCCTCCATGTATTGCTGCAAAGGATCATTAGGGGGAATAGCAATAGATGCAATACTTTCAATAATTTTATCATCACTAGGTAAATCAGTACCACGAGGCTGCTTAGAGAACTTAGAAAAATTAAATTCATATGGCTCACCATCGAATTCAACAGAAACTTTACCTTTCTTGCAATCTATTATAGCTCCACAAGTTCTAAGAAAAGGTCTACCAAAAATAATTGGACAAAAATTGTCCCTCTCTGAACCAAGTACTAGAAAGTCGGTAGGGTATTTTACCTTTCCACATAGGACTTCAACGTCCCTCACAATTCCGATAGGAGAGATAGTTGTTCTATTTGCAAGATGAATAGTAACATCAACTTCTTCAAGTTCACAAGGGGAAATCTCACCGATGATCTCTTCATAAAGTGAATAGGGGATAGCACTTGCACTCGATCCCAAATCGCATAGCCCATAATAATTGTCATCTCCTATTTTACAGATACCACTGGAGTACCTGAAATTGGGCCTTTATTCTTGGCTGTGACAAGGTTAGTGGAAACAGCACAAAAATTTATATTGGAATCCAAAACATCATTAGTAGCAAGGTCTTTAATCAATGCAACTTGAGGATCGACCCTGATCTGGTCCTCAGGCTCATCAACTCTTCTCTCACTTTTATTTATTATGCCTGTCACAAGAGAGTGCTCCCTTATCCTCGTGGGAAAGGAGGCTTTTCATATATAACTGCAGGCAAAATAGGGTCAGCAACATAAATATCAATAGGTGGTTCTTTAAAAGGTTCATGGTGCTGGTCTCTCTTCTTTTTAAAAGAATCAACGTGAGAGGCAAAATTCTTACACAAATCAATCACTAGATGGGAATTAAGACCAATCTTAGAGCAAAAAGTATTGAAGTAATCAGTTTTTACATAGCTCTCAATATAATCATGTTCATAATTTATAGCGGGTTCAATACCTTTATCAATTTCCCAATCTTCGGTATTCCTCTGGATCCTTTCAATGAGATCCCACCTTTCTTCAACACTCTTCTTCTGAAATACCCCACTAGAGGAGGCATCCAGCATCTCCTTATCCTGACGAGAAAGCCTGTCATAAAAATTTGTAAGTATAATTTCCTTGGGAAGCTTATGAATAGGGCATTTGAGCATTAGGGACTTCAATCTCCCCCAAGCTTGAGCAATGCTTTCTCCGTCACGAGACCTAAAGTTGTAGATATAATTCCTGTCTCGATGAATTTCATGAAGAGGATAAAACTTACTATAAAAGAGAGACATAAGCTCCTGCCAGTCCAGCAAGTGTGAGTTATCGAGAAGCCCATACCAATCTGAAGCTTTATCTATAAGTGATACGACAAACAATTTCCTCATGAAAAACTCCCTCGATACACCTGCAAGCTTAAATAATGAACATAGTTGTGACAGATATAGCAAGTGTTCACCGGGATGTCTGTCTCCTGCGTAACGATTAGCCAAAACATAATTGATAATACCAGCTGGTATTTTATAAGGCACAATTTCAGTAGGGGGAGGATCAACCACCACAGGTGTGGGGCGTCTTCCCGCAAGCAACGATCCAATAATAGGGTTGTCTATAAGGACAAGGAGCAGCAAATAGCAAAAATAAAAACAGAATTATAAAAAACTTCCTTACCAGTTTCACTTTACCAATAGCGCTACGCTCCCCGGCAACGGCGCCAGAAAATGGTACTTGATGACCCTCAACCGTAAGGGATCTATTGCAACGTTTTCGATAAGTAAGAGTGTCGAACCCAACGAGGAGCAGAAGGTATTGATAAGCGATTATGAGCAAGAAATTACTGCAAGCACTGAAAGATAACTTTTAGGGGTTTTCTCGGTATAAGCAACATGAAAGTAAAAGCAAATAATGTAAAAGGTACTGAGAGTAACAAGTGGCCCAATCCTTTCTTAGCAAAGGAGAGGCCTAGCAACTGAACTTATAGAGACTAAAGCGTTCTTGAGGACACACGGGAGAGGTAGTCATGTGCTTTCGCCATATTCCGTATCGATACTATGTTATGTGTTGATAAGTGTTGAGTGGGTGGATCTATGCTAGTGCACTCTCTAGACTAAGATGAATGCACTCTTATGATTAAACACCTTGCAAGCATCCGCAAATACAAGATAGAATTTAAGGCAAAAGCCTAACCATAGCAATACGATCGAGGATCCATTATTCCCTTATGCAAAAGCGTGCGAACTGGGGTTCAGGTTTCTGTCACTCCGGCAACCCACCATAAGCATTCTTTATACACAATGTATTCTCCTAGGTCCTTAATAAGGCGAAGTGTTGGGTGTTCGACTCACACAACACCACTAGTAGAATGACAACACAACTTAAGTATCAAACAACACATATTACTTCAACAGCATATGACTACTAACAACAAGACTTTCCCCATGTCCTCAAGAACTAAGGTAACTACTCATGAGACATAAAAGAGATCATGATCAGTGGGGATAAATATGTGATAAACAATCTGGACATAATAGCATTTCTCCAACAAAACTCAATAGCATTCACCACAAAGTAGTAATCAACACCGATGGAGTAGAGAGGATAGGTAGTACGCGTTACAACACAAGTTGCGATTGTAAGATGAGATTTGGATGAAGATGGAGATGGTGCTGGTGTTGGGGATGATGTTGATGATGATCTCGATGATGCCCGTGACGATGGTGATGACGATGGCGACGATCTCCCCTTCCGGGAGGTGATCTCCCCGACGGAATCTGCCCGCCGGAGATGGCTTTTTCTTCTCTGTAGGTTTCCGCCACGGAGCGGCGGCGGAACTCCGTAAAAATCCCCGTCTCTAGGGTTTTTGGATAACGGAGAGCATATATGCAAAAGGGGGCGTCCAGAGGTGGGCCAGGGGCTCCAGGCGCCACCCCCCCGGCGCGGCCAGGGGGGCGCCCCCAGGGCGCATGGGCACCCTGTGGCCCCCCTCTGGTTGCCCTTTCGCGTGCCTTTGTGATCCGTCTGAAAAATATCTCCCGTCAATTTTCAGGTAATTTGGAGGTATTCTTCTTAAGTAACTCAGCGTCCACTTTTTACTGCTGAATCCTGCGTCTGCTGCTTCGGCATCGGAAAGTTTGCAAACTGTGTAAAATAGACCAAAACAACATAAGAACATCACCGTAACGTGAAATATATCAATGTATAAGGATAAATTATGATACAAAATAGTGATGCATTTTGGACGTATCACATGATAAATGTCTTTTATTCATGCTAGAATTGTATTAACCGGAAACTTAGTACATGTGTGGATACATAGACAAAACAGTATGTCCCTAGTATGCCTCTACTAGACTAGCTCATTGATCAAAGATGGTTATGTTTCCTAGCCATAGACATGAGTTGTCATTTGATCAACGGGATCACATCATTAGGAGAATGATGTGATGGACTAGACCCATCCGTTAGCATAGCACTATGATCGTTTAGTTTTACTGCTATTGCTTTCTTCATGACTTGTACATGTTCCTATGACTATGAGATTATGTAACTCCCGAATACCGTAGGAACACCTTGTGTGCTATCAAACGTCACAACGTAACTGGGTGATCATAAAGATGCTCTACAGATGTCTTCGAAAGTATTCATGGTGTTGGCATAGATCAAGATTAGGATTTGTCACTCCGAGTGTCGGAGAGGTATCTCTGGGCCCTCTCGGTAACACACATCATAATAAGCCTTGCAAGCAAAGGACTAATGAGTTAGTCACGGGATGATGTGTTACGGAACGAGTAAAGAGACTTGCCGGTAACGAGATTGAACTAGGTATAGAGATACCGACGATCGAATCTCGGGCAAGTAACATACCGATGACAAAAGGAACAACGTATGTTGTTATGCGGTTTGACCGATAAAGATCTTCGTAGAATATGTAGGAGCCAATATGAGCATCCAGGTTCCGCTATTGGTTATTGACCGGAGATGAGTCTCGGTCCTGTCTACATAGTTCTTGAACCCGTAGGGTCCGCACGCTTAACGTTTGATGACGATCGGTATTATGAGTTTATGAGTTTTGATGTACCGAAGGTAGTTCGGAGTCCCGGATGAGATCACAGACATGACGAGGAGTCTCGGAATGTCCGAGACATAAAGATTGATATATTGGACGACTATATTCGGACACCGGAAGCGTTCTGGAAAGTTTCGGAATTTACCAGAGTGCCGGGGGGGTTACCGGAACCCCCCGGGGGAATGGTGGGCCCTGGTGGGCCATAGGGGAGAGAGAGGGCAGCAGCCAGGAGGTGGCGCGCCCCCTCCCTAGGAGGAGTCCGAATAGGACAAGGGGAGGGGGGTGCGGCCCCTCTTTCCCTCTCCCTCTCCCTCTCTTTCCTTCCCCCTTCTTCCTTCTTTGGTAGTTCCTACTAGGAATAGGATTGTAATCCTATTCCTAGTAGGATTGCACCCTAGCCGCACCATAGGAGGGCCGGCCGGCCTCCCCCCTTGCTCCTTTATATACGGGGGCAAGGGGCACCCAAAGACACACAAGTTGAATTGTTCCAGCCGTGTGCGGTGCCCCCCTCCACAGAAACACACCTCGGTCATACCGTCACAGTGCTTAGGCGAAGCCCTGCGCCGGCAGATACATCATATCCGTCACCATGCCGTCGTGCTGACGAAACTCTCCCGTGAAGCTCAACTGGATCAAGAGCTCGTGGGACGTCATCAAGCTGAACGTGTGCTGAACGCGGAGGTGCCGTACGTTCGGTGCTTGATCGGTTGAATCGCGAAGAAGTTCGACTACATCAACCGCGTCACTTGACGCTTCCGCTTCCGGTCTACGAGGGTATGTAGACACACTCTTCCCTCTCGTTGCTATGCATCTGGTAGATAGATCTTGCGTGATCGTAGGAAAATTTTAAAATACTACGTTCCCCAACAGTGGCATCATGAGCCAGGTCTATGCGTAGATGATATGCACGAGTAGAACACAATGAGTTGTGGGCGATACTAGTCATACTGCTTACCAGCATGTCATACTTTGCTTCGGCGGTATTGTGAGATGAAGCGGCCCGGACCGACATTACGCGTACGCTTATGTGAGATTGGTTTCACCGTTATGAGCACTCGTTGCTTAAAGGTGACTGGCGGGTGTCTGTCTCTCTCACTTTAGCTGAATCAAGTGTGGCTACGCCCGGTCCTTGTGAAGGTTAAAACATCACATACTTGACGAAACATCGTTGTGGTTTTGTATGCGTAGGTAAGAACGGTTCTTGCTAAGCCCGTAGCAGCCACGTAAAACTTGCAACAACAAAGTAGAGGACGTCTAACTTGTTTTTGCAGGGTATGTTGTGATGTGATATGGTCAAGACATGATGAGTTATACGGTTTTGTATGAGATGATCATGTTTTGTAATGTTATCGGCAACTGGCAGGAGCCATATGGTTGTCGCTTTATTGTATGAAATGCAATCGCCATGTAATTGCTTTACTTTATCACTAAGCGGTAGCGATAGTCGTCGAAGCAATAGTTGGCGAAACGACAACGATGCTACGATGGAGATCAAGGTGTCGCGCTGGTGACGAAGGTGATCATGATGGTGCTTTGGAGATGGAGATCAAAAGCACAAGATGATGATGGCCATATCATGTCACATATTTTGATTGCATGTGATGTTTATCTTATTATGCTTCTTATTTTGCTTAGAACGACGGTAGCATTATAAGATGATCCCTTACTAAATTTCAAGGTATAAGTGTTCTCCCTGAGTATGCACCGTTGCGAAAGTTCGCCGTGCCGAGACACCACATGATGATCGGGTGTGATAAGCTCTACGTTCAAATACAAAGGGTGTAAGCCAGTTTCGCACACGCAGAATACTCGGGTTAAACTTGACGAACCTAGCATATGCAGATATGGCCTCGGAACACTGGAGACCGAAAGGTCGAGCGTGAATCATATAGTAGATATGATCAACATAAGATGTTCACCATTGAAACTACTCCATCTCACATGATGATCGGACATGGTTTAGTTGATTTCGATCACGTGATTGTTTAGATGACCGGAGGGATGTCTATCTAAGTGGGAGTTCTTTAATTAATATGATTAAATTGAACTTTAATTTATCATGAACTTAGTCCTGATAGTTTTTGCATATCTATGTTGTTGTAGATCAATGGCCCGTGCTACCGTTCCTTTGAATTTTAATGCATTCCTAGAGAAAGCTAAGTTGAAAGATGATGGTAGCAATTACACGGACTGGGTCCGTAACTTTAGGATTATCCTCATTGCTGCACAGAAGAATTATGTCCTTGAAGCACCGCTAGGTGACAAGCCCCCTCCCGCTAATGTAGATGCTTTGAACGTCTGGCAGTCGCGGTCTGATGACTACACGATAGTTCAGTGTGCCATGCTTTACGGCTTAGAACTGGGACGTCAACTACGTTTTGAACGTCATGGACCATATGAGATGTTCCAGGAGTTGAAGTTAATATTTCAAGCAAATGCCCGGATTGAGAAATATGAGATTTCCAATAAGTTCTATAGCTGCAAGATGGAGGAGAATAGTTCTATCAGTGAACACTTGCTCAGAATGTCTGGGTACTACAATCATATGACTCAACTTGGTTGCAAAGTTGACGAGGATAGTGTTATTGATAGAGTTCTTCAATCACTGCCACCAAGCTATAAAGGCTTCGTGATGAACTATAACATGCAAGGGATGCAAAAGACAATTCTCGAGCTCTTCGCTATGCTCAAGGCTGCGGAGGTAGAAATCAAAAAGGAGCATCAAGTGTTGATGGTTAACAAGACCACTAGTTTCAAGAAAAAGGGCAAGGGAAAGAAGGGGAACTTCAAGAAGAATATCAAGACAGTTGCTACTCCCACGAAGAAACCCAAGTCTGGAGCCAAGCCTGAAACTGAGTACTTCTACTGCAAGGGGACTGGACACTGGAAGCGGAACTGCCCCAAGTATTTGGCGGATAAGAAGGATGGCAAGGTGAACAAAGGTATATGTGATATACATGTTATTGATGTGTACCTTACTAATGCTCGTAGTAGTACCTGGGTATTTGATACCGGTTCGGTTGCAAATATTTGCAACTCGAAACAGGGACTGCGGATTAAACGAAGATTGGCTAAGGACGAGGTGACGATGCGCGTGGGAAATGGTTCCAAAGTCGATGTGATCGCCGTCGACACGCTACCTCTACATCTACCTTCGGGATTAGTTTTAGACCTAAATAATTGTTATTTGGTGCCAGCGTTGAGCATGAACATTATATCTAGATTTTGTTTGTTGCGAGACGGTTATTCATTTAAATCAGAGAATAATGGTTATTCTATTTTTATGAATAATATCTTTTATGGTCATGCACCCTTGAAGAGTGATCTATTCTTATTGGATCTCGATTGTAGTGATACACATATTCATAATATTGAAACCAAAAGATGCAAGGTTAATAATGATGGTGCAACTTATTTGTGGCACTGCCGTTTAGGTCATATTGGTGTAAAACGCATGAAGAAACTCCATAGTGATGGACTTTTGGAATCACTTGATTATGAATCACTTGGTGCTTGCGAACCATGCCTCATGGGCAAGATGACTAAAACTCCGTTCTCCGGAACTATGGAGCGAGCAACAGATTTGTTGGAAATCATACATACTGATGTATGTGGGCCAATAAGTGTTGAAGCTCGCGGCGGGTATCGTTATTTTCTGACCTTCACTGATGATTTGAGCAGATATGGGTACATCTACTTAATGAAGCACAAGTCTGAAACATTTGAAAAGTTCAAAGAATTTCAGAGTGAAGTAGAGAATCATCGTAATAAGAAAATAAAGTTTCTACGATCTGATCGTGGAGGAGAATATTTGAGTTACGAGTTTGGTCTTCATTTGAAACAATGTGGAATAGTTTCACAACTCACGCCACCCGGAACACCACAGCGTAATGGTGTGTCCGAACGTTGTAACCGTACTTTATTGGATATGGTGCGATCTATGATGTCTCTTACCGATTTACCACTATCGTTTTGGGGTTATGCTTTAGAGACAACTGCACTCACGTTAAATAGGGCACCATCTAAATCCGTTGATACTACACCTTATGAACTATGGTTTGGCAAGAAACCAAAGTTGTCGTTTCTTAAAGTTTGGGGCTGCGATGCTTATGTGAAAAAGCTTCAACCTGATAAGCTCGAACCCAAGTCGGAGAAATGTGTCTTCATAGGATACCCAAAAGAGACAGTTGGGTACACCTTCTATCACAGATCCGAAGGCAAGATATTCGTTGCTAAGAATGGATCCTTTCTAGAGAAGGAGTTTCTCTCGAAAGAAGTGAGTGGGAGGAAAGTAGAACTTGATGAGGTAATTGTACCTTCTCCCGAATTGGAAAGTAGTACATCACAGAAAATTGTTCCAGTGATTCCTACACCAATCAGTGAGGAAGTTAATGATGATGATCATGAAACTTCGGATCAAGTTTCTGCTGAACGTCGTAGATCAACCAGAGTACGTTCCGCACCAGAGTGGTACGGCAACCCAGTTCTGGAAATCATGTTACTAGACCATGATGAATCTACGAACTATGAGGAAGCGGTGATGAGCCCAGATTCCGCAAAATGGCTTGAGGCCATGAAATCTGAGATGGGATCCATGTATGAGAACAAAGTGTGGACTTTGGTTGACTTGCCCGATGATCGGCAGGCCATCGAAAATAAATGGATTTTTAAGAGGAAGACCGAAGCAGACGATAATGTTACTGTTTACAAAGCTCGACTTGTTGCGAAAGGGTTTCGACAAGTTCAAGGAGTTGACTACGATGAGACTTTCTCACCAGTAGCGATGCTTAAGTCTGTCCGAATCATGTTAGCAATTGCCGCATTTTATGATTAGGAAATCTGGCAAATGGATGTCAAAACTGCATTCCTGAATGGATATCTCAAAGAAGAGTTGTATATGATGCAACCAGAAGGTTTTGTCGATCCAAAAGGTGCTAACAAAGTGTGCAAGCTCCAGCGATCCATCTATGGACTGGTGCAAGCATCTCGGAGTTGGAATATACGCTTTGATGAGGTGATCAAAGCATATGGTTTTATACAGACTTTTGGAGAAGCCTGTATTTACAAGAAAGTGAGTGGGAGCTCTGTAGCATTTCTAATATTATATGTGGATGACATATTATTGATTGGAAATGATATAGAATTTCTGGATAGCATAAAAGGATACTTGAATAAGAATTTTTCAATGAAAGACCTCGGTGAAGCTGCTTATATATTAGGCATCAAGATCTATAGAGATAGATCAAGACGCTTAATTGGACTTTCACAAAGCACATACCTTGATAAGATTTTGAAGAAGTTCAAAATGGATCAGTCAAAGAAAGGGTTCTTGCCTGTATTACAAGGTATGAAGTTGAGTAAGACTCAATGCCCGACCACTGCAGAAGATAGAGAGAAAATGAAAGTCATTCCCTATGCCTCAGCCATAGGTTCTATCATGTATGCAATGCTGTGTACCAGACCTGATGTGTGCCTTGCTATAAGTCTAGCAGGGAGGTACCAAAGTAATCCAGGAGTGGATCACTGGACAGCGGTCAAGAACATCCTGAAATACCTAAAAAGGACTAAGGATATGTTTCTCGTGTATGGAGGTGACAAAGAGCTCGTCGTAAACGGTTACGTCGATTCTAGCTTTGACACTGATCCGGATGACTCTAAGTCACAAACCGGATATGTATTTTTATTGAACGGTGGAGCTGTCAGTTGGTGCAGTTCCAAGCAGAGCGTCGTGGCGTGATCTACGTGTGAAGCGGAATACATAGCTGCTTCGGAAGCAGCAAATGAAGGAGTCTGGATGAAGGAGTTCATATCCGATCTAGGTGTAATACCTAGTGCATCGGGTCCAATGAAAATCTTTTGTGACAACACTGGAGCAATAGCCTTGGCGAAGGAATCCAGGTTTCACAAGAGAACAAAGCACATCAAAAGACGCTTCAATTCCATCCGCGATCTAGTCAAGGAGGGAGACAGAGATTTGCAAAATACATACGGATCTGAATGTTGCAGACCCGTTGACTAAGCCTCTTCCACGGGCAAAACATGATCAGCACCAGGACTCCATGGGTGTGAGGATCATCACTTTGTAATCTAGATTATTGCCTCTAGTTCAAGTGGGAGACTGAAGGAAATATGCCCTAGAGGCAATAATAAAGATGTTATTTGTATTTCCTTATATCATGATAAATGTCTTTTATTCATGCTAGAATTGTATTAACCGGAAACTTAGTACATGTGTGGATACATAGACAAAACAGTATGTCCCTAGTATGCCTCTACTAGACTAGCTCATTGATCAAAGATGGTTATGTTTCCTAGCCATAGACATGAGTTGTCATTTGATCAACGGGATCACATCATTAGGAGAATGATGTGATGGACTAGATGTTGGGGAACGTAGCAGAATTCAAAAAAATTATATGCCTTCACCAAGATCCAACTATGGAGACATCTAGCAACGAGCAAGTAAGAGTGCATCTACATACCGTTATGGAGATTGTGTGCGGAAGCTTTCGAAGAAGCGTGGATGAAGTAGTCGTACTCTTCACGTTCTTCGTCACCGATGATCTAGCGCCGAACGAACGGCACCTCCGCGTTCAACACACGTCTGGTGCAGCAACTCACCTCCTTCTTGATCCAGCAAGGGGGGAGGAGAAGTCGTCAGAGATCCGGCAGCACGACGGCGTGATGACGGATGCAGTGGAGATCGCAGCAGGGCTTCGCCGGGCGCCCTGCGTTGGAGTATGGAGGTGTGACGGGAGAGGGAGAGGCGCCAGGGCAAGGGTGTGGCAGCCCTCTCCCTCCCCACATATATATAGGGGGCCAGGGGGTGCGCCAGGGCCCCTGCAGATCCAATCTGCAGGGGGGCGGCGGCCAGGGGGGAGTCCTTGCCCCCCAAGGCAAGTGGACCCCCCTCCCCCTTAGGGTTTTAACCCTAGGCGCATGGGGAGGTGGGCTCCTAGTGGTGCGCCAGCCCAGAGGGGCTGGACACTTCCCCTTGCGGCCTAGCGGCCCCACAGGGATGGGTGGCCCCACCCGGTGGACCCCCGGGGCCCCTCCGGTGGTCCCGGGACGCTCCCGGTGACCCCCGGAGATCACCCGATGGCCGAAACTGGACTTCCTATAGATCAATCTTTACCTCCGGACCATTCCGGAACTCCTCGTGACGTCCGGGATCTCATCCGGGACTCCGAACAACTTTTGGGTTTCCACGTGCATTTATCTCTACGACCCTAGCGTTACCGAACCTTAAGTGTGTAGACCCTACGGGTTCGGGAGACACGTAGACATGACCGAGACCACTCTCCGGTCAATAACCAACAGCGGGATTTGGATACCCATGTTGGTTCCCACGTGTTCCTCGATGATCTTCATCGGATGAACCACCGTGTCAAGGATTCACTCAATCCCGTATGTTATTCCCTTTGTCCATCGGTACGTTACTTGCCCGAGATTCGATCGTCGGTATTCCCGATACCTTGTTCAATCTCGTCATGGCAAGTCTCTTTACTCGATCCGTAATCCATCATCCCGTGACTAACTACTTAGTCACATTGAGCTCATTATGATGATGTCTTACCGAGTGGGCCCAGAGGTACCTCTCCGTCATACGGAGTGACAACATCCCAGTCTCGGTTCGTACCAACTCAACAGACACTTTCGGAGATACCCGATGCGTACCTTTATAGCCACCCAGTTACGTTGTAACGTTTGGCACACCCAAAGTACTCCTACGGTATCCGGGAGTTGTACAACCTCATGGTCTAAGGAATAAATACTTGACACAGAAAAGCTTATGCATTACGAACTATACGATCTCGTGTTATGCTCAAGTTTGGGTCTTGTCCATCACATCATTCTCCTAATGATGTGATCCCGTTATCACTGACATCCTATGTCCATGGTCAGGAAACCGTGACCATCTGTTGATCAACGAGCTGGTAACTAGAGGCCTACCAGGGACTCATTTTGGTCTATGTATTCACACATGTATCGCTGTTTCCGTACAATACAATTCAAGCATGAATAACAGACAATTATCATGAACAAGGAGATATAATAATAATGATTTTATTATTGCCTCTAGGGCATATCTCCAACAGTCTCCCACTTGCACTAGAGTCAATAATCTAGTTACATTGTGATGAATCGAACACCCATAGAGTTCTGGTGTTGATCATGTTTTGCTCGTGAAAGAGGTTTAGTCAACGGCTCTGCGACATTCAGATCCGTATGCACTTTACAAATATCTATGTCTCCATCCTGAACATAATTCCGGATGGAGTTGAAACGGCGCTTGATGTGCTTGGTCTTCTTGTGAAACCTGGGCTCCTTGGTAATAGCAATAGCACCAGTGTTGTCACAGAAGAGAGTCATCGGGCTTGACGCGCTTGGAATGACTCCTAGGTCGGTGATGAACTCCTTCATCCAGACTCCTTCCTGCGCTGCTTCAGAAGCAGCTATGTACTCCGCTTCACATGTAGACGCTGCCACCACGCTCTGTTTGCAACTGCACCAGCTGACTGCCCCTCCATTCAAAATATACACGTATCCAGTTTGAGACTTAGAGTCATCCAGATCTGTGTCGAAGCTAGCATCGACGTAACCCTTTACGACGAGCTCTTCGTCACCTCCATAAACGAGAAACATATCCTTAGTCCTTTTCAGGTACTTCAGGATGTTCTTGACCGCTGTCCAGTGTTCCGTACCGGGATCACTTTGGTACCTCCCTACCAAACTTATGGCAAGGTTCACATCAGGTCTGGTACACAGCATAGCATACATGATAGAACCTATGGCCGAGGCATAGGGAATGACACTCATCTTTTCTCTATCTTCTGCCGTGGTCGGCGACTGAGCCTTGCTCAATCTCATACCTTGCAAAACAGGCAAGAATCCTTTCTTTGACTGATCCATATTGAACTTCTTCAATATGTTGTCAAGGTAAGTACTTTGTGAAAGACCAATGAGGCGTCTCGATCTATCTCTATAGATTTTGATGCCTAATATGTAAGCAGCTTCTCCAAGGTCCTTCATTGAAAAACTTTTATTCAAGTAGGCCTTTACATTTTCCAAGAATTCTATATCATTTCCCATTAGCAATATGTCATCCACATATAATATGAGAAATGCCACAGAGCTCCCACTCACTTTCTTGTAAATACAGGCTTCTCCATAAGTCTGTATAAAGCCAAACGCTTTGATCACTTCATCAAAGCGAATATTCCAACTCCGAGATGCTTGCACCAGCCCGTAAATCGAGCGCTGGAGCTTGCATACCTTGTTAGCGTTCTCTGGATCGACAAAACCTTCCGGTTGCATCATATACAACTCTTCCTTGAGGAAGCCATTAAGGAATGATGTTTTGACGTCCATTTGCCATATCTCATAATCATAGAATGCGGCAATAGCTAACATGATTCTGACTGACTTCAGCATCGCTACGAGAGAGAAAGTCTCGTCGTAGTCAATCCCTTGAACTTGCCGATAACCCTTAGCGACAAGCCGAGCCTTGTAGATGGTCACATTACCATCCGCGTCTGTCTTCTTCTTAAATATCCACTTGTTTTCTATGGCATGCCTATCATCAGGCAAGTCCACCAAAGTCCATACTTTGTTTTCATACATGGATTCTATCTCGGATTTCATGGCTCCAAGCCATTTATTGGAATCTGGGCCCGCCATCGCTTCTTCATAGTTCGAAGGTTCACCGTTGTCTAACAACATGATTTCCAGGACAGGGTTGCCGTACCACTCTGGTGCGGAACGTGCACTTGTGGACCTTCGAAGTTCAGTAGTAACTTGATCTGTTTCTTCATGATCATTATCATCAACTTCCTCCCTTGTCGGTGCAGGCACCTCAGGAACATTTTCCTGCGCTGCGCTACTTTCCGTTACAGGAGGGGTGACTGTCACCTCATCAAGTTCTACTTTCCTCCCACTCACTTCTTTCGAGAGAAACTCTTTCTCCAGAAAGCATACATTCTTGGCAACAAAGACTTTGCCTTCGGATCTGTGGTAGAAGGTGTACCCAATCGTTTCCTTTGGGTATCCTATGAAGACGCATTTTTCCGATTTGGGTTCGAGCTTTTCAGGTTGAAGTTTCTTGACATAAGCATCGCAACCCCAAACTTTCAGAAACGACAGCTTCGGTTTCTTGCCAAACCAAAGTTCATACGGAGTCGTCTCAACGGATTTCGACGGAGCCCTATTTAAAGTGAATGCGGCAGTCTCTAAAGCATAACCCCAAAAAGATAGCGGTAAATCGGTGAGGGACATCATAGATCGCACCATGTCCAACAGAGTACGATTTCGACGTTCGGACACACTGTTACGTTGAGGTGTTCCGGGCGGTGTCAATTGTGAAACAATTCCACAGCTCCTAAGGTGTGTGCCAAATTCATGACTTAAATATTCACCCCCACGATCCGATCGCAAGAACTTTATTTTTCTGTCACGTTGACTCTCAACCTCATTCTGAAATTCCTTGAACTTTTCAAAAGTCTCAGACTTGTGTTTCATCAAATAGATATACCCGTATCTACTCAAGTCATCCGTGAGGGTGAGAACATAACGATAGCCTCCGCGAGCCTCAACACTCATTGGACCGCACACATCGGTATGTATGATTTCCAACAAGTTGGTTGCTCGCTCCATTGTTCCGGAGAACGGAGTCTTGGTCATCTTGCCCAAGAGGCATGGTTCGCACGTGTCAAATGATTCATAATCAAGAGACTCTAGAAGTCCATCTGAATGGAGCTTCTTCATACGTTTGACACCAATATGACCAAGGCGGCAATGCCACAAGTATGTGGGACTATCATTATCAACTTTACATCTTTTGGCATCTACACTATGAATATGTGTATCACTACGTTCGAGATTCATCAAAAATAAACCATTGACCAGCGGGGCATGACCATAAAACATATCTCTCAAATAAATAGAACAACCATTATTCTCCGATTTGAAAGAGTAGCCATCTCGCATAAGACGAGATCCAGAAACAATGTTCATGCTCAAAGCTGGTACTAAATAACAATTATTGAGGTTTAAAACTAATCCCGGGGGTAGATGTAGAGGTAGCGTGCCGATGGCGATCACATCGACCTTGGAACCATTCCCGACGTGTATCGTCACCTCATCCTTCGCCAGTCTCCGTTTATTCCGCGGCTCCTGTTTTGAGTTACAAATGTGAGCAACTGCACCGGTATCGAATACCCAGGAGCTACTACGAGTGCTGGTAAGGTACACATCAATAACATGTATATCATATATACCTTTGACGTTGCCGGCCTTCTTGTCTGCTAAGTATTTGGGGCAGTTCCGCTTCCAGTGACCCGTTCCCTTGCAATAAAAGCACTCTGTCTCAGGCTTGGGTCCATACTTTGGCTTCTTCCCGGCAATAGGCTTGCCAGGCGCGGCAACTCCCTTGCCGTCCTTCTTGAAGTTCTTCTTACCCTTGCCTTTCTTGAACTTAGTGGTTTTATTGACCATCAACACTTGATGTTCTTTCTTGATGTCCACCTCCGCTGATTTCAGCATCGAATACACCTCGAGAATGGACTTCTCCATCCCCTGCATATTGAAGTTCAGCACGAAGCTCTTGAAGCTTGGTGGGAGCGACTGGAGGATTCTATCAACTACCGCTTCATCTGGGAGATTCATTCCCAGCTGAGACAAGCGGTTGTGCAATCCTGAAATCTTGAGGATGTGCTCACTGACAGAACTGTTCTCCTCCATCTTACAGCTGTAGAATGCGTCGGAGACATCATATCTCTCGACTCGGGCATGAGCTTGGAAAACCATTTTCAGCTCTTCGAACATCTCATATGCTCCGTGGTGCTCAAAACGTTTTTGGAGCCCCGACTCTAAGCTGTAAAGCATGCCGCACTGAACCAGGGAGTAATCATCACTACGCGACTGCCAGACGTTCAAAACCTCTTGGGCCGCATCGGGAGCAGGTGCATCACCTAGCGGTGCTTCTAGGACATATGATCTCTTGGCAGCTATGAGGATAATCCTCAGGTTACGGACCCAATCCGTATAGTTGCTACCATCATCTTTCAGCTTGGTTTTCTCTAGGAACGCGTTGAAGTTGAGGGAAACTGGAGCGTGGGCCATTTGATCTACAAGAGATATTGTAAAGAATTTAGACTAAGTTCATGATAATTAAGTTCATCTTAATCAAATTTTAATGAACTCCCACTCAGAATGACATCTCTCTAGTCATCTAAGTGATACACGATCTGAATCGAGTAGTCCGTGTCCGATCATCACGTGAGACGGACTAGTCATCAGCGGTGAACATCTTCATGTTGATCGTATCTTCTATACGACTCGTGTTCGACCTTTCGGTCTTCTGTGTTCCGAGGCCATGTCTGTACATGCTAGGCTCGTCAAGTGAACCCTAAGTGTATCGTGTGTGTAAATCTGTCTTACACCCGTTGTATGCGAACGTTAGAACCTATCACACACGATCATCACGTGGTGCTTCGGAGCAACGAGCTTTAGCAACGGTCCACAGTTAGGGGAAACACAATACTTGAAATTTTAGTGAGAGATCATCTTATTTACTACCGTCGTTCTAAGTAAACAAGATGCATAAACATGATAAACATCACATGCAATCAATTAAAGTGACATGATATGGCCAATATCATCTTGCTCCTTGGATCTCCATCTTCGGGGCACCATGATCATCTTGTCACCGGCTCGACACCATGATCTTCATCATCATGATCTCCATCATCGTGTCTTGAAGAAGTCGTCACGCCAACTATTACTTCTACTACTATAGCTAACATTTAGCAATGAAGTAAAGTAATTACATAGCGTTATTCAGTGATACGCAGGTCATACAATAATTAAGACAACTCCTATGGCTCCTGTCGGTTGTCAAGTTCATCGACATGCAAGTCGTGATTCCCTATTACAAAAACATGATCAATCTCATACATCACATATATCATTCATCACATCTTCGTTCTTGGCCATACCACGTCACAAAGCACATGCTGCAAAAACAAGTTAGACGTCCTCTAATTGTTGTTGCAAGTTTTACGTGGCTTCTATAGGATTTCTAGCAAGAACGTTTCTTACCTATGCCAAAACCACAACGTGATTTGTCAACTTCTATTTACCCTTCATAAGGACCCTTTTCATCGAATCCGATCCGACTAAAGTAGGAGAGACAGACACCCGCCAGCCACCTTATGCATCTAGTGCATGTCTGTCGGTGGAACCAGTCTCACGTAAGCGTATGTGTAAAGTCGGTCCGGGCCGCTTCATCCCACAATACCGCCGAATCAAGATTGACTAGTAACGGTAAGAAAGTTGAACAAAACCAAACGCCCACAACTGTTTGTGTTCTACTCGTGCAAGATGCTACGCATAAAACCTAGCTCAGATGCCACTGTTGGGGAACGTAGCAGAATTCAAAAAAATTCTACGCCTTCACCAAGATCCAACTATGGAGACATCTAGCAACGAGCAAGTAAGAGTGAATCTACATACCGTTATGGAGATTGCGTGCGGAAGCTTTCGAAGAAGCGTGGATGAAGTAGTCGTACTCTTCACGTTCTTCGTCACCGATGATCTAGCGCCGAACGGACGGCACCTCCGCGTTCAACACACGTCCGGTGCAGCAACGTCACCTCCTTCTTGATCCAGCAAGGGGGGAGGAGAAGTCGTCAGAGATCCGGCAGCACGACGGCGTGATGATGGATGTAGTGGAGATCGCAACAGGGCTTCGCCGGGCGCCCTGCGTTGGAGTATGGAGGTGTGACGGGAGAGGGAGAGGCGCCAGGGCAAGGGTGTGGCAGCCCTCTCCCTCCCCACATATATATAGGGGGCCAGGGGGTGCGCCAGGGCCCCTGCAGATCCAATCTGCAGGGGGGGCGGCGGCCAGGGGGGAGTCCTTGCCCCCCAAGGCAAGTGGACCCCCCTCCCCCTTAGGGTTTTATCCCTAGGAGCATGGGGAGGTGGGCCCCTAGTGGTGCGCCAGCCCAGAGGGGCTGGACACTTCCCCTTGCGGCCTAGCGGCCCCACCGGGATGGGTGGCCCCACCCGGTGGACCCCCGGGGCCCCTCCGGTGGTCCCGGGACGCTCCCGGTGACCCCCGGAGATCACCCGATGGCCGAAACTGGACTTCCTATATATCAATCTTTACCTCTGGACCATTCCGGAACTCCTCGTGACGTCCGGGATCTCATCCGGGACTCCGAACAACTTTCGGGTTTCCACGTGCATTTATCTCTACGACCCTAGCGTTACCGAACCTTAAGTGTGTAGACCCTACGGGTTCGGGAGACACGTAGACATGATCGAGACCACTCTCCGGTCAATAACAAACAGCGGGATCTGGATACCCATGTTGGTTCCCACGTGTTCCTCGATGATCTTCATCAGATGAACCACCGTGTCAAGGATTCACTCAATCCCGTATGTTATTCCCTTTGTCCATCGGTACGTTACTTGCCCGAGATTCGATCGTCGGTATTCCCGATACCTTGTTCAATCTCGTCATGGCAAGTCTCTTTACTCGATCCGTAATCCATCATCCCGTGACTAACTACTTAGTCACATTGAGCTCATTATGATGATGTCTTACCGAGTGGGCCCAGAGGTACCTCTCCGTCATACGGAGTGACAACATCCCAGTCTCGGTTCGTACCAACTCAACAGACACTTTCGGAGATACCCGATGCGTACCTTTATATCCACCCAGTTACGTTGTGACGTTTGGCACACCCAAATTACTCCTACGGTATCCGGGAGTTGTACAACCTCATGGTCTAAGGAATAAATACTTGACACCGAAAAGCTTATGCATTACGAACTATACGATCTCGTGTTATGCTCAAGTTTGGGTCTTGTCCATCACATCATTCTCCTAATGATGTGATCCCGTTATCACTGACATCCTATGTCCATGGTCAGGAAATCGTGACCATCTGTTGATCAACGAGCTGGTAACTAGAGGCCTACCAGGGACTCATTTTGGTCTATGTATTCACACATGTATCGCTGTTTCCGTACAATACAATTCAAGCATGAATAACAGACAATTATCATGAACAAGGAGATATAATAATAATGCTTTTATTATTGCCTCTAGGGCATATCTCCAACACTAGACCCATCCGTTAGCATAGCACTATGATCGTTTAGTTTTACTGCTATTGCTTTCTTCATGACTTATACATGTTCCTATGACTATGAGATTATGTAACTCCCGAATACCGTAGGAACACCTTGTGTGCTATCAAACGTCACAACGTAATTGGGTGATCATGAAGATGCTCTACAGATGTCTCCAAAAGTATTCGTGGTGTTGGCATAGATCAAGATTAGGATTTGTCACTCCGAGTGTCGGAGAGGTATCTCTGGGCCCTCTCGGTAACACACATCATAATAAGCCTTGCAAGCAAAAGACTAATGAGTTAGTCACGGGATGATCTGTTACGGAACGAGTAAAGAGAATTGCCGGTAACGAGATTGAACTAGGTATAGAGATACCGACGATCGAATCTCGGGCAAGTAACATACTGATGACAAAAGGAACAACGTATGTTGTTATGCAGTTTGACCGATAAATATCTTCGTAGAATATGTAGGAGCCAATATGAGCATCTAGGTTCCGCTATTGGTTATTGACCGGAGATGAGTCTCGGTCATGTCTACATAGTTCTCGAACCCGTAGGGTCCGCACGCTTAACATTTGATGACGATCGGTATTATGAGTTTATGAGTTTTGATGTACCGAAGGTAGTTCGGAGTCCCGGATGAGATCACGGACATGACGAGGAGTCTCGGAATGTCCGAGACATAAAGATTGATATATTGGACGACTATATTCGGACACCGGAAGCGTTCTGGAAAGTTTTGGAATTTACCGGAGTGCCGGGGGGGTTACCGGAACCCCCCGGGGGAATGGTGGGCCCTAGTGGGTCATAGAGGAGAGAGAGGGCAGCAGCCAGGAGGTGGCGTGCCCCCTCCCTAGGAGGAGTCCGAATAGGACAAGGGGAGGGGGGCACGGCCCCTCTTTCCCTCTCCCTCTCCCTCTCTTTCCTTCCCCCTTCTTCCTTCTTTGGTAGTTCCTACTAGGAATAGGATTGCAATCCTATTCTGAGTAGGATTGCACCCTAGCCGCACCATAGGAGGGCCGGCCGGCCTCCCCCCTTGCTCCTTTATATACGGGGCAAGGGGGCACCCAAAGACACACAAGTTGAATTGTTCCAGCCGTGTGCGGTGCCCCCCTCCACAGAAACACACCTCGGTCATACCGTCACAGTGCTTAGGCAAAGCCCTGCGCCGGCAGATACATCATATCCGTCACCACGCCGTCGTGCTGACGAAACTCTCCCGTGAAGCTCAACTGGATCAAGAGCTCGTAGGACGTCATCAAGCTGAACGTGTGCTGAACGCGGAGGTGCCGTACGTTCGGTGCTTGATCGGTTGAATCGCGAAGAAGTTCGACTACATCAACCGCGTCACTTGACGCTTCCGCTTCCGGTCTACGAGGGTACGTAGACACACTCTTCCCTCTCGTTGCTATGCATCTGGTAGATAGATCTTGCGTGATCGTTGGAAAATTTTAAAATACTACGTTCCCCAACACTTGTAGCTAGGTGGGAGCGACTAAAGGATTCTGTCAACGACCGCTTCGTCTCGAAGATTAATTCCCAACTAAGACAAGTGATTGTGCAACCCAGACAATTTGAGTATGTGCTCGCTGACAGAACTATTCTCCTCCATCTTACAACTGTAGAATGCGTCGGAGACGTCATATCTCTTGACTCGGGCATGAGCTTGGAAAACCATTTTCAGCTCTTGGAACATCTCATATGCTCCATGGTGCTCAAAACGCTTTTGGAGCCCCGATTCTAAGCTGTAAAGCATGCCGCACTAAACCAGGGAGTAATCGTCACAACGTGACTGCCAAGCGTTCATAACGTCTTGGGCTGATGGGAAAACGGGTGCATCACCTAGCGGTGCTTCAAGGACATATGATTTCTTGGCAGCTATGAGGATAATCCTCAAGTTACGGACCCAATCCGTATAGTTGCTACCATCGTCTTTCAGCTTGGTTTTCTCTAGGAACGCGTTGAAGTTGAGGGCAACATGAGCGTGGGCCATTTGATCTACAAGATAGATTGTAAAGATTTTAGACTAAGTTCTTGAAAATTAAGTTCATCTAAACAAATTTAATGAACTCACACTCAGATTGACATCTCTCTAGTCATCTAAGTGATACATGATCCGAATCGACTAGGCCGTGTCCGATCATCACGTGAGACGGACTAGTCATCAACGGTGAACATCTTCATGTTGATCGTATCTTCTATATGACTCATGTTCGACCTGTCGGTCTTTCGTGTTTCGAGGCCATGTCTGTACATGTTAGGCTCGTCAAGTGAACCCTAAGTGTATTGCGTGTGTAAATCTGGCTTACACCCGTTGTATGCGAACGTTAGAGCCTATCACACCCGATCATCACGTGGTGCTTCGGAACAACGATCCTTAGCAACGGTGCACAGTTAGGGGGAACACAATTCTTGAAATTTAGTGAGAGATCATCTTATTTACTACCGTCATTCTAAGCAAATAAGATGTAATAAACATGATAAACATCACATGCAATCAAATAGTGACATGATATGGCCAATATCATCTTGCTCCTTTGATCTTCATCTTCGGGGCTCCATGATCATCATCGTCACCGGCATGACACCATGATCTCCATCATCATGATCTCCATCATCGTGTCTTCATGAAGTTGTCTCGCCAAATATTACTTCTACTACTATGGCTAACGTTTAGCAATATAGTAAAGTAATTACATGGCGTTATTCAGTGACACGCGGGTCATACAATAAATAAGACAACTCCTATGGCTCCTGTCGGTTGTCATACTCATCGACATGCAAGTCGTGATTCCTATTACAAGACATGATCAATCTCATACATCACATGTATCATTCATCACATCTTTTGGCCATATCACATCACACGGCACATGCTGTAAGAACAAGTTAGACGCCCTCTAATTGTTGTTGCAAATTTTACGTGGCTGCTATAGGTTTCTAGCAAGAACGTTTCTTACATATGCCAAAACCACAACGTGATATGTCAATTTCTATTTACCCTTCATAAGGACCCTTTTCATCGAATCTGATCCGACTAAAATGGGAAAGACTGTCACCCGCTAGCCACCTTATGCAACTAGTGCATGTCAGTCGGTGGAACCTGTCTCACGTAAGCGTACGTGTAAGGTCGGTCCGGGCCGCTTCATCCCACGATGCCGCTGAATCAAGATAAGACTAGTAGCGGCAAGAGAATTGAACAAATCTACGCCCACAACTGCTTTGTGTTCTACTCGTGCAAGATGCTACGCAAAGACCTAGCTCAGATGCCACTGTTGGGGAACGTAGCAGAATTCAAAAAAATTCTACGCTTCACCAAGATCAATCTAAGGAGTCATCTAGCAACGAGGGAAAGGGGAGTGCATCTACATACCCTTGTAGATCGCGAGCAGAAGCGTTCAAGAGAACGTGGATGATGGAGTCGTACTCGTCGTGATCCAAATCACCGATGATCCCAGCGCCGAACGGACGGCACCTCCGCGTTCAACGCACGTACGGTGTAGCGACGTCTCCTCCTTCTTGATCCAGCAAGGGGGGAGGAGAGGTTGATGGAGATCCAGCAGCACGACGGCGTGGTGGTGGATGCAATGGTATTTCTGCAGGGCTTCGTCAAGCGCTGCGGGAGGAGGGAGAAGTGTAACGGGAGGGAGAGGGAGGCGCCAGGGGCAAGGGTGCGGCTGCCCTCCCTCCCCCCCCCCACTATATATAGGGGTCCGGGGGGCGCCGGCCCTAGGAGATCCAATCTCCTAGGGGGGCGGCGGCCAAGGGGGGAGGCTTGCCCCCCAAGCATGTGGGGCGCCCCCCACCCCTAGGGTTTCCAACCCTAGGTGCAGTGGGGGCAAGGGGGGCGCACCAGCCCACTATGGGCTGGTTCCCTTCCCCTTTCAGCCCATGGGGTTGATGGGCCTCTAACCCCTCGTTGGTTACCCCAAGTGGAAGGTGTAAGATGCAGTGTTGTGGAAGTTTTTCCCTTAGCAAAGATGCCAAGGATCGAATCCCCAGTGACTCCTAGGTTCAACAAGTAGGTGTCAACTGCTACGGCGCCAGATATTAGCAGTCAACGTGGACCTGCACACAGATACAAATAACTTTGCTCCCAACGAGTACAGAGAGGTTGTCAATCCCTCCGGCCTTGTAGTTCACAAAGGATTAAAAGCAATGATAGTAGTGATAGATAATGTTTGCAATAGTAAATAAAAGCGAAAAGTAAATAGCGGATGTGATCAATGATGGTAATATGGACCGGAGTCTCATGATGTTCACTAGTGATGTCTCTCTCCCAAAAGACGATAAAACGGCTATGTGAGGTAAACGAATTACAGCTGGGCAATTGACAGGACCACGAACGCAAACCAATGCTGACTACATTGCAAGAAAGGTTGAGGTTCAATGCATGGGCGGTATGCCAAAGTAAGTAGACCGAAATCCATCAATATCTACTACTAATCATCCACCTTGAGATATCTATCCAGAACATCTCGCTGGTATTAAGTTGCGAGTCCCACCCATAGTGTAAACTCAATGCAACAGACAACTGCATTAAAAGAACTTTGCGTAAAGTAAACAATCCTTGCACCCGCGGGCACAAGCACCGTTGTTTTCCCCCTTGTGGCAACAGCACATCCTCTAGACTCATGTTTCTGTCACTCAAGCTAGTCATCGAGGGGCATGAACCCACAATCGAGCATAACGTTCCCTCTTGGAGTCACTACGTATTACTTGGCCAAAGCAATAAATAACAACGGAGAACATGCAAGAATTACTTATGAACATAAATATAAAAGAGGTAGATCAAATATATTACTCAAGATCAATCTGAACATAATCTCATAATCCATCGGATCCCAGCAAACTCAACATAGCAACAGCATAAGGATTACATATGTGCCTCGATCATGTAGGGCAGCTCACGAGGACTAATTAGTGAAGCACAAGAACGGGAGGAGAACATCACATAGCTACTGGTCATGGACTCATGGTCCAAGGGAGACTACTCACAACTCATCCGGGAGGCGTCCATGGTGGTGGAGAGGCTCCCGATGATGATCCTCCCCTCCGGCAGGGTGCCGGGAAGAGTTTTCCTGGTCCTCCCGATCTTGGAAGCGGCGGCGGCGGCGGAACAGAGATGAGATCGCAAAAAAGAGTACTCGTACTGAGGGTTTCGAAGGACGCTTTAAATATATGCCAAAGGGGGGCACCAGACGGGGCTCGGGGGGCCCAGGTGCCCCCCCCCCCCGGCGCGGCCCAGGGGGGGCGCGCC